>JAHDVF020000745.1:0-346578 GCA_022606425.2 Lepidostoma basale | reverse complement strand
TTATCTATTTTCTTCGCGTACCTCTTCCGAAGACTCGAAAATGGATGTTCATTGTTTTAGCGGCTTTTCTTATTGAATAACCTTGTTCATCGATGAGCTCCACGGCCTTTTTCAGGTTAGCTATAGACCAGTTAGCCTTATTTGTCTTTCTAGGACGAACGTTCGGTATCTACAAACCAAAAATAAGATTATTTTATCGAAGACAGGAAATGTTAACAATAAGGGTCACCTGACTCCGATTGCCTACATCGCACAGTGGGGCCAAAATATGAAAACGTGTCATTAACTCATAGAAGCTATATTTATAGCTATAAATCAAAGGATTTAATGTAATTAGGTAGGTTAATGAAAATAAGAATGAAATATGTGTCAAATACTGTCTTATTTTTATATGCTCGTTAAAGACATTTTTTATTATTTTTAATAACGTAAAATGCAGCTTAGTTTTACATAATACATACGTTTCTTGAAAGAACGTCGATTTTACCCTTCATAAATACACACCAATATTTTTTTTACTCGTTATCAGATATTTCTGAGACACCATCATTGTCATCGGATTCATCATTTTCGCTTTGGCTGGAGGACCCTGTAGATGGAGGTATTATCAGATCCAAAACGTCTTTGGGGAATCTAGTTTGTTTCTCTTTCGGTAATTTCCTCTTACTAGTTATTAAAGGATCTGATGAGAGTAAAAGAAAATTTAAAATATCCGTGTTTGAATTCGTTCTGCTGGATTTCCTCGAGTGGTACTCCCTAAACTTTTAAAAATCTTTGTTATGTGCTTCCTGCGCTTCTTCGGTTAATTGACCTATCGGCAATATTGACGTTTTTATTATTTCAGGTCCGTGTATTAAATATTCGTGAAGTGTGGGTGGCATATTACACCACGGATATTTTTCTTCAAAATATCTGGCTGTATGTAACGCATACTCCCGGTATTTTTCCACACTAATTTCATGACCACATGATAAAACTATTAAAATGGCGTGCATTTTTCTTATTAATTCTACATCTAAATTGGTTATTTCTGCAGACACCTCTGCATCTAAAAAAAAAACGCCTGGCGGTATTTCCATCGTTTGTGTTACCAAAGCCCGGCTTGGTTTGTCCACGATCAAACCTAGTTTTTCTTTGAACTGAGCTTGAATTTTTTTCTCAGTTTCTTCAACGATTACCTTGTCTGTCCCTCGAGCTTTTATAGGCAGTTTGTACGTCAAATGGAGAAGACACTAAAAAAAGCGTATCCATCCGTGCAAGACCGAAATGCCGAATTCTAAATTTTCTGTTTTTATTTATTTTGTTAGCAATGCATCTATATATTATAATTCAATTGTTTAGATGTGGTACCACGTATGTAACATTTTTGGGTAGAAGAAGTATGTGTGATAGCATTACATACTTTGCCATCAATCATTGCGAATATTAAATGATGTTTGATTACGATAACGCGCCCATCTAGTCTGACTATGGTTGTGGTAATATTTTTATTTCTTCATCTACCCTTCGTTTCTCTTCCAAAGGTACTGCTGTGCATTCCTTAATAAATTCTATTTTCAGAGGTCTGCAATACCTCGTTGAACCAGGTCTTGGATTTTGCCAAATAATTTTGGCACCAGACACTAGGTGTAAGGGGGCAAATGATGTGATAAAAACCGGTGCATCATCGGCATCTGCGTAAAAAAAAGCCTGTTTATGTGAACTGTGCCCCGAATTTCCATCAACTCCCCATTTGGAATATAATATCATATTATTTAATTCTTTGGGTTTGAGTGTAAAAACAACATCTTGATGGGTGATAATTAAACGCTCAATCGATTAAGCATGATCTGCAAATCAACATATACCAAAGTATCCGTGACATGTATATTTTCTGGCTCTGGATAACATCGTCTTTTTTAGGCCTGTACAGTTTTATAAGAAGGATATAAGTTTTTAGATTTCAACTTAATAGCGTTATACTGATGTGGAGGCAAGTCCGTTCTATTAAAAGTGCTAAAGCATCTCCTGTTGACATGAACACGTTTCCAAAAGACTCCCTGGAAGTTTGATGAGATTTACCTGAACCTGTTGGAACAGATAAAATACCTCGAACCAACTTTGAGGCATCTGCCTGTCATGCAGCTCTAAGTTCCATTTGTGTTGCGTAGAGTAAGTCTGGCAGAGATGCAGAATTCCTCAGATTAACCGTCTTTTGCCGCTTCACCCTTTCTGTACTCTCCTCAAAAGGAATCATCGGGCGACCGCCACATGTTTTTGTAGCGCGAATGAAAGAAACGGATGTATCAAGCCACGTTTTATTAACATCCAGAAATCTTTCTTTCATCCAGTGAGCTAATTCCCATCATGATTTATAATCAAATTTAAACCGAATAAAATTTTTAACACACGTAACACTTTTTCCTAACTCATCAACACACCCTGTCCGAAATCAATCTGATCCTCCAATTTTTCTTTTCCGAAACTCTTCATAAGCGTTATTAATTGATGCTTTGTCATGAACAAAGTGCTGGAGCTGGTACCTATGTATGCGAGAAAAGGAAAAACAAAATAAGATACAAAATTGGTGTATTTTTTTTTCATTTTTGGTTATTCGAAATGTGCTGTTATTATAAAAAAGTGCAAAAAGTGGCAAAAAATAACATCATATCAATAAAGTACAACAATTACTTATTATAAATCAATTAAAATACTTGCGGAATTCATCGGGATTCTATACTAAATCTCCAAATGTTTTTTTAATATTACAAAAACCTCTGTATCATTTTAATGCGAAATCGGTTTAATTTTTTTACATTTAAAACAAGCCGTAATTACAATTAATTTAACTCGAAAAAGAGGATACATACCTGACGTGTAAGGTTCCATACTAAAACATTAAATTTTTTATCAATAATACAACTAAAGAAATGTTAGAAACAAGGTGTTGCGCTGACTTGAAATAACGGACGTGTAACCTCTACGAGTAATCGGCTCCGATTGAGGGGTGCTAGAGCGAACGTGTCACAGTCTAGCTTGTCTATCTGCTCGTGATCATATGCTAAATATATCTGAGTCATCATATAATAACAAAGCGTTTAATGAATCGTAATTTTTATTTTTTGGGTTATTGTATGAGAAATCTGAATCCTGCCCCATTGTGCATCGGTAAAAAAGAGAAAAAACCTACCTTGACATAAAAGTAAAAGTGATAGTGGTAAAATGAGTTTGAAATCACGATCTAAAATGCTTTAGTCATTACATATCACAGTTTGATCCTTACCTTCGGATTTGTCCACTCGAAAAATTAGATCAGAAGGGCCCGAAAACTTGTTACGTCTACCACTCTCTAGCACGTGATGCGAACTGACTAAGCTGCATACCGCGGATGTTACCGGCAAACAGCTAGCATATGACGTCACTGAAACCGCCATCACGCGTATTGTTTTCGAATTAAAGGGGTGACTCCCATTGCCAACTGACTCCCATTGCCTACATCTCCCCTACTACGCATCAGAGATAACAATCACAACATTGATATTGCATCCCTGAGGCAACTCTCACTATCACGAAATATGTCGACCTCCGAGGCGACTCGATGAAGCAATCTACCCACAGGCATAACCATTGGCAGGTTGGTTGTGCAGCGTGGCAAATAAAATAATCTGTGCTGGCTTTTACTAAGGTAATTATCAGAGACAAATAGACCACGGTTCTCAAAGTGTGGTCCGCGGAGCCCTAGGACTCCGCAAAGCCTTTGCGTGGGCTCCTTCGCGGCAAGCAGCAAAAAATCTACAGTAATGCTACAAACAAAAGTTGTGTTTTGCTTATTTAAGGGCTCTGTAAAATATTTAGTGTTTCAAAAGAGTTTCGTCGCCAAAAAAGTTAGAGAACCGCTGGTCTAAGAGGTGTCATTTCTACTGCATTTATTTTTCTTTCATTCTTATTTTACCAACTCCATACATAAATATGACACATTATTATATCAAGTTAGTCAGGTATTTAATGGATTATATGACATTTTTATTTATTTTTATTATTTATTTTTAAACTTTGATACGAAGCCATTACTTGGCGGTTTGACATATTAAAAAAATTAATTAAACACTTTTTAACGTAGTATAAAGCACTTTATTGTGTAAGTATCGCCTACCGGTTTCACTATGTAGCGAGCTTCCTCAGGGCTATACACAAACTTATAACCCTGAGTTGTAAGTTTGTGTACACTGATCGCTACAGAGTGAAACCGGTTGGCACTACTAACTCAATAAACTGGTTTATACTAACTCAATAAAGTGGTTTATACTACGTTAAAAAGTGTTTATTTTTATTTGTGGATTATATGAATAATTATATGATTAAATTATTATATTATATATAAGAGAAAATAATAATCTCTTATAAGTGAAGTGGGTACATTAAATCAATCCTATTCGCCACTAATTTCCTTTTGAAGCGTAACTCACTAGACGGGGGTGCAATCGTCCTCGCTAGATAGAATATTCAATAAAGCAATCGAGATAAACACAATAAGGGAGGCCGGAGAAGGGATGATGGGACCATCCCCCGGGAATAGAACCCGCAATAGGACGAAACAGGCGATTGTTACACCATTACAAACGTTACACACGAATATTTAATGTTGTTAAACTCTACTTAGATTTGATTTGTTGTCCATCCTACGTAGTAAATGTGAGCAAGACTTCGTCGTAGTAGATGTGAGCAAGACTTCGACAAGGCATCTATTGAGTACAGGCGCGGCACTCCCATAGAAGCCCAGAAGCCCGGCTTGCGTAAGAAATTTTGAATCAAAACCTCTGTCGGGGTTAACCCCGACAGAGGTTTACTTTGCATTTAAATGCATAACCCAGATAAGCATATTTCATGATGAAATATATGACACGAATAACCGAAAAACGCCTGACTCAGGACCTACTCATCAAAACTAATGAGTCGAAGGCCCAGATTTATTCAGTTTGGTCACTAGGTCACTAGAGCAGAGCATCGTGTGAAAATGGAAGCAAAGCATATAAAAGCGGTACTTCCGACCACCCAATACGTCAGTCAGTATTACGGCTTCTAACAGACACGAGTCTACGTTAATAAGTCTACGCCACGAGGGATCTCGGACTCCCTCTCCCGTCGACCTACGAAGCCACGCTACTACGTCATTCCTTCTTGCGACTTCTAACCGACACGAGTCTACGCTATCAAGTCTACGTACGAGGAACCTCCGGCTCTTCCTACCGAGCCACGCAACGGTCTACACTGCTACGCCACGTAACTTCCGACGAGTCTTCGCTCCCGCCGACCGACGCTACTGCCCAATGAACCATCAGCCCCAGCTGCTATCGACGTCCAGGCGCACGCTCCATCACGAGTACATAATACTGTTAACGTATGATTACTTGTGACCTGCAATAAACGCTGAAACCTCCACTACTTTTAACTCTCACCACATCCCCCAAACCTCTTCTGGCTTTAAGAGGTTCAGCTCTTGTGGCTATTCCTCTAACGTCTGATGGGAACATTGTTGGAATGTGATTTGGTGGGTTGTTGGTTTATGCGGGGGCATGATTACTTAGATTTGGGGTTGTTGATTCAATATTTCTTACGCAAGCCGGTATCAAGGCTTCTATGGGAGTACCGCGACTGGTAATACAACACAATACCAGGAACGCATTTCAGATGGTTCGACATTGGGAAGACAAGATACTCTCCAAAGTCAAGAGTCAACAAGTGATTATTCATCATGTCTTGTATAGAATATACTCGTATAATATTTGATACAAATGAAAATGTCTGTTTTATAGAAGTTTTATTTTATTTTATTGGAATGGCAAAATAGGTCATTCTTATAAAATAATATAAAACTTATGGAAAACTGATGTTTTCATTCGATTAAATTATTATACTTTTTGTATTTTTTTGGCTGTTAAAATGATATTATAATAGTTTAATCATTTTTATAAAGAATTTTGACAGGTGTAAAAATGAATTTTTCATTTGTTCCAATGACAATTTGAATAATTTCTTCAATATTATTTTTAAGTTTTTGCTGGTTAAATGCCTAATTACAGCTAATTTAAAAAACGGTGGATACGTGTAACATAAATTAAATAAACACAAAAGTCCGGATCGTCCATGTCAACATGTGCAACATCGAAAAAAACATTATGTGTTATTACATATGTGCTTAATTAAAAAAAGCGGTGGATTCGTGGAACATAAATTAAATAGACAATGTGTGCACCATCTAAAAATAACATTTTGTGTTAAATTATTATTATTTTGTTATTTTATTTTATATCATTGTATTTTATATTATTTGTTTTAGATTTATTTTGGGGGTTTTGGACGATCGAAGTGTGCGCGGGAGATGCCTATTGGTGGCGATGAGGTTCGCAACCCATCACACCGCGTCTCCCGCGGAGCAAAAAAGAGAAGGATGGAGTGCCGCATCAGTAAAAGTGTGACAGTCCATTCTTTCTGCCTACCCTTTCGGGGAGACGGCGTGATGGTTAGTTAGGCAGTTAGTTATATTTTTTTCAAGTCGAGTGTGTATACAAAAAGAGAGAGATGTATTCTAAGACAGAAACATGACCCCACTTTGCAGAAAACCTTGGTCGTAACGAATGTATCTGGTGTATTAACATCATAATATGCCCGAATATGTGCGGAAGGTTGTTCATGCTCACTATCTGATATTGCCTTCTGTAATATATTTTCCCTCGAACCTCTTTTCGAGTTTACTCACGATTTTTATTGTGCTCCAAGGAAATACATGGTTTCAGCAATTGACAACATTTCGGCTATTTCTATCAACCTTTTCAGATTTATTTTAGTTTCAATACTAGGGATTGGTTTGCAGTAAAGATTATGAACTTATCTTACTGGTTCTGATTTTGAAAATTTTGTTTCGTTCATGTGGTTCTCCCGTAAATTTGGAGGTATTTCGTGTATAAGTGAATTGTTCTGGACGATTTGATTGTTGCCGCACTTTATAATAGTCTTTACTGTTATGATGTAAAAATTATGAAAGTTTTTTCGTCTATTTAAAGTGTAAAAATAATTTTTTCATTTGTTCCAATGACAATTTAAATAATTTCTTCAATAATATTTATAAGTTCTTGCTGGTGTTGGATGGTTTTAAGTGCCTTATTATAGCTAATTTAAAAAAACGTGGGATATAAATTAAATAAACACATAATCTCCAACCCGTCTGGCAAGCGTGGCGTTGTAATGCCAACCACCCCCCGTATGACATGTCATACATGGAGAAGTATGGGGAGGCCTATGTCCAGCAGTGGACGACAAAGGCTGTTAAAGAAGAAGAAGAAGAAACACGTAAGTCCGAATTGTCCAGCTGACAACATGTGCACACATCTAAAAAGAACATTATGGGTTAAATTATTATTATATTGTTATTTTATTTTTTATCATTTTATTTTATATTATTTGTTTTAGATTTCCTTTGTGGATATTAGACGATCTAAGTGTGCGCGGGAAATGCCTATTGGGGGCGATGAGGTTCGCAACCCATGAAAAGAGGGTGAAAAGAGAGGGATGGAGTGCCGCATCGGTTGAAGTGTGACAGTCCATTATTTCTACCTACCCTTTCGGGGAGACGGCGTAATGGAAAGTTAGTTAGTTATTATAAACATCTTCGCTAATTCCTGGGATGCCACTTGGGCCTTTTTAATGTGGTAGGTTCCCGATGGTTTCCACATTTGTATACAGCAGGTTATTTGAATACAATTACTATTATATATACGAC
Organism: Lepidostoma basale; assembly: GCA_022606425.2. Lineage (NCBI taxonomy): Eukaryota > Metazoa > Arthropoda > Insecta > Trichoptera > Lepidostomatidae > Lepidostoma > Lepidostoma basale. The sequence goes on along the minus strand of JAHDVF020000745.1, from coordinate 338,822 downwards.
CTTCGTGGCAGAGTGGTTACGAGCTCTGACTTCCATGCCGAAGGTCCTGGGTTCGATTCCCGGCGATGGCAGTGTGATTGTCACACTGTCTTTGGTCTGGTGTAGAATTCACGTGACAATAAAATGGCGATAGATTGGCTACCTATCACATGTCACGAGAATCAATATAATAGCTAAAATATAAAAATTGTATACTGTAATTGGGTCCAAACGACCTGTTGTGTACATAAAAAAATAAAATAAAAAAATAAAAAAAAATAAAAAAAACTTTTAAGCTATTTATACTCATAACGGTGGTGCGAAAATGAACGATATGTCCATCAGCTGTTTGCTATACGCAGACGACGCTGTTTTAATCGTTGACAGCATGGACGATCTACAAGTCCTAGTGTCAAGAATGTACGAAATATGCAATAAGTGTGACCTTGTGATGAACGTGTCAAAGTCTAAAGTTATGGTATTTAAAAAGGAAGAATGTACGATCCCCGAAGGGGTAGGCAGAAAGAATGGACTGCCACACATTTCTTTCCTGACATATTTCCCTCGATTCCTCAACATTCACACATCGTGTCATGCACGTGCGTCGATTTCTCTGACTCCTCACGTGGCCGACATTGAATATTTGATTTATTGGATCGTGTCACGTTTTTCTCGGTCTTCCTCTATTTCTAGTTCCATTAACATAGTTAACATACATATATATTTTACTATTCTTTCTTCATTCATTATTTCCTTGTGTCCACATCATCTTAATAATACTTTCATTATTTTGTGCATAACACTTTCGTTCGCACCGCATTCACTTCTTACACAGATGTTTCCACACATTCATCTAAGAGATCTCATTTTCACTACATTTATTATATTCTTCATTCATTCTTTAACAATCTGGGAAGCATGTTTACAAGAGACGGAAAAATGGAGAAAGACATCGAAAGAAGGGTTGGTGCTGGGAATAAAATAAATGGCGCACTCAAAGTCATTACTGCAAATAGAAATATATCCACAGAAGCAAAGATGCCAGTACACAATGGAGTTCTTGTGCCAACCCACATGTATGGAAGTGAAGCTTGGAGCTGGCAAAAGAATGATTAAATCAGAGATGGTTTGGACATGTGGAACGAATGGATGAGAGTAGAATGGTGAAAAAGTTGTACACAAGCAGCGTGAGTGGAAAAAGAAGCCGAGAACGACCGAAGAAAACATGGCATGACCAAATTAATCAATTACTAAAAGGCGGCCACACTCGAAGTCGGAATAATCGAGTGCGTGCATGGTACGATGTATGAATGTAGAGGAGGGCTGAGAGGTATGCCATGACAGAGCATTGTGGCGATTCATCCTCTCTGCCTCCCCCTCCGGGAAAATGGCGTGATGGTTAGTTAGTTAGTTCGTCTTTTTTCTTTAACAACAAATATGTTGTTTATTAGCCTGTTCTTTAACTTCATAATACAGATCGCTGCAACTATAATATTATCGATGTCTCTCGAACAAAACTACAGTCATAAAAGGTTGCGTGCCTCTGCGGTTATACAACTAATATCTTATATGCAGTACACAGCTTATATCTCGTGTGGTTGTCTTGTCCTGAACACAGAACATATATGGGTCTCTCTAGCGGCACCCTCATGCATTTTAAAATATATATAGGTACAAAGTAAAAAAAGTAGTTATTGTTAAATTAGAAATTATTGTAAAAGTATGTTAATGAAAGCGAAAATAGCCGTTCACAATGGAGTTCTGGTTCCAACTCTTATGTATGGAAGCGAAGAATGAAGAGATGAGGTCCCTAAGACGTATGTGTGGTAGAACGATGTACAACAGAATCTCTAATGCTGATATTGGGAAGGAATTTATAGCGAAAGAAGGTATTATGAACAAAATTATGAAAGGTTCGCTGCGTTGGTTCGGACATATGGAGCGCATGGGTGAAGAAAGAATGGTTAAAAAAGTATACGCTAGCAATGTGAATGGAGTAAGGAGTCGAGGTAGACCGAGGAAAACATGGCAAGACCAGATTAATCAAATATTAAAAGTTAGTCATGTCAGAAGCCGGAAGAATCGACGTGCGTGTATGACTCGATGTATGAATGTGGAGGAAGCTAGAGAGGTGTGCCAGGATAGAGTAGTGTGGCGCTCCATTCTCTCTGCCTACCCCTGCGGGGAAACGGCGTGATGGTTTGTTGTTGTTGTTGTTGTATACATGGGTTATTCGTCAAAGCTAAAATGGCAGTGCACAATGGTGTTCTTGTACCGACCCTTACGTATGGAAGTAAAGCATGGAACATAGGAAATTCAACATTATTTTTTATCCACAAAATATATAAAAATACGACATGTTTCGGAGGATACCACCTTCTTCAGATGTAAATAAAAACTAACTTACTAACAATCACGCCGTCTCCCCGAAGAGGTAGGCAGAAATAGTGGACTGCCACAATTTTCTTTCCTGACATATTTCTCTCGCTTCCTCAACATTCATACATCGTGTCATGCATGCGCATCAATTTCTCTGACTACTCACATGGCCGACATTCAATATTTGATTTATTTGATGGTGCCACATACACGTTTTCCTCGATCTTCCTTTATTTCTGGTTCCATTTAAATCGTTAACATAATTTTTTTTTTTTTTACCATTATTTCTTCATTCATTCTTTCCATGTGTCCAAACCATCTTAATGATCCTTTTATTATTTTGTTCATAACACCATCATTCGCACCGCATTCACTTCTTATATTTTCATTTGACACTCTATCACACACAGAGTATCACACATTCGTCTAAGAGATCTCATTTCTACTGCATTTATTCTACTTTCATCCTTCTTTTGCCAGTTCCATGCTTCACTTCCATACATAAGGGTCGGTAGAAGAACACCATTGTGCACTGGCATTCTATTTTTTTTTTGATAGCTTTTTGTTTGCGATGACATCTTTAAGTGCACCATTCACTTTATTGCCTGCCCCAACCCTTCTTTCAATATCCCTCTCCACTGTAAACATACTTCCTAAATACACGAACTTCGTGGCAGAGTGGTTAGAGCTCTGATTCCCATTCCGAAGGTTCTGGGTTCGATTCCTGGCGATGGCAGTGTGATTGTCACACTGTCTTTGGTCTGGTGTAGAATTCTCGTGACAATAAAATGGCGATAGATTGGCTACCTGTCACATGTCACGAGAATCAATATGTACGAGGTCTGTTCAAAAAGTATCGCGAATTTTGAATTTCCGCTGGCTACGTATATTTGATTTTTGATTTTTTTGTAGCGTTATGTTGGTACTCATGTCCCTTACTTATGCTGACAAGGTCGGCCATTTTGAATGTTTAGTTAATTTTTGACAGCTGTTTTGCTTGGATGTGTTTTGGCTCGTCTTCGATTTTTGTAATTAGGTTCAAGCGACCTGTTGTATACGTAAAAATAAAAAAAACTCATCTACTTGCTCCAAATTTTCATCATTCACGCTAATGTTGCAACCAACTTATATTTTTTAGCAAATTGAACCCTCTATTGAACCATGAATTAAATCTGACAATTTCATAACGTCGGCTAAGAGTGCTAACGTGCTAACTCCATGTTGGTCAGATGTTCAGGAGAGCGGAAAAAAACTATAATTTTACATAAATTAAATAATTTCGCTCTCCCTGCATCAAAAATCGCAACGAGAAATACTATCTGCTGCACCTCGTCATAAAGATCGAGAGAAGGCGCGGTGTGGGAAGACCCCAAATATCCTGGCTCCAGAATATCAAGGAATTGACCGGAGTTCGAGGGATGGAGGAGTTGTTACGTCTGGTACAGGACAGAGAGGCCTACGCCAGGGTGATAGCTGTCGGGGGGACCTGACATGGCACTTGAAGAAGAAGATGAAGAAATTGAAGGGCGAAATGGGGAATGTTGTTAAACATAAAGCGATCGCTCAACCCAACCAATGACAGGTCATAAGTCCTGTAAGCGCCTCGGCCACCATACTCTGTTCCCAAAAAACAATTTACATATTCGTCTCTATTGAGATACATTTAATCCTTATAAAAAAATAAAAATTTATCTGCAATGGGTAAAATCTACAAGAATTTGTATACATTCAAAATGTTGTGTAAAATAACTGGTCCAAGTTAAAGGCATAAAAAAATTGGAGAGACATCTCCAGCGGTAATCTAGGACTGTATGATTTGCAGAGCCTTTCACACTGCATTAATAAAGATTTTCTGCTTAATGCTTCCCTATCTTAATAGATGACGCTAGTGAAGAGTGAACTAAAAAATGTGAAGATAGGCGCAGCATTCTAGCATATATACAACTTCCAAAAAAATTGTCAGACGTGGTGGTCGTAAGAAGGGCGGAATGGGGTATGTTGTTTAACATAAAGCGATCGCTCAACCCAACCAATGACAGGTCATAAGTCCCGTAAGCGCCTCAGCCACCATATTCTGTTCCCAGAAAACAATTTACATCTTCGTCTCTATTGAGATACAATTAATCCTTATAAAAAAAATTATCAATTACTGAAAGGAACCCATTGCAGTCACGATGTGTGAATGTAGAAGAGGCATGAGAGGTACTTCATATGTAACAGTGTGGCGATCCATCCTCTCTACCTACTCTACCGGGGAAACGGCGTAATGGTTAGTTAGTTAGTTAGTATGATGTGCGTGTATGTTTATATAATACCTGTGTGTGTGTGTGTGTGTGTGTGTGTGTGCGTGTGTGTGTGTGTGTGTGTGTGAGTCAAAATCACCACCGCTCCTAGGTCGGTAAAGCAGTTTTGAGTCGGTGTGATTTCCCTATTGTTTGCTAATCCTCGCTCAGTCAGTAACGAGGCCCGCCGTACATTAGGGCGCCGCGCCGTCCCATAGGGGACGTTTAGCGTCTGCGGCAAAGAAAACTCAAACGAAATTCATAGTCCTAAGCCTTATTTTACCGGTGCTGTGAAACTAGTACACATTGCTCCTTCTTCTTCTTCAAGTGCTTTATCGGACGTATGTGTAGGTGATCCACATAAGTAGACTTCGACACTGAACCAGCATATTCCATGATGAAATATAGTACACGAAACCCCTGACTCAGGACCTACTTATCAAAGCTGATTAGGTCGGGGCCCAGATTTATTCAGTTTGGTCACTAGGTCACTAGAGAGGGCATCTGTACAAAGGCAAGCAAAGCATATAAAAGCGGTACTTCCAACCACCCTATAGGTCAGTCAGTATTGCTTCTAACCGACACGAGTCTACGCTACCAAGTCTACGTACGAGAAACCTCCGACCTTCCTACTGAGCTACACAACGGTCTACACTACTACGCCACGAAACCTTCGACGAATGTTCGCTCCAGCCGACCGACGCTACTGCCCAGCGAGCCATCATCCTCTACTGTTCACCCCCGGACTCCGCCCCGCCGCTATCGACATCCAGCCACGCTCCGTCACGAGTACATAATACTGTTTACGTATGATTACTTGTGATCTGTAATAAACGCTGAAACCTCCACCGTCTTTCAACTCTTACCACAACCCCTAAATATGCAAATAGATTATTATTTTATTTATTTTTTATTCTTTTATTTCATTGTTTACAACTATGTTCATTTTATTTAATTAATGTTAGTAATTTTATATTAATTTAAGTTTAATTTGTTTCTGTCATTTGTTAAAATAAATTAGGCGGTCGGTAAGGAGTGGAAGCGCATAGTAACGAAGTAGTGTGCAGTGGCTCTGACAAAATAAATCGAAAATTCTTGGAAAACATTGGCCGTTGGTCGCGCCATTGGTAACAGCTAATCATAAACGCCGTGGTAACAGCAGCTGCGTTGTGATGTTGAAAGAAGGGTTGGTGCGAGTAACAAAATGAATGCAGCTTTAAAAATAGTTACTGAAAACAAGAATTTATCAATGAAAGCGAAATGGCCGTTCACAACGGAGTCCTTGGTCCCAACCCTTATGTATGGAACGAAGCATTGAACTGGCTGAAGAAAGATGAGAGCAGAATAAATGCGGTAGAGATGAGGTCCCTAAGACGTATGTACGGTAGAACGATAAACGACAGAATTTTGCTGATATTAGAAAGGAATGTAGAGCGGAAGAAGGTATTATGAACAAAATTATGAAAGGATCGCTGGGTTTGTTCGGACATATGGAGCGTATGGGTGAAGAAATAATGGTTAAAAAAGTAAACGTTAACGATGTAAATGGAGTACGGAGTCGAGGTAGACCGAGGAAAACACGGCATGACCAAATTAATCAAATTTTAAAGGTTGGTCATGTCAGAAGACGGAAGAATTGACGTGCGTGTATGACTCGCTGTATGAATGTGGAGGAATCTAGAGAGGTATGTCAGGATAGAGTAGTGTGGCGGTCCATTCTCTCTGCTTACCCCTGCGGGGAAACAGCGTGATGGTTTTTTGTTTTAACTAAAGGATAAGGGTGATATGCGAAGTCGAGGATGTCGTTAGGTAGGGAAGGCAAAGGAGAAGATACCGATATGCACACGTGAGGAGAATGGATCCATCCACACTCCCCTTCATTGTATTGCACGCCCAACCCCAAGGTAGACCACCAAAGAGATGGATCGACAGCTGGGAGTCGACCTCGCAGGAGGCCAATTCCTGTTAAGAAACAGGTCACAAGGCCTACATTTAGAAGAAGAAGCTTAATATCTTCAAAATATAATATAATAATAATACAATAATAAACATAAATCTTCATAGATGGCGTTAGTATGTAGATTATATAATATATAGAGTAATCTTAAAAAGATTAACATATGTAATCAAAATCTTCATAGATGGCACATTGAAACTGACATATGAAATCTGGCATAGGACTTTAACATATATACAACTTCCAAAAATTTGTCTGCATGGCCATAAAGAAAGGTGGAATGGGGAATGTTGTCATTACATAAAGCGTGCGCTTAACCCAACCAATGACAGGTCATAAGTCCTGTAAACACCTTGATCAACCATATTCTGTTTCCAATTTGCATCTTCGTCTCTATTGAGATACAATTAAATCATGAATTGATAACCCACGGTGGGTGAAATCCAGTATTCGTGTACAAGTATAAATATACATTCACAAAAAATAATAATATTATATACCTCGAATGCACAGACTTGACAATGTACTCGTATATGTAACATCGTTAGACATGTTTTGTAAGAGTATCTAAAATTAGAATTTCGAGTACTTCGATCTTCGGGGTCTGTAAAATGCACTTGTCCCTACGACTTTTGGGCATAGATTCTCTGGCGCGATTTCAAAATACATAATGTTTGATGGATTCGGTATCCATTAGCAATAATTAGAGAACAGCTCGGCTAAAAGTCCGCGAGGGGGCGCCTCGCCTTCCCGCCGCTCTAGATTCCGAGGGGAGGAGTGGGAAGACTATGATTTAAATTATTTTAAACGGTTGGGTAACTACCTACAACAGTTTGCATCGATTTTAAATATTGCGGAGTATGTTAAAATTATATCGTTTAAAGCAAAATACATAGATGGCGCACTACGCATTGTTTGAAATTTGAATCTTGTATCATTGATGGTGGAATGAAAAATTTCAACATTTCAATGTTTCTTTTAAGTATTTGTCGGCTACAACAGACTATATCCTCATTCCCAACAAAGTCTCTTCCAACAGGTGGGGGAGCCACAACCTTCGGGCTGATACTCCTGAAAGACAAGATCCTAGAATAGATTATACAACTAACTTTAGTGAGTTATTACAAAATGGCGTTCATAAACGGCTGTCATTAAAAATTTCTCACAAAAAAATATTTTTTCTGCATTTTGGACACTGTTTTAGTTTAAAAACAGCTCTATATTCATGTACGAGGTCTGTTAAAAAAGTATCGCGAATTTTGAATTTCCGCTGGCTACGTATATTTGATTTTTGATTTTTTTGTAGCGTTATGTTGGTACTCATGTCCCTTACTTATGCTGACAAGGTCGGCCATTTTGAATGTTTAGTTAATTTTTGACAGCTGTTTTGCTTGGATGTGTTTTTGCTCGTCTTCGATTTTTGCCTATTCCAAAAAATGGATCAAAGAATCTGTATCAAATTTTGTGTGAAAAACAAAATAAAGTGCGCGGACGCATTTCGAATGTTAACTGTGGCATATGGTGAAGCTACCTTGGACCAAAGCAACGTTTATCGGTGGTACAAAATGTTCTCAGAGGGCCGAGAAGATATAAACGACGAAGAGCGTGCCGGACGCCCGAGCACGTCAACAACAGACGAAAACATTGATAAAGTGAAGAAAATAGTATTAGCCAATCGTCGAATCACCGTTAGAGAAGTTGTTGAGGACCTAAACATATCGATTGGCTCGTGCCATTCGATTTTAACCAATGATTTGGGCATGAGTCGGGTCGCCGCGAAATTCGTGCCAAAATTGCTCAATTTCGACCAAAAACAGCATCGCGTTAACATTGCTCAGGAGATGTTGGACTCGGTCCGTGACGACCCAAATGTGCTCCAGAGGGTCATAACTGGTGACGAATCATGGGTTTATGGTTATGACGTGGAAACCAAAGCTCAATCATCCCAATGGAAGCTGCCGCATGAGCCAAGACCAAAAAAAAAAGCGCGCCAAGTTCGGTCGAACGTGAAGGTTTTGCTCACAGTTTTCTTCGATTGCAGGGGCGTGGTGCATCATGAGTTCTTGCCACAGGGTAGTACGGTCAATAAGGAATATTACCTGCAAGTTATGCGCAATTTGCGCGAAGCAATCCGCCAGAAACGCCCGGATTTGTGGAAGAACAAAAACCGGCTTTTGCACCATGATAACGCCCCTGCTCACACATCGTTGCTTGTGCGCGAATATTTGGCCAAAAACAACACAGTAATGGTGCCGCAGCCACCGTATTCCCCAGACCTGGCCCCTGTGACTTTTTCCTGTTTCCAAAACTGAAGAGGCCCATGAAAGGACGACGCTACGCCACGATTGAGGAGATAAAGACGGCATCGAAGGAGGAGTTGAACAAGATCACAAAAAATGATTTTTTTAAGTGCTTCGAGGATTGGAAAAAACGTTGGCATAAATGTATTATATCCGAGGGGAATTACTTTGAAGGGGACAAAATAGATATTCATGAATAAATAAATACTTTTTGAAAAAATATAAAATTCGCGATACTTTTTGAACAGACCTCGTATATGCATAATCATGAATGGTTTATTGTTTTTATAGTGCTTCAACAAGGAAAATATCAAACTGTATTTCTTCTTCTTCTTCGATGTCCCTACAGCCCATATCGTGTAATCGTTCTCTGTTTATAATGTAATTGCAAACGATTTGGAATTGTATGTCTGTAATGTTTGTGATTATTATCAAAATAAATTAAATGAAATGAAATCGAGCCTCAGCCTCCAGTATTCTTCGCCTCCAACTCCTCCTGTCCTCCACTTCGACCCTCCAATCTGACACTCGTAACAATTTCGCCCCATCCCTCCCAACTTCATCCTCCCATCGCAGCCTTGGTCGTCCAATTGGTCTTCTACCACCTGGGTGACACTCCAGCAATCTTTTTGGGGTTCGCGATGACGGCATCCTCTGCACGTGACCGGTCTATTCAGTCTGACCTGTGTGGAGAGACTGGGAGCTTTGTAAATATAGTACAGCTCGTCATTATACCGCACTCTAATTCTGCGCAGCACCCTTCTCTCAAAAGTATCCAGTCCCTCTGCGGATTTCGCTGTCATTGTCCACGCCTCACATCCATAGGTCACTACTGTTCGGATGATTGTTTTATACAGGATGATTTTGGTTTTCCTTGATTTGAGCACTGGTAGTAGAGAGAAGAATGTTTTGTTGGCAATTGTGATTCTTCTTTCGATTTCCTTGTGATCTTCATTTTCTTTTGTTGTAGACGAGCCCAGGTAAGTGAAGTCCTCCACCATCTTAAAATTGTATCTATCCTTGAATTTGATGGTTCGCCGTGAGTTTTGGGTTGCATTCCTGGTTTGTTTTAATTATTTTTGTCTTTTCTTCGTTTATATCTAAACCCACCTCCTTGGCTGCTGTCTCTAAAAGCTCAAATACTTCTTGTACGGCTGCTAGAAATCTTTCTATCAAACGGTACACATTCTCATATTCAAGTTGTGGGCGCTCTGCACGTTGTCCCACCAGTCACACAGCTAAAAAGATAAGATCTTTTTCAAACACAACGGCGATCCGTCGACTGTATGAAGCGCTGGTTCGCAGTAACTTGGAGTATTGCTCTATCATTTGGGACCCCAGAGAAAGAACAGTCATCTTGGAGCTGGAAAGGATCCAGAAACGATTTTTAAGGTACTTATACCTCAGGGAGTATAACTGTTATCCTTTTATGTACCCCTCACTGTTTCTCTCAGGAGTGTTGGGTTTCAACACTCTTGAAGCTCGTCGAATGATCTTTCTGGGAAAGCATTTTTTTAAACTATTATCTGGAGGTGTTTTCAATCCAGGAGTGCTGAGAGAGCTAAATCTGTACGTTCCCCATAGTTATAGCAGAGCAAGGGGGCATATATTATTTTATGCCCCAAATTGCCGCACAGAGGCCCTTCGAAGTTCTCCTGTGTTGAAGGCTATTCGTCTCTTAAATAAGGTTGCAGAAGAGATAGACCTCTTTGGATGCAATTATGGCGAATTCGTAAATGCCCTTATGATAAAGGCAGCAAGCAGATAACTGGCTTTTCCTATTCATAAGGTTCTATGTATATTTCCTTTGATATTCTTTTTTTTCACCCTTTACATCGATTTGGCTTGCGCTGTAATGATGTAAGGAGTTTTTTCAACAAAATAATAATAATAACCTCTTCCTGAATAGACGGTTCTTGACCATTGCAACCGCTTACTGATTCATTTTGGCGTTGCTACCATCCTACTGACCCAATGTCGTCTTTGAAGCTGCCGCTGTTTCTTGGATGCCTCCATCCTTTACATCCAGTAATGGAGATAAAGATTTCCATCTCAAATATCCTTAGAAGCCACACAGTATCTGCTCACGTCTCTACAACATACTTCATGTTAGGTCGCACGCATGTCTTTCAAATTCTGATATTGTTATTAATGTGTTTGTTCTTCCAGAGCAGATCTTTTAGACTCCCTGATACGGTTTTGTAATTTGATTATGTTTTTAATCCTTCATTGCGTGGTGTGGCAGATTTGTTATTTTAATATCATACATACGAAGTCTGTCCAATAAATACGCAAACTGACTTTTTTATTCAATTTTATTTTCCTAAATTTAGGGTGTATAAATCTTATCTACTTCAAAATACTCCCCAATTATTGCAATGCACTTGTCCCACCTTCGTTTTCATTGTTCAAAACATTTCTGGAAGTCTTCAGGAGTCAGGCTCTTCAGCTGCTTTGTCGCTTCACGTTTAATCGTCTACACTTCGTCCCATCGCCGGCGCTGCCCCCGCTAGACCTTTGTACATTTCGGGAACAAAAAGAAGTCGCCAGGGGCTAAATCTGGTGAATAGGGAGGGTGATCAATAACAGAGATCGCATTATGGGTCAGAAACTGGCGGACAATCAGTGATGAATGTGAAAGCGCATTTTTCTGTTAAAATCGTGTGCACAGACGATTTTCCTAAATTTAATTCATCACCAATCATCCGAACAGTTAATCTATGATTGGGAAGCATAACAGACTAGACACGTTCAATGTTTTCATCAACACAGGAAGTCAACGGTCGTCCTAAACATTCATCGTCCTTACAGTCATCACGGCCCTCGCTAAAATTCTTGATGAAACAAATGAACGAGAGAAGATATACTCAAAATAAATTACAAATAGCATAAACGTTAAAGGCATCTATTGAGTACAGGTAAAATATTTTATACTCGTACAAACAACATTATACCAGGAACGCATTAATGATGGTTTGACATTAGGAAGACAAGATACTTTCTAAAGTCAAGAGTACATGTCCCCTGAACGTACTTTCACTAATAAGAAAGACGTCGATCTCCGAGGAGACCGCGTTCAGCAGACTAATTGCTCTTCCTACCGGCGTCACCGAGAGCAGATTGATTCTGGCGACCGTTAGGTAAAACAAATTGTGCTGTCGCTGTCGGAGATATTTATCGGGGACAAAAATACCAACATCCTCCAGTACGGCCGAGTTCTCGAAGTATCCCCTGATTATTGACATTATTATTACTGATTGGCAAAGTACGAAATGCATGACCCACATAAGTGGACGCAATGGACTTCGACTGCTGCACCAGCATATTTCATGATGAAATATATTGGACGAATAACCGAAAACCCCTGAATTTGCACCTACAAATCGCAAATATGAAATACGTTGCTAGGTAGAAAAGTGATGAATCAGGGCCCGAATTCATTCACACAGGTCACTAGAGCAGAACATCGTGTGCAAAGGGAAGCATATAAAAGCAGTTCATCCGACCACCCGATACGTCAGTCAGTATTACGGCTTCTAACCGACACGAGTCTACGTTAATAAGTCTACGCCACGAGGGATCTCGGACTCCCTCCCGCGCCGACCTACGAAGCTACGCTACTACCACATTCCTTCTTGTAACTTCTAACGGAGACGAGTCTACGCTGTCAAGTCTACGTACAAAGAACCTCCAACTCTCCCGCCGAGCTACGCTACTATCTACACTGCTACGCCACGTAACTTTCGATGAGTCTTCGCTCCAGCTGACCGACGCTACTGCCCAGCGTGTCAACATCCTCTACTGCTCACCGCCCGGACTCCGCCTCCGCTGCTATCGACGTCCAGGCGCACGCTCCATTACGAGTACATAATACTGTTAACGTATAATTACTTGTGATCTACAATAAACGCTGAAACTTCCCCTGCTTTTATCTTTGACCACATCCCCCAAAACGTAATACAAGCAGTGTGAGTAGAAAGAGAAGTCGTGGAAGACCAAGGAAACCATGGCATGACCAAATGAATCAAATACTGAATCTATCATACAGAGTATCTACACTTTCGTCTAAGAGATCTCATTTCTACTGCATTTATTCTACTTTGATCCTTCTTTTGCCTGTTCCATGCTTCGCTTCCATACATAAGGGTCTGTAGAAGAACACTATTGTGCACTGCCATTCTAGCATTCTTTTGTTTTGTTTGTTAAAATAATAATAAAAATTATGCAATGAAGGGTTAATGTTGTGCCTATAAATTAGAACGCACAGTCACCCTGTCTCCACCCCTTCTCTCCGCCTATTAGCATAATAGTTGTCATAGTCCCGGCGTGTAATCCCTATTAGGGAAGCTAGTCCTCCGCAGGCAGGGGCGGCGCTAGGGATAACTTCACAATTAACCAGTGGCGGCTCTGCTTTCATTCAACACATGGTGTGCAGGAGCTTGGTTATAAACCCTTACCACTCCATTATTTTTTATATTGTTTGTCAGCCAACTCTAATTTAAATAATGTCAAAATATTAATTTATTGATAGGTAGTTACAAAAAAATCGTTAAAAATTCATTTGTAATGATTTATTCTTCAAATAAAAAACAATTCACAAAAAACATTATGGACTACTTATAGTTTTGCATAGTGTGGTACTTTTTAAAACAATCTCCAGGATGGAGACCAGGTTTTCTGGAACAGGTCTCACAAAACCACACTGTTTCCCGTCTTCCCCCTGGAATATTTATGTTATTGCACACAGTACAGTCTTTAGAACCTTTGTCCAGTTTCGCAATGAAGTGGGGCTTGTACTCTAATCGCTCCTCTGTATGACGTATCACGCCAAGTTCCCGCCATTTTAAGTTATGTGAATTTGCAAGGATTATTTTATAGTAAAATAAAAACGAAAAACAGTCAAAATCTTATTAAAACAAATAAAATGTTTTTTAACGAATAATCACAAGAAACAACGACACGTGTTGCGAAAATACACCGCGCGCGCTAGCCTCATCTTGTCGGCCGCCAGCCGACAACTGATTATAGCGTACATATAGCGATGTCGGCTGGCATTCGACAAAGGAATGGTAGGGGTTAATATGTTCGCGATACTTATAAAAATCTTAAATATCTTAAATATGTCAAACATATTTTTTTTACAATATTTACAGTGAACTTCAAGCAAGAAATTTCAATAAGCAGCGCTTATAATTTTAATACATTCGTACATACTCGACATAAGTAACAAAGTCAATGGAATTTTTGAAGCTTTGGCACTCAGGCTCAAAAAGGTTCGCCATTCCTGTCCTAATTAATCATTTCTAATACCATTGATTCAAATTATCAGTGCTAGTTTTTTATGTGGAATAGAGGCTCTACATACCTATACATCTTCTTCTCTTCTTATAGGTATGATGACCTGTTGTGGTTGCATCTCCGTACTCCTGGGAAGTGGACCGTCTACTCTCGCCATCTTTTCGGTGGTCGGCCACGTGGTCGGGAAACCGGGTAGACTGTCTCGGGCTATCTTTGTGATCCTATTTTCTTGCATACGGGAGACATGCTCGTTCCAGTATCTTCTCCTATATCAAATCAAATCAAATCAAATCAGTTTATTTACCCAAAAGACATTACAAACAGCATAAATGTTTAAGGCATGTATTGAGTACAGGTCAAATATTATACACATACAACATAATACCAGGAACGCATTAGTAATGGTTCGACATTAGGAAGACAAGATACTTTCTAAAGTCAAGAGTATTTGTCCCTTGAACGTATGAATATGAAAGAACTAATATGAAAGACGTCGATCTCCGAGAATACCGCGTTCAGCAGACTAATTGCTCTTCTCACCGGTGTCACCAGAGGCAGATTGGTTCTGGCGGCCGGTAGGTAAAACGATCTGTGCTGTCGCTGTGGTACGGCCGAGTTCAAATCAAATCAAATCAAATCAAATCAGTTTATTTTCTCAAAAGACATTACAAACATTTTTTAAAGTTTAAGGCATCTATTGAGAACAGGTAAAACATAAGGAATATACGAGGAATATACTCGTATAATAACAGGAACGCATGAGAGATGGTTCGACATTAGGAATACAAAATACTCTCCAAAGTCAAGAGTATTTGTCTTCTGAATGTACTTTCACGAATATGAAAGACATCGATCTCCGAAGCGATCATGTTCAGCAGTTTGATTGCTCTCCCCACCGGCATCACCAGAGGCAGGTTGGTTCTGCATGCTGGGAGATAAAACAGTCTGTGCTGACGCTGTCGAAGATAGCCATCCGGAACATAAAGATGGATAGCCTCCAAGATGATGGAGTTCTCAAAGAATCCCCTGATAAGTCTGAAGAAATGGGTAAGTGTGCACCCATCCCTTCTTATCTGTAAACTATTGGTCCCCAGCATGCCCAAGAGGAATGCAGTGGGATAAAGCCTTAAAGAGTTTTCGAAGTATCCCCTAATTAATCTAAATAAATGAGTTATTAGATGTCCATTTCTTAGAGAATTGGTTCCGAGCATTCCCAAACAAAATACCGTGGGATAAAGCCACGGATAACTACCATACTCCCTCGTGTAGAAATACCTCAGAATTTTTTTGTGAACCCTCTCCAGCATAACGGAATATCAGGAGGACTCCATATCACAGAACCACTTTCGAGTGTGCTCCGAACCAACGCGTTGTATAGGACTCTGAGCACATTGGGATCTCTGAAAACTCTTCCGAATTGAATTCTCTATAATTGAATTACCCAAAAATTTGATTTATCAATTGAAATTTTTAATTTATATAAACAAGTTTTATAACAATTGAAGTCTGGACATTACAAAGGTGCCAAGTGGTTTAAACATAAAGCAGAGAAAATAAATAAAAACTGAATTTTCTTCCATACGTCATGCACCACGGGTGGCATCTTTAGGGCGACATTAGAACTACACTAAATTATTCAATCATTACGCACTTTTGCACAGCTATTGGCTCTTTTTTGACTTTTTGTACACTTGTACACCCATTGAGCAAGTCATGCAATTCACTTACCTAGGCATATAGATCGGTAGCTACAGTGACCTATATGACGAGGTGCGAGCACAAACCAACAAAGCGACAGCCGTGGCTGGCTGCTTGCGCGACACCATATGGAGGAACAAATACATGCTAACCTAAAGTAAAGTCAAGATATACAAGGCATGCGTTCGCCCCATCATGACGTATGGAATAGAAGTCAGAGCCCATACCAATAGAACTAAGAATCTTCTAAGAGTAGCAGAAATGCGAACCCTGCGCTCCATCGCAGGCAAAACCCTCAGAGATCGGAGCAGAAATGAAACGATAAGGTCTGTCTGTGGTGTTGAGGACATAGTGAGATGGGGAAGAAACAAAAGGCGCTTTTGGAGAGAACACGTGGACCTCATGGAGAATACAAGAATTGTAAAAATTGTTAAAGATGAAAACCCAAGCAGCAAGAGAATACCAGGAAGGCCGCCGAAGAGATGGAGAGATGGCTGGACATCATCATCCCAGGACAGCCCACCGTCACAAACAGGTCATACGACTTAAACTAAGAAGAAGAATTTTCGAAAAATAAGAAATCATGACAGTATGCAACATTTGCGTGAATTGTGAAAATCTGGAACAAGTAGATGAGTTTGTATATTTTGGTAGTTTGTTTGCGTAGGATGGACAAGTGAAGGGGGATATTAAAAGAAGGATTTGGGACAGGCAACAAGATGAATGGTGCACTTAAAGTTGTCATCGCAAACAAAAGCATATCAAAAAAAGCTAAAATGGCAGTGCACAATTGTGTTCTTGTACCGACCCCTATGTATGGAAGTGAAACATGGAAAAAGAAGGATAAAAGTAGAATAACTGGAGTAGAAATGAGATCTCTTAGACGAATGTGTGGAAAATTTGGTTATGATAGTGTCGAATTAAAATATAAGAAGTGAATGCAGTGCGAATGAAAGTGTTATGAACAAAATAATGAAAGTATCATTAAGATGGCTTTGACACATGGAAATAATAAATAAAGAAAGAATGGTAAAAATATATATATTGGTTAACTATGTTAATGGAACTAGAAATAGAGGAAGACCGAGGAAAACGTGGCACGATCAAATATTGTATGGTGGCCATGTGAAACACAGTGTATGAATGTTAAGGAAGCGAGAGAAGTATGTCAGGAAAGAACAGTGTGGTAGTCTATTCTATCTGCTTACCTCTTCCGAGTGACGGCTTGATATACCTAATAGTTTAAACTTTGGTCAACCTTTATTTGTTCGTCATTTTTTTCGATTGTTTACCAGATTTATTCAGTACATAACAGCTTGTTTTTATATTTTTGATGAAAATAGGGCCAGTTTTAATTTTAAAGCACATTTTATGGTATGCGCGTACTTAAACGCTTCCTGCACACAATGTGTTTAACTACATTTAATACATCCGCTAAAATCAATATATCTTAACATGTTATTTAATAAACTTATGTTTTGACAGCTTGAAGCTGGCAGCAGAAGGATGTACGTAGGATAAAAGCCGTAGAAGTGAAACTACTAAATAGAATGTGAGGGAAAACGATATGTGATAGAGTAGCGAATGACGAAATAAGGAAGAAATGTATAGGCCCGTTTACACGCAACGATAAATCGTAGCGATTTTGAATTGTTACGATTTATTGTTGCGTGTAAACAGGATATCGTAGCGATTTATTGGAATTGGGATTGGATTGGACGGTTGATGCCAGCTGTCATCAATTTCTGCGAATCGCAACGACACACAGAATCACACATTGGCCAATCTGGTTATCAAAAGATAATGATTTAACTATTTCTGATTATAATGCCGAGATAAAACTTCAGTCGTTGCTAGACCACACCATAAAACGTCTGATATTAGTACAATACGAAGTGCTCAAACAATTGAATGTAGGTATAGACACGCTACCAACATTGAATGCGATCTTTAAATGGGGTTGCGATGGCGCCTCTGGACAGAGCCAATATAAACAATTAAGAAATCGTTACGATTTATCGTAACGAGTAAACAGGACATCGTAGCGATTTATAACAATTAAGAAATAGTTACAATTTATCGTAACGTGTAAACAGGACATCGTAGCGATTTATCGTTACGATTATTGTTACGATTAATCGTTACGATTTATCGCTACGATTTATCGTTTATTTTGAATTAATAGATGAGAGAAGAATGGTTTTAATGTTGTATAGGAAATGCGAGTGGGAGAAGTAGCATTATCAAATTAATCTATAACTAAAAAGTGGCCACATTCGAAGTCGAAAAAATCGACGCGCATGCATGTTACGATGTATGAATGTAAATGAATCTCGAGAGATATATCAGGACAGAGTCGATCCCTCCCCTGTGCCTACCCCTCCGGGAAACAGCGTGATGGTTTGTTAGTTAGTTAGTTATTTTTAATAACGATGAATGGTACGCATTTTCTTTTAAATATGTAAATACTAATAAGACATACCAAAACTAAACATTTCGGCGATTTATTAAACAAACAAGGACACATTAGAAAAGAAGATATATCTGAATCTAATTAAATAAAATAAGACAACAAAAGAAAAACAGATTCCTTAATGTAAATTTCAGTAAGGCAGCACCATTTCGAATACTAATTCAATGCGAAATGACAGTTACATACCAAGGCATTGAGTTTGATAGTTATTTTTTTAAAATCATCACAATAACAAATACACCTTCTATGAAGTCTTCTTCTATAAACGTGGAACAAAATAAATATAAATTTTATTAGATAACGTAAGTTGTTTGAATAAATAACTATGATGAAATAGAAATAGTAAAGTATGTGTGATTGATTTGTTTTAACAAACTTTGTGTCAAATTGTTAAGAGAATTGAGAAATTAGCACTGTCGTTCCAAATGAAACGATGCATTAAAAATACAAAATCCATTAACGTATTAAAAACTTGTTTGATTTCACAATAAAATATTGTAAAATCAACTTACCCGATCGGCAAAACGTGTTGTTTTATTCTTCCGTAAAAATGATGTTTAAATACGTAGCTAGCGACATCTGTTATGCCTTGTATATTGTAGAAATCTTCTTTATATTATTTCTTAATTTGTTTCATGTAAAATCAATAGATGGCAGTTTACATTTCTATACAAATAAATTTGATAATGTGGCTATGGTAAATATCTAAATATTGTATTTTACAATTATATTACAAATACATATTATATATGAAATAATAATATATTTAATTACTATGTAATACAATAGCTAAATAAGGTGTTCACGGTTATTTTTTTATTATTTGGCTGGGCATTACAAAGCTGCCAAGTGGTTTAAACATAAAGTAGAGACAATACGCAAAAACCGATTTTTCTTCCATATGTCATGAACCACGGGTGGCATCTTTTGGGTGACGTTTGAACTACACTATATTATTCAATCATTGCGCACTTTTCCACAGTTATTTTTTTTTTGCCTTTGTGTTTAAGATCAATTGACATCAAAAACTCATTTTTGTACACTTGGCAACTTTGTAATGCTTTCAATTGTATATCGTGAACAAATATAAGATGCTTATTAATTAGAAAAATACAATGTATAATTATAACTAACTCCCTAACCATCACGCCGTCTCACCGAAGGGGTAGCAGAAAGAATGGACTGCCACACTTTTTTTTCCTGGCATATTTCTTTCGTTCCTCAACATTCATACATCATGTCATGCACGCGCGTCGATTTCACTGACTTCTCACGTGGCCGACATTCAATATTTGATTTATTTGATCGTGCCACGTTTTCCTCTGTCTTCCTCTATTTCTAGTTTCATTTACATCATTAACATTTACATTTTTTACCATTCTTTCGTCATTCATTCTTTCCATGTGTCCAAACCATCTTAATGATCCTTTAATTATTTTGTTCATAACACCATCATTCGCACCGCATTCACATATATTTTCATTCGACACTATCATACAGTTTTCCACACATTTGTCTAACAGATTTCATTTCTACTTTCATCCTTCTTTTGCCAATTCCATGTTTCACTTCCATACATAAGGGTCGATATAAGAACACCATTGTGCACTGCCATTTTAGCTTTTTTCGATAGGTTTTTGTTTGCGATGACAACTTTAAGTGCACCATAATTATAATAATCTAGTTATTATTATACCTAAAACATATTAAACTAATTTGATATATCGGAGACTTCAGTTATTAATTGAATATTGTGATGGAATAGCAAAATTACAAATAAATACAATTGAACTGAAATAACATATTTAGGTACATATCCAAAATATCATAATTTATCTTTTTAGAATTGACTTTGCCCAATAAATGTGTCAGCAACAGTTTATATGTTAATAAGTACTTGATTAATGGTTATTCATATTATCTACCTGTTATATATTGTACCTATACCTACAATACACGATGACATTTATACAACAGATAACATATTGACAAATCAGCAGAGATTTTCGTAATGAGTCGAAATTTGAAATTCAAAAGAATGTGCGCTAAGGATGTCCGTTCGATTATGGACTGCATTATTACGTGTTCGATTATTTCCGATCATATTAATTAATCATCATGAAGGTGTATCATTTTTATAGGTGTGCTGACTTTCGTAAATACCATATAAATTTTGAATTATATAAAATGTATAATTATAATGCATATAAATTTATAACGCATATAACACAAACAGCTGACTGATAAACAATTCATCTTAGCACCAGCGTCTATGCCTTCAAGTTATTTCATACACTTGTCCAAGTATAGATTGAACAACCACGGGGACATCACACAACCCTGTTTGACACCTTTGGTGATGTCAAGTGATAGTTTTTGAGAAGGAAGAATGTATGACGGTTTGTGATATACGTGCGATGGGCGAGAAATTGGAGCAAGTTACCGAATTTACGTATCTGAGAAGCATGTTTACAAGAGACGGAAAAATGGAGAAAGACATCGAAAGAAGGGTTGGTGCTGGGAATAAAATAAATGGCACACTCAAAGTCATTACTGCAAATAGAAATATATCCACAGAAGCAAAAATGCCAGTACACAATGGAGTTCTAGTGGCAACCCTCATGTATGGGAGTGAAGCTTGGAGCTGGCAAAAGAAGGATGAAAGCAGGATAAACGCCGTAGAAATGAGATCACCGTCCGCCGCCAAAATTGTAATTAGTTCTAATTTTTACCACTGTAACGCTTGCAGTCATCTCATAAAATTATGTTCAACGGTTTCTGCAGTCGGCATTCGATATTATATTGTAAAAAGTGCTTTATTCGGAGTGAAATTAAACAAAATAATATAAATAAAATTAATTAGCCATGGCTCTGCTTACGAACGCCGAGTCGGACACGATTTTTAAACAAATATTGATTTCACCGAGAATCGAACCTTTACGTTAGAGTTAGTTTAAAAAAAATAATACATCCCACATCCTCTATCTACGCCTCAAATTTTTACGCAAACGCTAAAAACTTATTTAGCAAGATCCCTATTTTATTTGTGTTTAAATTAATTAATTAATTCACGATAAAACAAAGTCACAATAATTTCCATCGAAATTTATTTTACAAAATACATGCAATCCGGGTGGCTACGATTTTGCTTTCAACAAGTTGGCTAAGCGTCCGTTAGCCATGTCATTGAATTCCGGCATTTTATTATCAGCCTAACCGTTCAATTGAGTAGCTGGCTATGCGACGTTTAGCCATTTAGTTAAACTTAGCTTTCAGCAAGTTGGCTAAGACTAGGTTGAAAATGACGGGAAAAATAATTTTAAAAATATGTAAGTTCATTTGTGGATTTTATTCATGAAAAATCGCTTGTTGCAGATATGATTTATTACAAAAAATATATATCAGATATGCAATTATTACAAAAAATATAAATCAAAAATTAATAAACAATGGTAGACTCACCTTTATGGAGTATATAAATTATAAATTATTTCGTTTTATATCCGGTAGCACCAATGAATATAAATGTTGAAACTCTCAGAAATGTGACACATCTGCACCTAACGTTTTTTATTTTATTAAAATGTCAATTTCTTGCTTACAGAGACATCTACTCGAATAATTTAAAAACACAATGGCTCGGCGTATTGTTACACTTACGCAACACTTTGCATTGGAGTTCATTTATTTCATGTATACAGAGTTATAAGCGCTTAAATCAATTGTTGCAGATATGCAACAGAATGCATTTAAGGGTTAACTAGTTGGCGGCGACATACATATAGCGATGTCGGCTGGCATTCGACAAAGGAGTGGTAAGAGTTAAAACAGCGTCGTCTGCATATACCAAACAGCATTTTCTTACCAGCGTTTATGCCATCTAATTCTTTCATTCACTTGTCCATGAAAAACCTTTTTTTATGATTAATAACATTAATCACATTTTCTCACTAGGGTGGAAGTTATGTCATGCAAACCTTCATTAATTACGATTAAAATTAGGTATCTTATCTCTTAAAACACTTATTACAACACAATAATACAATTTATTGTGTTTTAATCTTGTTCTAAAATACAGATAATTTTTTACGTCAATACTTTTTTGATGACTCAATATTATCTTCAACACTCGGTTCAACCAAAAAAATACTACGATTTAACATAACGTTTTTTGTACTACAAAAAACTGTACTTTAGCCCCATCATAAAACAACTATCAAATCACATTTCAACAATGTTTCCTACAGACGTAAGAGGAATAGCCATTAGAGCTGAACCTCTCCAGAGGGCCGTCGACCACCAAACAGATGGAAAGAAGGCTGGTCGTCTTCGTCACAGTAAGAAAGTTAATATCCTGCATAAACAGATCGCAAGATATACAATCAGAAGAAGAAGAAGAAGGCCTAAAGCGTGCACTTAAACAATATCTTCTTCTTCTCCTTATAGACCTTTGGTCTGTTCCTGAATTCAGGCTGGCCTCTCTTGGGAGGTTAACTCCCAACTATCTCTCCATCTCTTCGGTGGTCTTCCGGAGGGACGGCAGCCGGCAGGAATCTGATGCGCCACAGCGTGTGGGATTCTGGTGGGATCCATCCTCTGCACGTGCGCATTCCAGTATCTTCTGCGTTGTCTGCCCCATCTCACGACATCCTCCACCTTGCAGATCTCGCGGATGGCCGTGTTCCTCACACTATCTCGAATAGTCGTTTCTGCTATCATCCTCAGCGTCCTCA
Organism: Lepidostoma basale; assembly: GCA_022606425.2. NCBI lineage: Eukaryota > Metazoa > Arthropoda > Insecta > Trichoptera > Lepidostomatidae > Lepidostoma > Lepidostoma basale. The sequence continues at coordinate 315,723 of JAHDVF020000745.1, read as the reverse complement.
ACTCTGCCACCCGTACTGCCTTCGTACTTAAACAATATCTTCTTCTTCTTCAAGTGCCCTGTCGGGTCCCCCCAACGTTGGCGATCACCTCGGCGAACCTGTCCCTATCCTGCACCGCTCGGAACTGCTCCTCCACACTTCGGATGCCGGTCCACTCCCTCACGTTTCTCAGCCAGGACATTTGTCTCCTTCCAGGCCCTCGGCATCCAATATCAGTTGGAGAAGGTGGTACTTTTCCCCACGCAGTATATGACCCAGATGTGAGATCTTTCGAACCTTGATAGTTGATAACAATTCCCTGTCAACTCTAGCGCGTCTCAGGACTTCGGTATTGGTAACCATGTCTGTCCAGGGAACTCTGAGCATTTGGCGATGGAGCCACATTTCAAATGCTTTACAACAAACAATAACTTAAACAATATAAATATTTCAATCCATTTACTTTGATTTACAACTCCTGTTCCGATTTGTCATGTACAATAATTGGCTTCGTATTTTGAACAATGTCTCGTATCACCCAGTTCACCGATGCGAGCAATAAACGAATATTTCATACCATCTCTGACACAATAATTGATCGCCGTGCGATCCTTTTCGGATCACAATGAACGGCCGTCATTATAACCAAGTTCAATTTGCATATTACATCCTCCCGAGGGGCATTGTATCGACTTGCATTCTTTAAAACAACTTCTACAAAGGAAAAATGCAAAAAAATAATTAACGACGGTCATAAAAATCTTTGCACTGATGTGATATACAAAAAATATCAAATCGGTCATAATTTTTTGAATCTTTTGTTATATACATTGTAAATTTTATTTGGAAAATTATATGTATTATTTTACACTGTATTGTTTTTTGTACATTAAAAACCGGAAAATACCGATCAACCTAAAACAACCCAGCCTTCTCTCCATCACTTTGGTGGTAGACGGCCCTCTGGAGTCTCGTGCATCACGATCACAGGAAGAAAGTGGATATCCTGGATAAACAGATCGCAAGATCTACAATAAGAAGAAGAAGATTTAAAATAAATTACGTGTACTGATTCGAATTGGGCCGAGATAACCAAACCGCAGAGCTAAAAAGAAGAATTGGACTAAGCTGGGCGGCTTTCGGAAACATGAGATACATCCTTAAAAACCGGAAAATACCCATCAACCTTTTCTTTCGTGACATATTTCTCTCGATTCCTCAACATTCATACATCGTGTCATGCAAACGCGTCGATTTCTCTGACTCCTCACTAATAATAATAATAAATTGGATAATTTATAGAGCGCCATTTTTATTAATTACTCATCTCAAGGGTGCTGTAGAAAACTTCTCCGTTTTATGAACTTGTAAAAAAAATAAAAAAAATAAACATATTTATTTTGAGGGCTGCACCTGACGTAGTCGATCAGCCCTTCCTGTCAGGTAATGATAATTTGAAAGGGTGCATTTTGAGTCTCGATCTAAACTCTGGCTGATTATCAATGCACTTAAGGTCTGCTAGATGATTGTTCCAGGCTGAAGGGCCGGCTACAAAGTTTGGCACAGTCAATCTGCCGATCGCAGAAGACTTAGCTGATAGCAATGTAGACTGTCTGGCATTCAGGTTCACGTTGTGACCGACATTCTGTTAGATAGTTCTGACTAGGTAAACAAATTTTTCGTTTGGTTTCTTTATGTCATGTGAGATAAGATTAGATTATGCTTTAGGTTAAGCATGACAATATATTCGTAAATAACGTTTATATCATCAACAGCAAGCTTTAATGTTAACATATCAATTATGAGGTTTTTTAATTGTTTTTTTCCAGTATTTTGTAAACCGAATTTTGTGATTTAGGTGATTTGTGATTTGAAATCGATAAAAACAATAATTTAGTATGGTGAAACAAATTAAATTGTAATAGTTTACTAAATATGAGAGAACAATTTTCTTGCAAACTACCGCTTTATTACATAAATATATTCTCTGAATCACATTCTACGTATTGGAAAATTAATACCTAGCTACGCATTGTTCGTTTTTACGCTTTTGTTGCGTACATGTCATAAGAAACATTATAAGATTTAATTAATACGAATGAAAACGTCTGTTTTCTAGAAGTTTTATTATATTTTATGTGAATGACATGTTTCGGTGGTCTAATGCATTATCAAATCTAAGGCATTATCTACATTTGATAATGCCTTAGATTGGCGAAACAATTCATTCACTTAAAATATAATAAAACTTCTAGAAAACGGTCGTTTACTTGCCAGGAAAGACAGGTCCATATCATTGAATGAGTAATGTTAGCGTCCTTGCCCGATGACAGCCCACCGTTACCACACTCCTTTGGCACATCAGAATACTGCGACTCCAGCTCTATTATTCCTTACACTACTCCAACTTCATCTCTTTCATTTCCAGACCACGACCTAAATTACTACCATCTTCCTTATCAATAATGACCCTTTACCACCAAGTTATTCACCATCATTCAGTCCTTTACCCCTCCCGCAAACAATGCGGATAATAAAAAAATCCTCCCCGATAGCCCACTAAGTACTTCGCCAAACAAAATGGTCTCACACAGGATGCTATTTCCTACCACAACTCCATCCAGGCACTGCTCCTCTTATCTTCCCCTCGGGAACAGACTTTTTTTATAAATACAATCTCAACCCTAACTGGTCTTCCATTCCTTGACAATAATGTAAGACTTTATCATAAACCCTAAATCCCCCCTAGCCCTCTTTCGGAGGGACACTCCGGACCATACATTTAGCCCCATCATAAAACATCTACCAAATCACATTCCAACAATGTTTCCTACAAACGTAAGAGGAATAGCCATTAGAGCTGAACCTCTGTAAGTCAGAAGATCCAAGTCCATTCGCATTTATGTTTTAATATGGAGTTTTACCCATTGTTTCTTCTTCTTTTCAGACTGCCATATAAGGTCTCCCCGACGTCGGCATGGCGTAGGCTTCTCTGTTCTGTGCCAGCCAGAACAACTCCCCTGCTCTCCGAATTCCGTTCCACTTTTTGATGTTCTCGAGCCAGAACATCTGGGTCTTCCCATTTGTCTAAGAAAGAATACAAATGAATTATTAGATTCGTTATTTCCTCTTTATTTTCCGCTCGGTAACATGGTATGACATATCTAGATTTTTCGGTATGACTAGACATTATGAAAAACCCTGCCTTATTGAACTTAATAATCTGAAGACGGGCTATAAATTGAGGCACGGAAATGAGAACATTTCCTGGTCGAATTGATGGTAACGTAAGCGATGAAAGTAAATGCCATTTTATATTTTCATGTAAAAATATATGTATATAGAGATCTGTAAACATGTAAATATTAGGAGTAGAATAATCTGTGAGTTTTGGATATTTATAAATATTTTGATTATATGTTTAAAATAAATCACGTGTATTTTTCAAATTCCGAACTGCTGTTTCGAAAAAAACAAATATTATAAAAAAAAATGTTTAAATTGCTGTTTGGTCACTGTTCATCTTTTGTTTTTCTCGAGATTGGCATTTATTTATTTGTGATTTGTTTACAATATAACTATATTGTTTACAATTGAAAAATTTTTTTCATTTTAGATAAATTTAAGGCGTTAACACTGTGGAATTCCATAATGACGATTTTTTTAATGAATTAAAACACTGTTTTTTCCACTTTTGAGTTTATTTTTCTCGACATGTTTATATTGTTCTTCCGATTATAAAGGTGTAAGCCTTTGAAACATGTCAAGAAAATCAACTCAAAAGTGGAAAGAACAGTATTTTGTATTTTTAATTCAAAACAAATATATTTTTAGTATTATAAATATTATAAATTTGGTCTTTTGTCCAAGTCCCTCATTAAACACTTTTTATCGATTGAAAAATATAACCTATTTTTTACAAATCATTTATGCTTATTTTATTTAATGAATAATTAAAAATATTTTTTAAAGAATTATTCCACTTTTATCAGGTTCACTATCATCGACCGATTTGTGTGCTGCGAGCAGTTTTGTGATAGAAATAAACGAAATAAGTTATCTTCAAGTCTTTATATCGAATATTAACTTCACAAATGTTAAGTGCCTGAAAGAATTCTATTATCATTATGAGTAATGTTCTAACTAGAAATTATTAATAACATCGGAAGCGACGCATAAAATGTTTTTAATTCATTGGCAAAACATCGCTACGATTATAAAACAAAAGTTAAACCGCTTTATTATGATAAACTTTGGTGAGTAACCTTATAGTTTATCAAAATGAATAGAAAATTATTGATTTTAATAAGAAATGTCTTGTATATTCGCCGAGAAAATATATTAGTCATGTAAAGATAATGCATATGAGAATATCTTACTAAAAGCAGATAGTATGGTGTCATGTATTTTATTATCCTTATAACAGGGTTGCCATAATACGTTTATGCATTAATATTTTTTATATTATAATATGATTGCGTTGCTTTCGAGATTTGTTTATTTTCTAAAATGTGATATTATTTTTTGTAAAATAATAATAATTTTACTTTGGCATGAAAGAAATGAAGACACTCCGCGCTATTCTGGGCAAAACACTGGGGGACAGAATCAGAAACGCGGTAATACGTGAGACCTGCGATACCGAAGATGTTGTCAGATGGGGCAGGAAAAGAAGACGCTTCTGGCGCGACCACGTAGAACGAATGAGCGACGATAGACTCCCCCAAGCAGCTGCAAACAACGTGCCAATGGCAACTCGCCAACCAACCGGGTTGGCGAGTTCCCATTGAGTTGGAGTTCTGTGTCCCAGGAGACCTCGACGCCATAAAAACAGAGCCACAGATGTATTAAAAGAGGAAGAAGAAGAAGAAGACTTTGGCATGCTTTATTAAAATAATGCTTACTAAACTTTTAAAAGCGATATTCAATTAAAACGTTAAGTTATTTGATTTTTTATCTATATTTATAAAAAAATGTTTATTTTTAATTTATATGATACAAGTAGAAATATGAACAAAATTTAAATCAATAGTGTTATTTATGATATTTTAAAACCTATTTTATCATTCGAAAATTCGAAAATTATACATGTATAGATTTTTGAAAAGTAAAGATAACAAAGCATTTTTTTCATTGAATGTATATTTGATACACTCATAATTATAATTTTAGAAAGGGTGTAGATTACATAAGGCCTTTTTTTAATACGTTATAAAATATTTAAATAAACCATGAAATAATGTATATAGAATCTAACCAGCTGATTATATGTTGCATCGATCAATAACCCGCAGCGCCAACCCTACTCTATTCACCGACACACGTACAAATATCATTGCAACGTTCCAATTAGGTTAGTATTGGATTTTCGTCGGAGCATGTCGGACGCATGTCGTACGCGCTAGACTCGCATTTCTTTGTTTACCGCCTTTAAATCTATCAAATACACTGTAAAACATACCCAGTGACGCATTCAATATAATATTTCTTTACTATATGAAAGAAACTAACGTTCTGTTGGCATTTTATGTCAGTGTTTTCATTAAATCTGCATGAAGTCAGCTCCTTGACAGTTGAATTCGTATTATTTTGTCAGACTGCGGTTATTTCGGGCGTTTTTTCCTTATTTAATCGTTTTAATTTTGTGTACGCGTTGACAATTCGGTATTTAAGTGAGGGTGATTGATATCAAGCCAGACTTGAACTGATTAATTTGTGAGAGTGTGCGCCATTCTTTTGTTTACATCTGCAAGACATCTAGTACAAAACATAAGAAAAACGAAAAAACAAAGGTCAGTGCATTGATCGTCGACTGTTTTTTTTCTCATACTGCATTCAAAACAAGCTGTTGCAACATTTTTTCACATGGATTCGCTTTTACACACTATTTCGTATTTAAGACAATTACAAATATATGCTTATTGTTTCGCAACATTTAAAATTGATTTAATATTATCTGATAATATATGTTGAGTTTAATTCTAAGATAATTTATTTGCCATGTTATGAGCCGACTAACATTTTTTTTTTCATATCCTTATAACAGAACAGAAGAGATAAAAAATATTGAATTTAATCAAATTGAAAGGTCTTTTAGATTGACACCGTAATATGAATTACTTTTTTTTATAATTATACAATTAAATATTCAAAAGAAATCTTTGGACTATGAAACTTTTCAAATTTGTTTCAGATTATTATTTTTGTAGATTCACCTTGTTTGAAAAATGAAATAAAATTTTGTATTGATATTTTTAGACGACTATTCGATAATGATCTATGAAATTCTGTTCAGCGTTTAAAACGTCAACATCTTATCAAAAAGGGTTTAATCATGGAATAAAAGTATGTCACATTTAAAACAATATGACTAAAATGGAAATATAAGAAGTGAATAGGTACGGTACGAAAGAGTCGTTAAGATGGTTTGGACACATGAAGGAGAATTGAAGAATTGAGAATTGAATGAAGACAGAATGGTGAAGAAAGTATATGTACGTAAACGACGTGAACGGAGCTAGAAATAAAGGAAAGCCAACGAAAACGTGGCAAAATTAAATCAATCAAATATTAAATATCGGTCACGTAAGAAGTCGGATAAATCGACGTGCGTGTGATACACGATGTGTGAATGTAGAGGAATGATATAAGTATGTCAGGGCAGATCAATGTGGCGATCCATTCTATAGGTGTTTTTTAGAGGTATACAATACATATTCAAAATGAAAAAAAAAAACATTAAAATAATGTTAATGTCTATGATATTGGCTATATTTAATAGATAATTTTATGCCATTATTGTTTAGATATGATTTCGGGCATATGAGCGCCACGGCTAGCTGGAATGAAGCGCAATCGTGAAGTCCAATTTTCGACAATTGTCGTCTTTGTGGATGCGTATTATCCACTAGAGTGTACGTGGTGCGAAAACGATCCATGGTCTTCCGAATAACTTGCTCGGATGGAATATTATGTCGACCGTAAAATGGACGTAGTGCACGATAAGTTTGGCGAACCGAACAACGATTTTCAAAATAAATTTGCACAATTTGCAAGCGCTGTCAGTCTATTCTTGGTGAAATGGCAAAACGAACTGACTACAAATCAACTGTCAACTGTCAAATTGGCAGTCTGTAGAAACAATGTTGCCAGTTTAAAAACCAAACCTCTTAAAAAAAACACCCTATATCTGCCTACCCCTTCGGAAGATGGCGTGATAGTTTTACCTATCATTGCCCATCAAAGTAACAAAACTGATTAATTTTTAAATATTTTTTATGGTATTATTATCAAAGACATGAGTTTTTGATGCCAATTGATATTAAAAATAAAGACCAATAACTGTGCAAAAGTGCGTAATGATTGAATTATATGGTGTAGTTCAAACGTCACCCTAAAGATGCCACCCGTAGTACATGACATATGGAACAAAATACAGTATTTGCTTATTTTCTCTACTTTATGGTTAAACAACTTGGCACATTTCTAATGTCCAACCTTCAATTATCATAGAATTTGTTTTCAAATAATTGTTTGTGAAAGTACCTACCGTCTATGATACACAATTTAAAATTGTTCCAAGTTTTTCAAATCGAATTTTCGATTGTTTTACTTTTCTCTCTTACACCTGGCAACATCCACCACTTTTCAATGCTATATTTTTCACATTCGCCGGCTATCTGTGCAAATAGCCGATTTTTTTCCCTTGCATTGTGGCATTATTAAAGTCCGCAATGAAAGAAGATAGCGTTGAAAACTGATTCCGAATGCGATTAGTATAAATGTTTCGATTTAAATTCACATTATACCCTCTCAGATAACATTGCCGCGCGTCCGGAATACTGAATAGGTAGATAAGCACCCAAGCCTTAGCACGGACCCTACTCTTTCTCAAGCCATCGACAAGGATATGATTTGTTTTTTATTAAACTGATTCTTCTATCTGAGATTCGACAGCATGGCTATTTCTACTTTCGATACAGAGATGTTGTGCTGCTACTGAACCATTCTCGAAGGTGTTCTAGCCTGGATTTTCTTCTTCTCCCGACACTTCGTTTTCGTTTTTTTTGTTTAACCTCGGCCAATCGTCTCGACCGGACGTTGCCGTTTTGTGAAGTCACTTGCCCCTTTGAGGGGGTGCCGATAATCTTGCTGGGGAGAGTTGCTGGCTCCTTAGTTCAATTGCATTATTTTTCTTCTCTTAAATATATATATAGTATAAACTTCCTATGTTACATTCCCTATTCCACATATTAAATAAATTTCCTTATTTCCCCTATTTGGACCTGACTACCCCGGTAGGGAGGAGTGTGGAGGGGTTGGGGATGACCATGGAAAGGGGCCGAGGTCTTGGGTGAAGACCGATGGACGGTGACAGGGAGTGGCCTTGGGTGGGAGCCTGTTGGTCCTGGATATAGAAGCAAGTGGGACAAGAATGGCCTTGGGCGTGGGCCGGTGGCCTTGGGTGGGGACCGATATGGCAATGGGGTTGAGATACAGGATGGGAAGGTACCCGAATCACATTTTATTAAAATATGTTTGTAAATCGAATTATATTATAGTGTAGCTAAGTACTTACCGATTTAACAGGCCAGTCTTATTACCAGCCATGTATTAATACTCACCGCAAAACCACAATTCTTACATGGATGTATCATACCCCTGCCCTGCCTAGGTAGTGCAATGTACCTACATCAGTGTCTTGATATAATACATACTTAGTTACACAGTAGCTATTAAATTGCACGTTCCTACTTAACAGTATCGGATATTGGACATACATTGTTGCCAGTATAACATTATCTACCAGCAACTAGCACATGTATCTACAATCCAAGATCTCGGGATCATCTATGAGAGTAGCCTTATGTATGGAAGCGAGGCATGGAACTGGCAAAAGAAGGATGAAAGTAGAATAAATGCAGTAGAAATGAGGTCTCTTAGACGAATGTGTGGATACTCTATGTATGATAGAGTGTCGAATGAAAATATAATAAGTAAATGCGGTGCGAATGATAGTGTTATGAACAAAATAATGAAAGGATCATTAAGATGGTTTGGACATATGGAAAGAATGAATGAAGAAAGAACGGTAAAAAAAGTATATGTTAACGATGTAAATGGAACCAGATATAGAGGAAGGCCGAGGAAAACGTGGCACGATCGAATAAATCAAATATTGAATGTCGGCCATGTGAAGAGTCAGAGAAATAGACGCGCGTGCATGACACGATGTATGAATGTTGAGGAAGCGAGAAAGGTGTGTCAGGAGAGAAAATTGTGGCAGTCCATTCTTTCTACCTACCCCTTCGGGGAAACGGCGTGATGGTTAGTTAGTTTAGTGCACATATCGAGAGGATTTGTGGCAATGCACTGAGGATGTTGGGCTTCATCGTCCGGACCGGAAGAGTTATCAGAGATCCTCATTATATAAGTTTGATTCTTATTATATAAGTTTAGTTTGAACTGACTTTTTTTAGTGGAAAGGGTTCATGTGTATTATACCATATTGCAATTGCCCGATGGACCAGAAATGGGCTTATCTGTAATTATTATTTACTTTGAAAGTGTAGACTATCATACTAACCTGAACACTGCAAGAGGGTATGTTGCTGCTCATCATATTATCGGCGAGTGGCCTATGGGAATGGTTTACGAGATAATAATTTGTGCATTTGCATACATGCACCACTTGAAAAGGGGTAGAGTTGAAGGGTGCCATGCACGGCCCTCATATTTGGATAGGTACCTAATTAGGCGTACCAGAGTGAGCGTAGGTACTCTTTATTAGGGAAGGGTTCCCTAAAAGATAGATAACGATGCTCTTTTCTCTCTAATCATTATTTTTGTCTTTAAGATAATCTAATGATTTAACTGAAATCTCTTGATGGATGTTCATCTTAATCATAATTGATGAATTGGTGATGTCTTCAGTCTATTGATGCCAGGGAGCCTGACGAAACCGGTCGCTGTCAAATAAATAAAAAAGTGGAAGTAGTTATTAAAAAAAACATTATAAACTGTTAAATTATAAAACATTGTTTTAGTTATTGGAAACAAGAATTTATCAATGAAAGCGAAAATTGCCGTTCACAATGGAGTTCTACTCCCAACCCTTATGTATGGAAGCGAAGCATGGAACTGGCAGAAGAAAGATGAGAGCAAAATAAATGCGGTAGAGATGAGGTCCCTAAGACGTATATGTGGTAGAACGATGTACGACAGAATCTCAAATGCTGATATTAGGAAGGAATGTAGAGCGGAAGAAGGTATTATGAACAAAATTATGAAAGGATCGCTGCGTTGGTTCGGACATATGGAGCGCATGATGGAGAAAGAATGGTTAAAAAAAGTATACGTTAACGATGTGAATGGAGTAAGGAGTCGAGGTAGACCGAGGAAAACATGGCATGACCAAATTAATCAAATATTAAAGGTTGGTCATGTCAGAAGCCGGAAGAATCGATGTACGTGTATGACTCGATGTATGAATGTGGAGGAAGCTAAAGAGGTGTCAGGATAGAGTAGTGTGGCGGTCCATTCTCTCTGCCTACCCTTGCGGGGAAACGTCGTGATGGTTTGTTGTTGTTACAATTTTGTTTTTATTTTTCGCGACAGCTGTTTCGTCAACCTATGTTGACATCATCAAGTGTTACAACACAATACATAAAAACAAAGTTTTATAATTCAACAGTTTATAATGTTGAAGTATCATAGTGTCTCGGCCAAAACAATGGACTATTTAATAAAACATTGTTTTATTTCATTATTATTTAACAGTATTAATTTAATATTTAACGAAAATACCTTCGTGGCAGAGTGGTAAGAGCTATGAGTGACATACCGAAGGTCCCGGGTTCGATTCTCGACGATGGCGAAGTGATCTCACACTGTCTTTGGTCTGATTTAAAATTCACGTGAAAATAATATGGCGAAAGATTCATAATGTCATGAGAATCAATCTCTCTCTCTGGATTCAATCCTGGGATTAGTTTGCAGCAATTTCCTCTATTATTCTCTTCCATTCTTCCTTGTCTTGTGCGGCTCTTTTGAAATCTGCATATGATGAACAGCGCACGTCCACCAACAGGTCCTCTAGGTACTCTCGGCGTGCGCGTCCCCTAGAGTTTGTCTCCTCGGTCATACCCTCCATTATGGCATGCAAGAGGCCTTCTTGTCGTATTAAATGGCCGATCCACCTTGCGCGCCTTTCGGACAAGGTCCTGAGCAGGTGCCTTCCTCCTAAGATTCTTTGGAGAACTTCCTTATTTGTAATGTGGTCTCCTTTCTTTAATCTCGCAGGTCCTCAAAACTTGTTCTGTCCTGACTGTATCTGCCATTGCCTCAACGCCATATGTGATTATTATATTAAGTTTATAAACGAAGCTAAATTTGAGTCGAGGCGCTTCATCTATGTTTCAACTACAGAAATCACCCAATCCAACTGGATGAGATGACGCCATGTTCCGATTTGATCGGCTAACCGAAATGACACTCTGTTTATAATTAAACTTTTTACACTTGCAAATTTCTGGAATTCGTAACATTAAAACTTCCAAGAAACTAGTTCATCGTGCTATCAAAACTTACACATTCTCGATATTTTATATATTACAGTTTCGTTCATACATAATGGAGTTATAGTGCGCCAACCTTTATGTATTGAATTGAAGCTTGGAGCTGGAAAAATAAGGATGAAAGTAGGATAGATGCTGTGGAAATGAAATCACATAATGAGCGAGAAAACTATGTATGATAGAATACCGAACGACAAAATAGGAATTTAATGTAAGGCTAAGGATTGCATCGTATGTGAGATTAAAAAAATACCACTTATCCCTTAAATGTTTTTTTCCGGATGGTTATCTTCGACAGCGTTAGCACAGACTGATTTATGTCCCAACATGCAGAACCAACCTGCCTCTGGTGATGCCGGTGGGGAGAGCAATCAAACTGCTGAACATGATCGCTTCGGAAATCTACGTCTTTCATATTAGTGGAAGCATGTTCAGAAGACAAATACTCTTGACTTTAGAGAGTATCTTGTATTCCTAAAGTCGAACCATCTCTCATGCGTTCCTGGTATTATATATTTTATTTTTACCTGTTCTCAATAGATGCCTTAAATTATAATTGTGGTTTGTAATATCTTTTGAGAAAATAAACTGATTTGATTTGATTTGACATATTAAACGAATAGACGAGAGAATAATTTTTAAAATATATACCATTAAAAGTTCTATACAAGTAGTAAAAATGGAAAATCAATTACTAAAAAGCGACCCCAGAAACGATAGGCTGACAACTTAATTACAGATGTCCAGGGGAAAAGATGAATATGAATGAAGAGCTGGTTCGACATTAGGAATAAAAGATACTCTCCAAAGTCAAGAGTATTTGTCTTCTGAACGTACTTTCACGAATATGAAAGACGTCGATCTCTGAAGCGATCATGTTCAGCAGTTTGATTGCTCTCATCCCAGAGGCAAGTTGGTTCTGCATGCTGCGAGATAAAACAGTCTGTGCTGACGCTGTCGAAGATAACCATCTGGAACATAATGATGGAGAGCCTCCAAAATAACGGAGTTCTCAAAGAATCACCTGATAAGTCTGAAGAAATGGGTAAGTGTGCACCCATCTCTTCTTATCTGCAAACTATTGGGCCCCAGCATGCCCAAGAGGAATGCAGTGGGATAAAGCCACGGATAGCTACCAAACTCCCTCATGTAGAGATATCTCAGAAATCTTTTCTGAACCCTCTCTAACATGAGCGAGTATCTCGCTTCGTGGGGACTCCATATCACCGAACCACACTCGAGCCGGCTCCGGACCAATGAGTTATACTAAATTCGCAAAACACAGGGATTCCTGAAAACTCTACTGGTTCGGAGAATAAATCCCAACATTTTCAGTGCAACTCCACATATTCTCTCGATGTGGTCTCTCCAGAATCATCTTCTCTGCCTACTCCATCTCACTATGTCATCAATTTTGCAAGATCCGCGAATTTCTTCGTTCACTTCGGTCTTTATGATGTAAACTCGAGAGGTATGTCAGGATAGAGCGATGTGGCAGTCCAGCCTCTTTGTGTACCTCTCCAGGGAAATGGCTTGATGGTTAATTATTATACTCGTAGTTACAGTTACGTTTACTTTAGATCTAAAATGATGAATTCGTGTTTATAAATATGTGTGTCGCCTGCCTTATTATAATAATAATAATTCAAAAACGTTATTCATATATACAGAAAGTTTTATTTGCAAAACTTAACTGTAAAATTCAGTTATTAATATTAAACACGCCGTCGAGGTGTTCTTGCGCGTACGTGTGACCCGCTATTTAATAATGGATGCTGTGTGGAACATGTTATGACTAAAAACATTTCTAACATCTACAGTTAAAAACGGAATTAAATATTTCTCTATTTCATCTAAAATAACTGATATAAAAATTTCGATTTTACAAAAGCTGCCGGTATAAAAGTCTAAACTCTCGACTACTTGTTAAATGATTCTTTTCACTCCTGTTTTGTACCTAACCACCCGTTCCCACAAATCATTTTCCCACGTCTCTATATTTTGAATCAAGATTTGTTTATATTAAGTAAACATTTGGGGATTCAGAGATGCATTAATTGATCTGTTCCCATGTCTTCGTCCGACTTATTGAAGGTTTGTTTATATTATTAATATTTTTTTAAACATAAGGGCTCGAACGCGAGGATGTTTTTATTGGTCTGTTCCCACAGGTACATGTGTCATCGAACAAAGAAATGCACCATATTTAAGCTGAACCGCATCATAATTGCGACTTCTTAATAGTAACTCGTCTAGATACAATTACGACTCCTTAATAGTAACAAGTCTAGATAAAATTACAACTCCTTACTTGTAACACTTCTTTATACCAATGTAATTTCTTGCTTGGAATATCGTCTTAAATAAAGTTCTCTACTTAAAAATTTTATCGTGCTGGAAATTATTCCATCCCAAAAGTCCTCACCCGAAGGATAAAACATAAAATTGGTGGCAATGTGGCGAGACTATTTAAAACATAAAACTCCCAGCTTATAAAGAGTGTCCCAAAATGAACGCAAGATTTGAATTTGCCGCCTTTTGTGCAGTAAATTGTTGGCAACACTGAAAAAAAAAACAATTCGGTAACTGACAGTTTAGGGTTAGTAAAAATGAAGCGTGACACGTAACAACAACGTGTTTTCATTTTTGAACAATATCTCAAAAATAATTAAAGTTTGGCGGCCGCAGTTCGAAAATTTCATACAATATGGTCGGAAGTGTTTTAACTTCGTCAACTGTGAAGATATTAATTGAAAAATTCAGGAAGACTGGATCAGTCGGAGACGCTAAACGCACTGGTCGTCCAAAAACAAACCGTTCAAATGTCAATATCGAAGAAGTGTGTGAGGGTGTTGGTGAAAATCCGTTTGTCTCTACTCTCTCGTTTCGGTGATCAGAATTGGCCTCCTTGATCGTGTGATTTAACACCATTAGATTTATTTTTATAGGGTTATTTGAATTCAAGGGTCTATATCAACGAACCCTCAACCATCCGCGCATTACAGGAGGAAATTAAACGCTGCATCAACGAAATTCAGACACATTAATGCAAAATGGTCATGAAAATTATCGGCAAAAGAGTACGTATGTGCCAGCAAAGCCGTGGAGGCCATTTGCCCAATGTTTTATTTCATAAATAACCTTAAACTGTGTACTTTATGATTCAATATAAAAAAAACAATCTGAGGACTAATAACTGTGTTTTCTATTTAATTCAAATCTTGCGTAAATTCTGGGACACCCTATGTATATACCATCGCAACAATAACAAGTAAAACTTCATAAAAAAAAAACAACTAATTAACCATCAGAATGGACTGTCATACTTTTCTTTCCTGACATATTTGTCTCGCTTCCTCAACATCCATACATCGTGTCATGCACGCGCGTCGATTTCTCTGACTCCTCGCGTGGCCGATATTCAATATTTGATTTATTTGATCGTGCCACGTTTTCCTCGCTTCCTCTATTTCTAGTTCCATAACATCGTTAACATATATACTTTTTTTACCATTCTTTCTTCATTCATTCTTTCCATGTGTCCAGACCATCTTAATGACCCTTTCATTATTTTGTTCATAACACCATCATTCGCACCGCATTTATTTCTTATATTTTCTCACTCACGACACTATCATTCACAGAGTATCCACACATTCGTCTAAGAGATCTTATTTCTACTGCATTTATTCTATGTACTTTCATCCTTCTTTTGCCAGTTCCATGCTTCGCTTCCATACATAAGGGTCGGTAAAAGAACACCATTGTGCACTCCCGTTTTTGTTAGCGATAACAACTTTAAGTGCACCATTCACTTTGTTGCCTGCCCCAACCCTTCTTTCAATGTCCCTCTCCGCTGTAAACATACTACCTAAATACACGAACTCATCTGCTTGCTCCAAATTTGACCATTCACGCTAATGTTGCAGACTGCCATAGTTTATAGTATATTGATGTAAATCTGTATTTTAATATACAGGTGCCCCCCGTATGATGTCCGGCCTGACAGGTCTGAGATAATCGCCCCCCGGACGGAGCAGAGTGCAGCATGAGCGGCCGGCAGCCCAGGATGAACGGGGCGCAGTCCCTCCCCGCGCATACGGACTGCGCCAACAACAACGGGGGCGCCCCCTCCCCCGGCCCCAAGGTTTCCAGGTAAGACTTCATAAATACCCCTCATCAATAATTTCATTTACCACCGACCCCCATGTAATAATGCTCAATTTTCTTAGTAGTATTTAATTTCATCTACAATATAACAAACACCCCAGACGCCACGAGCGCCCAAAATCGACCCTCCTTTAGAGGAAAACTGCGGGTCACACAAATCAAAACCCGCATAAACCAACAACGCTACAAATCACCTTTCCACTTGGATCTTCTGGCTTACAGAGGTTCAGCTCTAATGGCTATTACTCTTACGTCTGTAGGAAACATTGTTGGAATGTGATTAGGTAGTTGTTTTATGATGGGGCTAAATGTATGGCCCGGAGTGTCCCTCCGAAAGAGGACGAGGGGGGATTTAGGGTTTATGATAAAATCTTACATTATTGTCAAGGAATGGAAGTCCAGTTAGGGTTGGGATTGTATTTATAATAAAAGTCTTATATTAATAATAACAAAAAAATTTAAATATTTAATGTTTAATGTTTAAATGTTTTTTTAATTCCCAAAGTAGATTAAAAAAAATAAAAATTGAGATAACGAGTCGGTGATATTCAAGGCGGTGCCGTTACGGTCACTGTCCAGTGTGAATTTACCTTTAGATGTGTGTTATCTTGTCCAGGATACCGCAGCCCCGCACCCCCCGGGCCTCGGAGTCGGGCCCCGCCTCGCCCGGGCCGCCCGCCTCTCCTGCTGGGTCCCGCGAGGATGTGCGCGGCCCCTTCGCGCCCCCCGGCTGCGGCTCCTCGCACGCGGAGCGCTGGCGCGCGCGCTACCAGGAGGCCGACCGCAAGTGCAAGGGACTGCTCGTCAAGTGCGAGAAGGGTGAGTCACTTCCGTCGGGCTGCCAACGTGGGGCTCGCTTCTCTTAACCGTTAGAGTGCTAAGCAGCGATTTTGCGCTGCGGCGATTTGTATCGAAAAGTGCGACGCAGCGCAAAACTGACGCGAGTTTCAGTGCGTTTTTGGCGTTCCGCGGGAGTGGACGTACACTGACCTCACACATAATTTATAACGACGGTGCATTTTTATGCTTTTAAAAATAACTTTTTTGCGTTTTTACAATTATTGACAAAAAAAATAGCCATGTCACGTGATAATATTTCAGACGTAAATTCGATGTGTAGTGATTTTGCGGCTAGGATAGTGAAACAGAAATTAATAGTGATGACAGCAGTGTCATATTACATCGAAGAAAAATATTGAGAATCGAAAGTGAGTCTTCTTCTTCATCACCATCTTCAGAAACGGAAGAAATACAATCTTTTGACAAATTTTGGTTTTTTTATAATTTTTATTTTCAAAACCAAATAAATATATAATAGTAATGATATTTTATGTCTATTTCTTCATATTCATATTAATTAACCTTTTTTCTATATAACCCAAAAAGATTTATTAAAATTGATTAATATTTGTCTAAATGAGAGTGTTTTATTTGACACCATAATTTTTCCTTTACAGTAATCAAAACATGCATAGCATTTTCCAATAGATTTTTACAAAAATTGCTTAGCACTCAAACGGTTAAGGTCCATTTACACTGGACCGTCATCAGCCGATACCGACACGTCACGCGTTCGTCTTGTTACTTTTAATTAATGCCGATTCCGTTCATATTATATTTAAATTCCTATATAATCGCCTTCTTCACGGCGAATTTAAATGGTAGTAAAAATGGTATTCTGTAAAAAAGAATTATATACACATCCTGAAAAAGGAAACACATCCTGAAAAATATTGATAATTTTTATTAAGTGTCAATTTTATGTAGGTAGGTGCTTTCTTCGACAACCCCCGACGGCGATTTTATTATAGCATTTGAGATAACGACTGAGATTCAAGGCTATTTTAATCGTGACGTGTCGGTATCGGCTGATGACTGTCCAGTGTAAATGGATCTTTACGCTGTGCTAAAAGGCCCGCGCGTTACGGTTCTGTTTAATCACTACACACTTCTTTATGGGAGATTTAACTAACTATTCATCCATCACGCCATCTCTCCGAAGGGGCGTAGGCAGAAATAATGGACCGCCACATTACTATTTTCTGACATACTTCTCTCGCTTCCTCAACGTGCATCATTACCAGCCTGTATCCGTCCAGCCCTGAACGTAGGTCTCCTACGTCCGCTTCCATGGCAACAACACGCATCCCTTTCATACTGGCGGTCTCTTCAATGTCGTCCCTCCTGGTACTATATTTCACCCCTTAGCACATGACCCAAATATGATATCTTTCTCTTCTTCATTCTCGACGACAGCTCTTTATTGGCTCAGGCTCTTTGTAGTACATCTGAATTACTGACGTTATTGGTCCACGGTATATGGAGTATTCTGCGGTATATCCACATCTCAAACGCCTCTAACCGGTTCATTATATTCACATTCAGAGTCCAAGTTTCACAGCCATATATACTCGTATATATAGGGTGTTTTTTTAGAGGTTTGATTTTTAATCTGGTAACATTGTTTCTACAGACTGTCAATTTGACATTTGACAGTTGATTTGTAGTTAGTTCGTTTTGCCATTTTACCATGATTGGACTGACGTCAGAACAGCGCTTGCGAATTGTGCAAATTTATTTTGAAAATCATGGTTCGATTCGCCAAACTTATCGTGCACTACGTCCATTTTACGGTCGACATAATTGTCCATCCGAGCAAGTTATTCGGAAGACCGTGGATCGCTTTCGCACCACGTACACTCTAGTGGATAATACGCATCCACAAAGACGACAATTGTCGAAAATTGGACTTCACGATTGCGCTTCATTCGAGCTAGCCGTGGCGCTCATATGCCCGAAATCATATTTAAACAATAAAAGCATAAAATTAACTTTTAAATAAAGCCATTACCATAGACTTAACATTATTTTAATGTGTTTTTTTCATTTTGAATATGTATTGTATACCTCTAATAAAAATACCCTTTACTAAGACAGACCATATACCATATAGCATTAAACCATTATTTGTCGGAGTTTCAGGTTTAGATTATCGTTGCAAAAGAAGATTCTCATTTTATTAAATGCAGCACATACAACTTCAATTCTGCATTTATGGAATAATATACGTATCTTAATAAGTAATTCATATCAATAGTTTAAAAAATTCGTTATCTACGTTAGATTGTGAGAATTCCAAGAAAGATAAATTGATAGGTATTAAAAATATATTAATGTTGGTTATTTTTGTATATGTGTCACGTAGATTATCACGGTTTGTAGAATAATTCATTGGATATTTGGAATATCCTTCTCCCTTGCTCTCTAAACAGGAAGGTTGGGAAGGAAACAAAAAATGTAAAAACAAAAACTGGTCCAAGTTAAAAATAGCATATAAATTGGAGTGACATCTCCAGGCGTTATCTAGAAATACGTTAATGGAGGTTGCCTTTCACATTGCGGTTATAAAAAAGATCTGATTAATGCTTAATCCAATCTTCATAGATGGCGCTAGTGTGTAGATTGAAATAGAACATGTGAAGTGTGGTGTTACATAGTAGCATATATACAACTTAACATAGTAGCATAAATTGTCAGACATGGTGGTCGTAAGAAGGGTGGAATGGGAAATGTTGTATTACATAAAGCGTGCGCTTAACCTAACTAATGACAGGTCATAAGTCCTGTAAACACCTCGACTACCATATTCTGTTCCCAATTTGCATCTTCGTCTCTATTGAGATACAATTAATCCAGGAAGGTTGGCATTGAGGAAAGACAGGTCCATATCATTTAATGAGTAATGTTAGCGTCCTTGTCTAATGTTACCGTTACCACACTCCTTTGGTACATCAAAATACTGCGACTCCAGCTCTGTTATTCCTTACACTACTCCAACTTCATCTCTTTCATTTCCAGACCACGACCTAAATTATTACCATCTTCCTTATCAATAATGACCCTTTACCTCCAAGTTATCCACCATCATTCAGTCCTTTACCCCTCCCGCAATCAATGCGGATAAAAAAATTCTCCCCTATAGCCCACTACGTACTTCGCCAAACAAAATGGTCTCATGCAGGATGCTATCTCCTACCACAACTCCATTCAGGCACTGCTCCTCTTATCTTCCCCCGGGAACAGACTTTTTTTATAAATAATGTAAAACTTTATCATAAACCTTAAATCCCCCCTTGCACTCTTTCGGAGGGACACTCCGGGCAATACAATTTAGCCCCATCATAAAACAACTACCAAATCACATTCCAACAATGTTTCCTACAGACGTAAGAGGAATAGCCATTAGAGCTGAACTTCTGTAAGCCATAAGATCCAAATCCAAGTACACTTCTTGTATAGTTAAGCCGTTACCAACTGAGTCGTCGGGCCATAAATCATTTCCCTATGTCTATCTCGCTTACACTTACGGGCCTTATGGAGCCGCTTAGTGATGGGCGTAGCAATAAAATAAATATATCGATAAGTAACGTTTATTATCGTATCTTGTTCATAAACTTTAACGAGTTAACAAAGTTTTGATATTAAACTATATTTACGGGTTTTATGTGCGTTTAAATTAGTATGAAATTAGTGACTACAAGATACTAAATTAAATACCAGTATAAACCGAAATATTGCTTAATTTTAAAAATTGTATACCGTTTGTCTATAAACATAGAAATAAAGTTAAGTATAAGAAACAAAGTAGATCATATTGTGGCCCTTAAAAGAGCCGTTTATATTACAAAAAAAACACGCACTGCAATTGCATTTGGTAAAGACCAATCATTAGTGACTCATCGTACATATCATAACGTACAGATCATTATAAAATCATTATAGTCGATCGTATCGTATATCGATCGACGTAAAAATCGATAACGGTTCTGGTGCGCTTCACATCCCTATCTCTATTGACATTTATGGCCTCAAGACTCAGTATATATCGGCTGCACTATAGTATCTTGAGTGACGTTCAAGAGATTATGGCAGTCTTCATCTTCGAAGTATTGACGGGTCGAAGGTTTTGAGGAAACCACAAGACGCTAGACTTCCACCGTTATAATTATTATCTAAATTGATACATATGAATTATCTAGTAATCAAATTTTGGGGCTTAATTATCAGATAGATACGAAATCTCGCAATCTCTATAACAGATGGTCTGGTAGCAAGCGCAGGCTTCCAGCGAGGTGAATTTTGCAAGAAGTTATCCGCGAATGGAACCAGTTTCTTTACAATACAATAGTCACTTTCGCTCATTATTGCCGCCAGACGCAGCGCCACTAGCTGCAGCACTTTTCCCGCAAACGGCGGCTCGTGCTATTTTACGATTTAGGGTACAATTTTGATTATCAAGTTTTTAAAGATAATTTAATTATTAAGAATTAATTGTATCTCAATAGAGACGAATATGTAAATTATTTGGAAACAGAATATGGTGATCGAGGCGTTTACAGGACTCATGACTTGTCATTGGTTGGGTTAAGCGATCGCTTTACGTAATACAACATTCCTCATTCCGCCCTTATAGCGAACACCACGTCTGACAATTATTTTTGAAAGTTGTATATATGCTACCATGTTGAGAAACATTTCACATATTTTAGATCAATCTACACTAGCGCCATCTATTGAGACTAGATGTAAGCATTTAGCAGAAAATCTTTATTAATGTAACGTGAAAGGCTATCAACCCAATTATCACACATTACTAGACAACGCCTGGAGAAAACTCTCCAATTTTTCTATGCTTTTAACCTTGACCAGTTTTTATACAACATTTTTTTTAATGTGTACAAATACTTGTAGACAAATACTGGATTAACCCAACCAATGACGGAAAGCACTGCTAGTGTCAGAGTAAATGGAGATCTTACAGCCTGGTTTGATATCAATAAAGGTGTCAAACAGGGATGCATTAAGTCCCCGTGGTTATTTAATCTGTATATGGACAAATGTATGAAACAGCTGAAAGAGTTGGATGTAGGTGCCAAAATGAGCGGAGTGTCAGTAAGCTGTCTTTGTATGCGGATGACGCTGTCCTACTTGCAGACAACGAGCATTAATTATACTTTCATTTAAATAAGTTTATCTCTCAAAAAAACTCTTTTGGGTTTACCAACCATCACTAATGGATTTACCAGCCACTGGGCTAGACAATCACATTCGTAATAACGAGCCGCCTCTGTCTCCCAAGACAAATCCAATGCCTTAGCTAGCTGCCCTCGTATACCACATATGGAGGTATTTCGTAAGTCGACCCAATAATACATTTTCTATGGCTCCTTATGGAATCTGCAGCCGTCATTAGTGAGACCGTAATTAAATTTCGTTGTAGAGAATGTTTTAGTTTAAAGGTCATAATAGCAGATCAATCACTAAGTGCTATTTTATAATTCGGATGATTCTAAAACATCTTTATCTATAATTTATCAAAATTCAATGAACTATTGTGCATACAGTGATCCATATGCATATAAAGGGTGTTTTTTTAGAGGTATACAAATTCAAAATGATTAAAAACACATTAAAATAACGTTAATGTCTATGATATTGGCTTTATCTAATAGATAATTTTATGCCATTATTGTTTAAATATGATTTTGGGCATATGAGCGCCACGGTTAGCTCGAATGAAGCGCAATCGTGAAGTCCAATTTTAGACAATTGTCGGCTTTGTGGATGCGTATTATCCACTAGAGTGTACGTGGTGCGAAAACGATCCACGGTCTTCCGAATAACTTGCTCGGATGGACGATTATGTCGACCGTAAAATGGACGTAGTGCACGATAAGTTTGGCGAACCAACCATGATTTATTAAGTATTTTTCGATATGACGATTTTTTTATGAATTTAAAACACTCAAATAATTAATGATTTTGATTGAAATTTCTTGGTAGAAAGAAGTTCATTTGAAATAACGAAAACAAAAAAAAATTATACAAAATTTCTTTATTATTTCACCAGAAGATAGCAGCAAGCTGCCGAAACCGGTCGAACATAAACGCAAGTGGAAGCACACAAATACATAATAATAAAGGAATTTTGTGTACATTTTTTTTTAGAATTTGCTATTTTTGTATACAAATACTTGTAGACAAATACTGGATTTTTACCCATTGCGGGTTACTAATTTTTTTTAAGGATTAAATGTATCTCAATAGAGACGAAGATGTAAATTCTTTTGGAAACAGAATATGGTTGTCGAGGCATTTACAGGACTTATGACCTGTCATTGGTTGGGTTAAGCGATCACTTTATGTTAACAACATGCCCCATTGCGCCCTTCTTACGACATGACATTTGACAAATTTTTGGAACTTGTATATATGCTACTATTTTTATTAACTTCACATTGTTGTACACTAGCGCCATCTATTAAGATAATTTGTAAGCATTAAGCAGAAAATCTTTATTAATACAATGTGAGAGGCTTTTTACGCAATTATCACATTGCTAGATAACGCCTGGAGTGAAATTCCATTTTTTATGCTATTAACTTGTACCAGTTTTTTATAGAATTTGTTATTTTTGTATATTTTTCTCGACATGTTTCGAAGGCTTACACCTTCATCATCGGGAGAATGGTAAGATGTAAGCCTTCGAAACATGTCGAGAAAAATAAACTCAAAAACGGAAAAAATTGTGTTTTAATTCATTAAAACTCGTCATTATTGAATTCCAGTGTTAAGATTATCTAAAAAAATGCAATATTCCCAGAGTTCAAATGTTTGTATTCTCCTCTCTGTCGTATCAGTCAGTGACCAGGCTTCCATATCATATAACAACACACAACTAGAAACACATAACAATTGACAATACGTACTTTGATATACAGGGAAAGGTCTTTATTGGTCAGGATGTCTTGCACCTTCACGAAGACTCCACGTGCTTGCTCAATGAGACATTTAATATCTCGACGATGAACCCATAGTCAAGAAATTAAATGCCGTATTGATTAGGAAAAATTAGGAAAAACCTATCCAAAAAAGCTAGAATGGCAGTGCACAATGGTGTCTTCTTCTACCGACCCTTATGCATGGAAGCGAACCATGGAACTGGCAAAAGAAGGATGAAAGTAGAATAAATGCCGTAGAAATGAGATCTCTTAGACGAATGTGTAGATAGAGTGTCGAATGAAAATATAAGAAGTGAATGCGGTGCGAATGATGGTGTTATGAACAAAATAATGAAAGGATCATTAAGATGGTTTGGACGTATGAAAAGAATGAATGAAGAAAGAATGGTAAAAAAAAGTACATGTTAACGATGTTAATGGAACTAGAAATAGAGGAGGACCGAGGAAAACGTGGCACGATCAAATAAATCAAATATTATAATAAATGTCGGCCATGTGAGGAGTCAGAGAAATCGACGCGCGTGCATGACACGATGTATGAATGTTGAGGAAGCGAGAGAAATATGTCAGGAAAGAAAAGTGTGGCAGTCCATTCTTTCTGCCTACCCCTTCGGGGAGACGGCGTGATGGTTAGTTAGTTAGTTAGTAAAAATAAAGAGATTTTAATTTGAAAAAGTCTCGAGGAAAAATGTCAAGATATTGTACGGCCAACAAACCGCCTCCTACACCCGCCATGGCAGCCGGCATATTCCAGGAACCCTGTCATTGCGACAGTGGAATATACTCCAATCAAGTGATAAACTGGATTTTAAGTACGCCGCCCACGATCGAAATCTCTCCGTACCTTCGGGCCGCGTGGACGTACCCACTTAACCTCTTCAGACCCCGATACAGGGGAACCTCGCCTAACAAGTTATTCACATCTTCTTCTTCTTCTTCGTCAGCCTTCATCGGTCCACTGCTGGACATAGGCCTCTTCCCTTCCTCTCCACTCGTCTCTATTTTCTGCCAGCTGCAGACACATCCCCCCCCCCACGGCAGCAATGTCGTCGGCCCACCTTTTTTGCGGCCTGCCGACGCTTCTCCGATTTTCCCATGGTCTCCACCTTATTATTTTCTGGGTCCATCTATCCTCACTTTGTCTCGTCATATGACCCGCCCATTGCCACTTTAATCTCGCTAGTCGTTCCATGATGTCCGTTATTTTTGTTCGGCGTCTAATCTCCTCATTTCTGATTTTATCTCGGAGACTGACGCCTGACTCTTAATCTCTGTACATTTCTCTTGGTGAGGGTCATAGTCTCCATCCCATAAGTCATCACCGGCAGTATGCATGAATCATAGACTTTTCTGTTTAGACATAGGTATTGGAGTTTCTTTGTTTTCAAAGACGTGTTTTAGTTTGCCGAAAGCTGCCCAGCTCAACCCTATTCGCCTCGATATTTCCGCTGCACACTGGAGCCGAATTAAGAATTGTCGGAATAAATTATTTTTGTGGTCTTTTAAATATGAAATAAATAAAACAATGTAAATAAATTGTTATAAAGTAATTTTTAAAAGAAAAACAGGATTTTTAAAATTTTTATTCACTATCTGAAGAATTTTCGGCTTCGTTTTCACTGATCGTGGATTGCGTGGAAACGTCGGACGTTATAATATTAGGTGGAGCCAATAGATCTAAAGTATCCTTTTCAAAATTTACATCTTTCTTTACAGATACTTCTCGCAAGCTGCTAATAAGAGGGTCCGAAGATATTAAAATTAAATTTAATACATCTTCATTAGTTTTTATACGTGACATTTTTCGCGAGAAGCATTCTCTGTATCTTTTGAACTCTTTGTTTCTTGCTTCTTGGGCCTCTTCACTTAGCTGGCCTATAGGTAATAAAGCATGCTTTATTATTTCTGGGCCGTGAATTAAAACTTTGTGAATAGTTGGAGGCATCGGGTACCACGCATATTTTCCCGCAAAGAGTTTATGGGTCTACAGTATCGTGTCTTTCATTTTGACAAAAAACTATTTTATTTTGTAATATTAAATTGTCTGATATCAATCTTAAATGTACTTAAGACGATATAAAAATATTATTATCCTTAGAATTTGGATCGCTACTAAACTTCTGTTTGTATTCTGACTGTGCAGATCCGTCGAAGCACCATTTGCATATTAAGGTTATATTTTTTATATTTTCTGATTTCTGAACTTCTAAAATTTCTTTATGAGCTTCCAAAAGACGAGTGGCAGTATGATCAAGTAAAATTTGCAATTTAATCTCAGCAAAAGTATCTGTGACTGCAATGCTTTCCTTTGGTGGATAACATTCGCTTTTCGCCTGTTGTATTTTTTTGCAAGATGGAAATAGGAATTTGTCATGTTCTCGAATTAAATTGTATTGATGTTTGGTGAGTTTTACTTCAATAAACATCAAAAGAGCTTCTTTTTCTGTAAGCTGCTAACCTTTTAGAGATGTTAATTTTCTTGTATGCATTTTTGTATGAGGCAGCTGTGGATAAAGTTGTCGTAACTTCCTTCAAAACTTTGGAGGCATCCACTTGACCAGCAGCTCGCAAAGTCACCTGTACTGCAAATGTTCATTCCTTAAGAGAGTGCTTTGATCTCAAAGATTTAGTCTTTTGGCGTTTAGCTCTATCACAAGATTCTTCAAAATTTGTTTGAGGGCGACCCACTTTTTTACTTAAAACAATAGAAAAGTTATGAAAACCTATTGAAGTATTTAGGCAGTCATTATTAAAAACCAAATATCTGTTCTCTTTTCTGATAGCCTTTTGCCACTTCTTCTTAAAATAAGACACAAAAAATGAAATTGTTTTATGAAGGCTTGGTAATTGGTCTTTTAGACATTTAGTACGTATTTCGACAAATTCCTTCAAACATGATACTTGATCAGCCAATTTAACGTAGCCAGATTGTCTCATTTGATCAAATAAGGTACGTCTACTTATAAAAATATTAGTTGTACCTGATCCTGAAAGAAAAAATAATAATTGAAATTAATTTAAAATAACTCATAAATGCCTTCTTTTTTATTATGTTTCCACATCCTGGACAAAAGTGACCTTTAAGTGAAAAAGCGCAAATATGCGCAAAATGTTTTTTATATTTCCTTAAGAACAATGAATACGTAAGCAAATAAGCCCAAAATTGCAGACATGATATGAACTGATATAAACTAAAACTTTACATATAAAATCAATAAACTAAAAAAAAGCAAATATTTTCCCCAGTAATGTAAATACCCCTTTAAAATATTACAATTCAGAATATATCAAAGATATTTTCAAAAAAAATATGTACCAACATGTGGGTGATAATGCCATATTGAAATAATAACAAAATTTGGAAGCACTATAAAGTATTTGCCATGAATACAAGGTGACTTTTTGTATTGAAATCGCAGACGGCAAAAGCTTCGCCTATGACGGACAAGTTTCGACTGGAACAGGGATAAAAGTTGACTTGCACCATGACTTTAGAGTACTGAGCTGTATGCCAGGTATATTTAACTATCAATTCCAGGAATTATTTGTGACCTAATGTTATTTTAAAAAAAGGGGTTTATTCGCACAATTCCTGGATCGGCCCCAGTGTGCGCTGTCTGGTTTTCTTTCCCTAATTTAATCTAATTCACATAACAATCAGAATAAAGACAGAAAAATAGATATTCTGGTTTCATCAACATACATACATCGTGTCATGCACTCATGTCAATCTCTCCTACTCCTCACGTGGCAGACATTTAAAATTTAGACAGCCAAAATTTAGTGCTGCGCGCGCACCCTGTCACGGATGTGCGACATGATGAAGTTAGCTACTAACCATCACGCCATTTCCCCGGAGAGGTAGGCAGAGAGGATGGATCCCCACAATGCTCTGTCCTGGCATACCTCTCGGGATATCTCTACATTCATACACCGTACCATGCACGCACGTCGATTATTCCGACTTCGAATGTGGTCGCCTTTCATGCCATGTTTTCCTCGGTCATCCTCGGCTTCTTTTTCCACTCACGCTGCTTGTGTACAACTTTTTAACCATTCTACTCTCATCCATTCGTTCCATATGTCCAAACCATCTCAGAGATCCTTTTTTAATTTTATCAATGATCAATGACATCAATACCATCACAGTGACAATTCGTCTCATACTGAATTTTTCCATCGGAACCTTTTCTTGTAAATTCAGGGGTACCACAAGGTTCAAACCTAGGGCCACTCCTTTTCACCATCTTCATAAATGATATTGCGAAGGTGATAAACTTCTCGCGGTTTTTTTTATTTGCCGATGATCTGAAATTATTCCTAGAAATGAGATGCCCATCTCTTCGAAGCTGTAAAGCTGATGCAGTAATCTGCCTTACATTTCTCTCTTATTTCATGGTTCGGTATTCTATCATACAACGTTTTCCCGCACATTCTTCTTAGTGATCTCATTTTCATCTCAATACACATTTCATTCATATTTCTTTCCATTCCTCCTCTTACATTCCACGTACAAATCCGGCATTCCACCCTCCTCTGTTCGCCATCTCGGGAGATGCGGCGTGATGGGTTGCGTGCCTCATCGCCACCTATAGGTATAACTCCCGCGCCCACTTAATATTAAATGAAGTTAGCCATCAATGATAAAAAAACACTGCCGAACATTTCACGCGTGCCAACTGACGAATTGCGAAAACATGTCATGAAACGAGACACGAATGAAGTAAGTCGTGAAAAATGTAAAATTAGTACCAACGAACTGTCACATTTGAGTGGGGTAATTTCGAATTATTTATTTTTTCTTTTATTATGCCAAAAAAGTATAATTTCTTGCGTACATAACTACACACTCCATTTTTTTATACTTGGCACAGTTGTAATGTCCAGTCCTCAAATCTTTTTCTTCTTCAAGTGCCCTGTCGGGTCCCCCCAACGTTGGCGATCACCTCGGCGAACCTGTCCCTGTCCTGCGCTGCTCGGAACAGCTCCTCCACAATTCTGATGCCGGTCCACTCCCTCACGTTTCGCAGCCAGGACATTTGTCTCCTTCCGGGCCCTCGGCGTCCCTCAATTTTCCCCTCCAATATCAGTTGGAGAAGGTGGTACTTTTCCCCACGCAGTATATGACCCAGATGTGAGATCTTTCGAACCTTGATTGTTGATAACAATTCCCTGTCAACTCTAGCTCGCCTCACGACTTCGGTATTGGTAACCATGTCTATCCAACGAACTTTGAGCATTCGGCGATGGAGCCACATTTCAAATGCTTCCAGTCTGTTCATTGAGTTAACTTTCAAGGTCCAAGTTTCACACCCGTACAATAAAACAGACCACACATAGCATTTGATCATTCTCTGGCGGAGTTTCAAGTTTACGTTATCATTGCAGAAGAGTGATTTCATTTCTCAAATAGGAATGAAAATTAAGTCCAATTCGTTTCTGGGGAACAGGGAGTAGGTGAATTTAGAACGTGCGTAATTTTAAGGCGGGAAATGGGAAGCAGTGACAGTTCGCGATCCGCCATCGCGGCAAATGCCTTTGAAAACAAAAGACAGCTTCCTTGCTATTCGAAATTTAAACCGTACGTTCCGAAAATAGTCTCGCTCCGCCCGCGCGCGGCCAGTTTGGGCGTTAACCCTCCCTGTAATGCATTCACTTTTACTTTTATTATTAGAAATAGGTACCTACACACCCGACACGTGGTGCCATCGCATTCTGATCGCTGAAATATCGATTGGGGCCTTTTCATCCATTTTATTTTAAAGAAAATAATATTCTATTGAAAAATATATATATTTGAGTCTTTACAATACAATACAATACAATACACACCATCACGCCGTTTCTCTGCAGGGGTAGGCAGAGAGAATGGACCGCCACACTACTCTATCCTGGCAAACCACTCTAGATTCCTCCACATTCATACAACGAGTCATACACGCACGTCGATTCAGTTTAAAGTAATATACCTATAAACCGAAAATCATTGGTTTATTTAAAAAAAAACAGTTTTTCCAAGCAATATGAAGTCTTTAAACTCCCATATCTCCAAACTGTATATTTGCACTTGTTTCGGTTTTACACTCACGGTGCGATATTATGATTCTTCCTAAACAATACGATGACATTATAATTTATATCCTTCTTGATTTTGTAAACAGTTGTGGTAATGTGAATGTGTCAATATGTGTCAGGTCAAAGAGCACAAAATGATCTGGAGAGACGCGTGCTCCAGCTGGAGGAGAGGAACTCCATCCTGGAGGCCACGCTGGAGGAGCGGGAGACGAAGCTCAACCGGCTGCGGGCGGTCTCGCAGCAGGTCTACACCGAGTACGGCCAGCTCAAGAACCAGTACGATGTGGAGACGCAGGCCATGCACAAGTAAGAGTCAACCTAACCTAACATTACTTGTAACACAACATGTTCATAATTTCATCTAACCTCATAGTCATATCATTATATTGATTTCTAACCTTACCTTCAGAACCTACATACGTGGCAGAGTGCAACAGCTATGACTGCCACACTTTAGATCCTGGATTGGATTCCCAGCTATGACAGCCTGACTTTCATAAAATGCTTTATTTAGATTTAGCTCACACTGTATTGATGTAAAGAGCTATTGAACAAAATAATAATAGTCATACTCGTATATTTATTTTTACCTTTCCTTGAATGATGATCTAAAACTTATTATTATACATGTAATATGAATTAAAACATCTGTTTTCTAGGACTTTTATTATATTTCATAGGAATGACATGTTTCAAATCAAATCAGTTTATTTTCTCAAAAGATATTATAAACAACAATTAAAGTTTAAGACATCTATTGAGAACAGGTAAAATATTATAAATATATAATACCAGGAACGCATGAGAGATGGTTCGACATTAGGAATACAAGATACTCTCCAAAGTCAAGAGTATTTGTCTTCTAAACGTACTTTCACGAATATGAAAGACGTCGATCTCCGAAACGTTCAGCAGTTTGATTGCTCTCCCCACCAGCATCACCAGTGGCACGTTGGTTCACGAAGATAACATTCACCTTGCTAAGGTATTTGAAAGTGTCTTAGCAAGGCGAAACATGTCATTCGTAATATATAACCGAAACAGGCATATTGATTTGTAATGAATGTTTTTCTAAAACTAATATATTTACCATCATGTCATCTCACTGAAGGGATATGCAGAAAGAATTAATCGCCACACTGTAGCAATTGAATATATTGACATGAAACCTTGCATGGATATCAAAGACAGTACTACCAATTCAAAAGAAATATTCATAATTTCATAGTACCCTCAAGTTTAAATGAAAAAATCACCTTTTTTTTTTTACTTAAGAACTCGTCATTTAATGTTAAGAATTCATTAGAAACAAGAATTAATCAATGAAAGCGAAAACGGTCGTTCACAATAGAGTTCTGGTCCCAACCCTTATGTATGGAAGCGAAGCATGGAACTAGCAAAAGAAGGATGAGAGCAGAATAAATGCGGTAGAGATGAGGTTGTTAAGACGTATGTGTGTTAAAATAATGTAGGACAGAATCTCAAATGCTGATATATGAAAGGAATGTAGAGCGGAAGAATGGTTATGAAAGTATACTTTAATGATGTAAATGGAGTACGGAGTCGAGGTAGACCGAGGAAACCACGACATGATCAAATTAATCAAATTTTAAAGGTTGGTCATGTTAGAAGTCAAAAGAATCAATGCGCAGGTATGACTCATTGTATGAATATGGTCCATTCTCTTTGCTTACCCCTGTGGAAAAGCAGCATGATGGTTTGTTGTTGTTTTTGTTGAAGAATTCTGACACGGTCTAACCAAGGGTTAAACTGATGTGACCTAGTCAGACCACATGATGATAGAATCAATATTTTATTAATGTATTAATATATGTGTAGTGTAGTATAATATATGTGGTTGTTAAATAAGCGTTGTTTGAACAATGCACCAACTGCGAGCATGGCCACATTCTATAAATGTAAAACACACCGGGCCCGTCTTAGTTTGTGTCAATATTTTTCCAGCGCTGCCTTCCTAGTGTTGTGTTTTTATCATTATTCTTTAGTATACCGCCGCCTATCTCTCCATCGTGTCTTAAACGGGTCTCACGATGGCCTGCAAACCTTTTCCGTAAGTTTCTGAATCTGCATCTCCTCTTTATTTGTTTCTATCTTTTATCAAATGCCCCTTCTTATTCAGAGTTACTGCATAATATTCGTTAAACAATAATGGTCCACCAGGAATTTTAAACAGCTTTACACATACCATTGACGCAGTGGCAGTACTCCTATAGAAGTCCAGAAGCCAGTGGGAAGAGCAATTAATCTAATGAACGCGGTCTCCTCGGAGATCGACGTCTTTCATATTAGTGAAAGTACGTTCAGAAGACAAATACTCAGGTTATAAGTCCTATAAACGCCTCGACCACCATATTCTGTTTCCAAATTGCATCTTCGTCTCTATTGAGATACAATTAATCCTTAAAATGATAACCCACGATGGGTAAATCCAGTATTCGTCTACAAGTATTTGTATACAATCAAAATGTAGTATTGGTTTTATTGTTTCAACGAATACAGTTTTTCCCTATCTATATTTTTTGTCATATAGTATAATGCTTTGGCCCGCGTAACTTAGCAAACATATGTTTGTGGCCCGAAGAAATGAAAAAAAAAGTCGAGTATCCCTGCTCTATATTACAAGATAAATGTTATGTAAAAATCCTAAGTATAAGATTTATATATTTTCAGGGCTATGCAGAGTGCCGGGCAGTGGTACCAACAGAACCGGAGATTGAAACGGAGGTCGGCGGCTCTGCTGCAGAGGCTCCCGCCACAGGCCCTGGAGGACTTGGACACACAGGATGCTACCGACGCTGGTAATTTTAATTTTCACTATAGCCACTTGCCTAGCCTTTGGCGTGCTTAACTCATTTTCAATGATTTCAAAGTTTGGTTACTTTTGTTCACAGCAGATGACATAGTATTTCTTCTTCTTCTTCAGTCTTCTTCCCTCCACTGCTACTCGTCTCTGTCTTGTCCCTTCCGCATCCAGGTCGTTCCAGCTATTGGAGCAATATCGTCAGTCCATCTTTTAGGTGGCCTCCCGACACTCCTCTTCTTTGTCCAAGGCCTAAATTGAAGTAATCTCGGGTACTGCCTTGTCTTGCTATATGTCCAGCTCATTGCCACTTTAATTTAGCTCTACGATCCATGATATGTTTATTACAATGACAGAGACTATTGAGGCAGTTAAAGGAAAAGTGGACTAACCCTATCTACCATAGATTTGAGTAATGGCGCATTTTAGAAATTATCAAATTTAATATCTTTGTGTTTCGTAAATTTTACAACAAATACTTATTGTAAAGAAAGATTCTTGGTAAAAAAGATAAGTTAATTTTAATGTAGATCCGTTTTTTGGCCAAAAAATTAATAAATACCTCATTTTTGGTGGCTTGGTCCACTATTGCATTGAAGTGTTATTATGTTTAGTCCATTTTTTTATTAGGATAGAAGAAAAGTGAAATGAAATTTAAGGTATGTAGAAAATATATCTATTATAATTTTAATCCCTTTCGGAATCAGATACGTCTATTAAATCTGACTGAATATTATTGGTCTTCAAATTGTTATAAAAATGGTGGAAAATTGGCGGTACGAAGTCATGAAGGAAATTAAATCGTTCTTCTTCATCGCTGTGATAGTATTTCCTTGTGGATACAATGCATCTAGAGCAGTGATTGAGACTGACAATCTTTTTGAAATATCAACTTTGGATAAAATCAGTTCAATGTTGTTTGATTATTTGAAATATATTTTAAATGGTTCGGTTTTTGTATACCTCAACCACTCTACTTTGGATCCATCAAGTGAGACCTTTCTATTTACTATGTTACTCTCCAATTTAATTGTTGAATAAAAATTATCCCTTTCAATTGAAATTATTTTAAATGGATTACTTTTCCTGGCTTATTGTATTACTTGAATCCAGTGTTCCGGGTTGTAAATATCTCAAAAAAAATCTTTTTTGTTTTTCAATTAAGCCAAAATCCTGATCACATGGTAAATAGGAGTGACCACTCACTAAAAATTTGTGGTCAATGTCATTCACCACATAATCAGAATTGGACACAATATACTGGCATAATAAAGCAAGCTTGATGTTTCTATTCTGTCCGCCGCACTGATCAGAATACATTATTAACTTGCTAGTATTTCACTAAAAATTTGTGGTCAATGTCATTCACCACATAATCAGAATTGGACACAATATACTGGCATAATAAAGCAAGCTTGATGTTTCTATTCTGTCCGCCGCACTGATCAGAATACATTATTAACTTGCAAGTGGCGATGAGGTTCGCAACCCATCACACCGCGTCTCTCGCGATGGCGAAAAGAGAAGGATGGAGTGCCGCATCGATTAAAGTGTGGCAGTCCATTCTTTCTGCCTACCCTTTCGGGGAGACGGCGTGATGGTTAGTTAGTTAGTTAGTTAGTATTTACAAAGTTTTTAATATAGTACAGGAGACATGACCCTATTCCTATCGAATGCAAAAGCGGTAACATTGTCACCAGTCTTTGCATGAAGCCCATCTGCGCGCATATCAGATCTGGCAGATTCTGCCTTTCTTAAATGAACTTCATTTTCGGCACTAATACTTTGGACTAACGATCATGGTCCAATTTTGTATTGAGAATATTTTTAAATATTTAAATGCAAAAACAAAAACAACACTCCTATCTAAAGAATATTGTTGGAACTAAGTTTAGTCCGTTTTTGAATCGAAGAAACACACGTTTTAGACACATTCCCATAGTTAACTCAATATTGGCCATCATGTGGGTTAGTCCACTTTTCCTTTGAATGCCTCATATATTCAATCTTCTTATTGTTGGTTGCATCTCCATCCTCCTGGGATGTGGACTGTCAGCTATCTCGCCATCTTTTCAGTGGTTGGGAGACCTCCGCTAGACTGTCTTTGGGATCTTTTCTTTACTTAAGAAAAATATTTTAAAAAATCATGAAAATTTGGTACGTAATATAAAGCACACCTAGAATATGATGGTAATGGATTACAGAATAAACAAAATCTTTTGTGTATTGACTTGTGACTTGTTAATTAATGATTGGGTGGAATATATATGTATCTGGTTATATTCCAGCTTCCGAGTCGAGCGGCGGGGAGGAACTGGACGGGCTGAGGGAGACGGTGGCCGATCTGAGCCGCGAAGTGGCTCGGCTTCAGACGGAGATCAGCGCCGTGAGGCTGCAGGAGTTTGAGGCCACCGAGATGAACGTCAACCTCGCTCAGGTCAGGAGACATCCTCTCCTATCATAATATTCCATCACAGTTCAATTAGTAACCAGATATTGTTACAAGGTAAACGTGAGAAGTCGGAAAAATCGACGTGGGTTCATGGCGCGATGTATGAATGTGGATGAATCGAGAGAAGTATGTCAGGACAGAACAGTGTGGCAGTCCATTCTTTCTGCCTTCACTGAGATGGCTTGATGGTGAGTTAGTTAGATATTTAGATAGTTAACTAACTAACTAACTAACCATCACGCCATTTCCCCGGAGGGGTAGGCAGAGAGGATGGATCGCCACAATGCTCTGTCCTGGCATACCTTTCGGGCTTCCTCTACATTCATACTTCGTACCATGCACGCACGTCGATTATTCCGACTTCGAATGTGATCACCTTTTAGTAATTGATTAATTTAGTCATGCCATGTTTTCCTCGGTCGTCCTCGGCTTCTTTTCCCACTCACGCTGCTTGTGTACAACTTTTTAACCATTCTACTCTCATCCATTCGTTCCATATGTCCAAACCATCTCAGGGATCCTTTTTTAATTTTACTCATGATGCAGTCATCTGCCTTACGTTTCTTTCTTATTTCATCGTTCGGTATTCAATCATACAACGTTTTCCCGCACAATCTTCTTAGTGATCT
Organism: Lepidostoma basale; assembly: GCA_022606425.2. Classification (NCBI taxonomy): domain Eukaryota; kingdom Metazoa; phylum Arthropoda; class Insecta; order Trichoptera; family Lepidostomatidae; genus Lepidostoma; species Lepidostoma basale. The sequence goes on along the minus strand of JAHDVF020000745.1, from coordinate 280,219 downwards.
CATTTCTACGGCGTTTATCCTGATTTCACCCTTCTTTTGCCAGCTCCAAGCTTCACTTCCATACATGAGGGTTGGCATTAGAACTTGTGTACTGCCATCTTTGCTTCTGTGGATATATTTCTATTTGCAGTAATGACTTTGAGTGCGCCATTTACTTTATTCCCAGCACAATTTTATTTAGATAGTTATATTTTTATCAATATGATTTAACTGTTTCAGTACTAATGTTATTAATTTTATTAATCCCAAGAATTTTCAAATCAACACTGAACTCTCAAAATGTATTGTTAATGGGTTTTTATTATCCGTTCAGTTTTTTGTAGGTTGTAATACGTCATTCATGCATTGTCCTAATTCTAGTTTTGATAACAACGTTCAGATTGTCGTTACAAATTGGCGGGAGCGCCATCTTATCTATTTTATATTACTTATAGAAAAAAGTAGTATTGAAACGGTTAAACTCTGGTCATCCTTTTTTCGATTTTTTTACCAGACCACTCTGTCCTGTGCAGACTGCATTCAGGTTATTCCGACGTGTCTGTTCAGATCATCCTTCCACCGTAGTAGCGGTCTCCAAGTCAGCAGTCTTCTTGTCCCTGAGCCTCTGGCTACGTGACCTGCCCATTGCCATTTTAGAGTCGCCACCCGGTGGATGATGTCAGTGACCTTTGTTTTTTCTCTTACCGTATCATTTCTGACTGTCTCTTAGGCTTATTCCTAACATGGCTCTTTCCAAGGCTCTTTGGGTCACTCGTAGTTTCTTGGCACTTTGTTTGGACAGTGTAACAGTTTCAAGACCATAAGTACCAACTGGCAGAACGCAGGCTTCATAGATTTTTCGTTTCAGGTTGATCGGTATTTTCTGGTTTTTAAGGATGTAACTCATGTTTCCGAAAGCTGCCCAGCTTAGTCCAATACTTATTTTTAGCTTTGCAGTTTTGTAATCTCGGCCCAATCGAATATTGGGTCCCAGGTATGTATATTCTTGGACATTCTCAATTCTGTTGCCGTCCACGTTGATTTCAAGCCTTTCTGTGCCCATCACCTTGGTCTTTGCCAGGTTCATATTCAAACCAACAGGTTTGGATACATTGTTTAGTTCTTTCAGCATTTCAGCTAGTTCTTCCGGAGTGTTGCTCACGAGCATGATGTCATGGGCAAAACGTAGATGGTTTAAATATTTTCCATCAACACGGATTCCTTTAGTTTCTCAGTTCAGATTTTTGAAAATGTATTCAAGGACTGAAGGAAGATTATTATTATGTGTTTATAATATCTTGAATAACGATGAAAGCTTCTGTATCCTAGAAGTTCTATTATAATTTATGGGAATGACACGTTTTGGCCTTTCTATGCCATTATCAAATATACATTTGATAATGCCTTAAAAAGGTGAAACATACCATAATGTATAATTATATCCAATAAATTATAATAAAACTTCTAGAAAACAGATGTTCTCATTTGTATTAATTATTCAAAATTGTTATATTTCTTCTTCTTCTTCTTGAACAGCCATTGTCGTCCACTGCTGGACATAGGCCTCCCCATACTTCTCCATGTATGACATGTCATACGGGGGGTGGTTGGCATTACAACGCCACGCTTGCCAGACGGGTTGGCGAGGTGTCCTTCCACGTTGGCCTATGCATCAATATTATCCACCGAGGTTAATTACTCGATCTCTAATATTTCGCATAGTTTCCAGGGGAGACCAAAGTCGAGGAGGTGTGGATAGGTACTTGGGATCAGATCAATCCTCCGGTGTAGCATTGATATCACCATGGTGATGGCCATGCACCGCTCGAAGAGTCAATAGGATCCCCCTTATATCTATGAAATACCTGTTTTTTTTAATAGCACATTTTCATATTGAAACCATAACTGAACTGAACTGAAAATTTGTATCATCCTAAAAGTAAGATATATTATGGTTATTCAGGATCTGGAGCAAGAGAAGGAGGGGCGCGCGGAGCTGGAGGAGCGGCTGCGCTGCGCCCTGGAGGAGACGGAGAGGCACAAGCGCCTCAACCGACATCTGGCCAGCGAGGCCGGTAGCTTCCGGGACCAGCTGCAGCAGTACAAGAGCCAGGCCAGCGTGTGAGTGTCTTCTTCTATATCACTATAATCCAAAGCTATTATAGGACGCAGCTGCGCCCTTTCGTCCGCCTCGCTTGTTCAATTCCTAGGCCCGTCCCTCTTCCATGCGGGACTGATGTTGATAGTTATTTAATTTAAATAGTCCATTGTTTTGTCAGAAACACTTTGATATTTCAACATTATTCTTCTTCTTCTTTCTGTGTCCTGTCAGATCTCCCTAACGTTGACCATCACCCTTGTCATAGTGATGACCAGGGGAAAAATATCCAGAGTAGTATCCCCTTACCTTCTCTGGAGGATTTTCTGTCGGGGTTACCTTCCCTTAGCTGGGTGTATCCAGTTTTATAGTGCTGGAAGCTCGCCATTCGTCCTCTCTCTATCTGCTATAGCACTAAGTAATATGTGCCACATTGTCCGGGGTTCGCGGGGTCTTTAAAAGACCTCTCGTGGACGCTAGAGAGTTGGACTTGATAGTAGTGTTGCTGTTGTAAATGCAACATGGCACCTTACGACAATTTCTAAAGGCATATTTTCCGGCAAAACATACCCCATCGTAGCCCTACTACCTTTTTGAACCCCATTCTTCACTGATAAAATGTATAGCACTGTTATTGTAGCGGACAGGAGTGGACTGTATATTTATCTGTAGGATGCAGGTCCCTGCAGGATTCGGAGAATATGTAGGTGATGATACGTAAATGAATACACTTAAGTTTGTTCACCGTGTCACGGGTGACAAGTATCGCAGGGGTAATCTCGTGGTTCAAGCCTCTGGATACGCAATGCGCAGAGAATGATTGGACCAAGAAAACGGAAAAGCTCAAGTACTCGGCGCCAATACCGTGTCGCCTACGGCCAATGCCTTATGATTGGCCGCTGACGGCGGCGCCTGTGGTTGGTTATGGCGGTTAGGGCTGTGATTGGTCCTGCACACCCTACCGCCGGCTGTATCCGTCGCTTGCTCTGTTCACCGTCTGGCAAGAGTACTCTCTCCGTTCCCTCGATCCCGTCAGTATTTACAAATCATTCTAAATCACCCCCGCGAGAGCTCGCATGGTAATCAAATCAATCAAATATTAAATGTCAGCCCTGTGAGGAGTAAGAGAAATCGAAGTGCATGCATGACACGGTGTATGAATGTTGAAGAATCGAGAGAAGTATGTCAGGAAAGTAAAGTGTGGCAGTCCGAACTTTCTGCCTACCCCTTCGTTTAGACAGTGTGATGATTAATTAGTTAGCAATGGCCAGTTTTGATTTTGCATTTGCTGAAAGCACAATCGTAGTAACCCAGTTTTATTGGCTCTAGGTGGAATTACATTCTTGTTTGATTTCCACTGACGGTGAATACGTCATTCCTGTCAGTGTACTCGTATACAACCTTCATTGCCGAGTGGTAAGTGCATTGACTGCCACCCTGAAGGTTCCGGGTTCGATTCCCGGCGAGGGCAGTGTGATTGTCACACTGTCTTTGGTCTGGTGTAGAATTAAATTGATTCTTCTTCTTCTTCACTTTTGGTAGACTCAGGAGTCTGTTATTTCAGACAGGTCCTCTTGAGACGCTGAACTCCAGCTTTCTCTCCACCGTTTCGGGGGTCTTCCTGGTTGGCGTTGTCCATTTAGCGTTCCATGAAGAGCTATGTGTGGTATCCTATTTATGAATAATAGTAAATAATAATAATTCCAGGATGATGTGCGAGGCGGAGTCGGCCAAGAAGGAGCGTGACGTACTGGCGCATCGCAGCTCGCTATACCTGGAGGTGCCGGTGGAGGGAGGAGACCTTGCGCTGCTAGCAGAGTTGGAAGCCCTGCGAGCGCAGATGGAACTGGAGAGGGTCAACCACGCCAGGGAGATGGATGAGTTGCATGTAAATTACTCTTATTCCAATTAATTATTTGTATACAGACAAAAAAACAAAATGTTGTATAAAAACTGGTCAAAGTTAAAAGCATATAAAAATTGGAGAGTTTTCTCCAGGCATTATCTAGTAATGTGTGATAATTGGTTTCACATTACATTAATAAAGATTTTCTGCTTAATGCTTACATCTAGTCTCAATAGATGGCGCTAGTGTAGATTGAACTAAAATATGTGAAATGTTTCTCAACATGGTAGCATATATACAACTTTCAAAAAATAATTGTCAGACGTGGTGTTCGTAAGAAGGTCGGAATGGGGAATGTTGTATTACATAAAGCGATCGCTTAACCCAACCAATGACAGGTCATAAGTTCTGTAAACGCCTCGACCACCATATTCTGTTTCCAAATAATCTATCACACGCTCTGATAATTTTTATTATTTTTATTTGTATTTTTAACACATATTGTGTGATTTAACTCTTAGCCCACTACGATTGACTCGGGATCTGAGTATGTGTTTATTGATTCTTTGATATTTGCGAGATATACAGAAATAAGATATTATTGCTTTAATTATTTGGTTTGTAAGAAAGATCATTTTGAAAAGTGACATTTATTCAAAATGCGTTAACAAAGAATGTGCCGTGTGGGGATTACAAATAGAGTAACGATTTCTTAACGGTCTCGGAGTTAAAAAAAATCATGTTTATTTCATTTTACAAAGGTATACCATCCCTTCTCATGAAAATGTAAAAGTTAAACTGGCATTAATAAATGGATAATTTTCCAGGAAAAGCTGATAGACCGAGAAACAGAAAACGAGGTATTCATCCTCCAAGAGAAGTTGAACTTGGCGGAAGACGACATCAAAAAGGCTGCAGAGCGAGCCGAAAGGGCGGAGCAGAAGCTCGAGGAGCTGCGCCTGTCCAGCGGCAACAGAAACTCCGTCATGAGTCGAATATCCCTGTACGAGAACATCCAGAAACCGGAACAATCCGAGTTGAAGACAATGTGCGATACTGTGGCACCACCACCGCCCCCCGTCCTCATGCCCCCGCCACCCCCTCCACCGCCCCCACCCCCTCCACCTCCGCCACCTGCTTTCCCCGCCAACGGAGATGCTAAGACCAACAGCTCCGCCATATCCGACATGGCCAACCTTCTAGGATTGAAGCAGGCTTCCACAGAGAAGAAACGTCCTTCTGGAGGTGAGTTGCCCGGCTTTATTTAAATAATTTTAGCCGTTCACATTGGAGTTCTGGTCCTATCCCTAATGTATGGAATCGAAGCATGGAATTGGCAGAAGAAGTGTGGTAGAACGATATACGACAGAATCTCAAATGTTGATATAAGAAAGGAATGAAGAGCTGAAGAAGGTATTATGAACAAAATTATGAAAGGATCGCTGCGTTGGTTCGGACATATGGAACGCATGGATGGAGAAAAAATGGTTAAGAAAGTATACGTTAATGATGTAAATGGAGTACGGAGTCGAGGCAGACCGAGGAAAACATGGCATTACCAAATTAATCAAATTTTAAAGGTTGGTCATGTTAAAAGTCGGAGGAATCGACGTGCGTGTATGACTCGTTGTATGAATGTGAAGGAAGCTAGAGAGGTTGGCCAGGATAGAGTAGTGTAATGGCCCATTATTGCCTACCCCTGCGGGGAAACGGCGTGATGGTTTGTTTGTTTCTTGAACAGCAGCGACAGACGAGAATGGAGGAGACTTTTGGATTCGGCCAAGGCCCACCCTCGGCTGTCATGATTATGATGATGATGAACAATGATGTAAAACTCTATCATAATATAAATAGGCAAAAACCCACATGTCTACCGGATTCTAAGCTGACATGGAGGCCACACATTACAAATAAAGTCAAAGCCGCGTCAAGGGCAATCTCAGCCCTCTACCCAATGTTAGCTAGAAACAGTAACCTAAGCACCGACAATAAACTCCTGATATACAAAACGGTCATAAGGCCGATCTTCACTTATGCAGCCCCAATCTGGGGTTATGCAGCTTCGAGTCACATACGAAAACTCCAAATCCTGCAACCAGGATCACACAACTGCACCTAGAATCGGGAATCCCGATGATAGATGTATTCATTCTGAAACTTGCCGAACGTTTTTACAAAGGACTCCCTTCACATCCCAACCCCACAATAAAATATCTCTCAAATTACGACCCAAACACCTCCAGCTGCCACAAGCAATGTGCCCAAAATCGATCCTCCTTCAGAGGAACACTCCGGGCTACACAAATCATGCCCCAGCATAAACCCACCAAATGACCTTCCAACAATGTTCCCATCAGACGTAAGAGGAATAGCCACATGAGCTGAACTTCTGTAAGCCAGAAGATCCAAGTCCAAGTCCCAATCAAGAAAAAGTATGAGAATATTTTGAATACATGAGAGGGAGAGAGGAATACTTCGATTCACATTTGCTTCGGTCTTCCTCTATTTCTAGTTCCATTTACACCCTTAACATACTCGTATACTTTTTTTACCATTCTGTCTTCATTCGTTCTTTCCATGTGTCCAAATCGTCTTAATGACCCTTTCATTATTTTGTTTGTAATGCTTTTGTTCGCACAGCATTCACTTAGTATACTTACATTTGACACTCTAGCACAGGGATGGCGAACCTTTTTCGCAAGTCAAATTTAAAAAAAAAAAGCGCCGCCTAGGGTCATAAAAATGAAATTTTCACCTATTTTTTTTTAGCTCATCACCGACTTCCGGCTGGTAGAATTCGAAGCGACCAATTCGATTTTGGGGGCTACTGACCGGAAGTCCGGAAAATGAGCTAAAAAAAAGAAGGTCGCTGACGAAAAATATCCCTGAAAATGACCTAGAATTTGGTATGGAATTTCTCCCACGGGTCACGCGGTGACCTGCGGGTCCGTCGTTTGCCATCCCTGCTCTAGCATATACAAATTTACTACACATTCTCCTAAGAGAATGAATGAAGAAAGAATGGTAAAAAAATTATATGTTAATGATGTAAATGGAACCAGAAATACAGGATAACCGAGGAAAACGTGGCACGATCAAATAAATCAAATATTGAATGTCGGCCATGTGAGGAGTCAGAGAAATCGACGCGCATGACACGATGTATGAATGTTGAGGAAGCCAGAGAAATATGTTAGGAAAGAAAAGTGTGGCAGTCCATTCTTTCTGCCTACCCCTTCGGAGAGACGGCGTGATAGTTAGTTAGTTTCTCCTAAGAAATCTCATTTCTACTGCATTTATTCTACTTTCATCCTTCTTTTGCCAGTTCTATGCATACATAAGGGTCGGCACAAGAACACCATTGTGCACTGCCAGCTACTTAAACAGCTTATTCTTAATAATTTTAAAATATTAATTTCTTATATTTATTACGGAATCTCTTACAATAAGTTGTATCTTCCGCAGGCGCCATAGACGAGATAATAAACCAGATAAAGGGCGGGCGTTTCCACCTCAAGTCCACGGAGCAGAAGAGCGCCCCCAAGAAGGCGCGCGAGGAGCCGGCCGCGCTGCGCGAGATGCTCAACATCCTGGGCACGCTGCGGCGCCGCCCGCGGCCCCAGCGCGGAGACTCCCGCGAGGAGAAGGCCAAATGATACCAGCTCCTCTGCCTGGCGGCGGCCCTTCTCACTGCTGTGCTCAGCTGGGTGCTGGCCAAACTGTTGTAAACATTTCAACTATTTAACCCTTCGAGACAGGTGTTACACACTAGGGTTAAGATTAAAAAAATATGTTTTTGAATGTATACAAATACTTGTAGACAAATACTGGGTAAAAACCCATTGCGGGTTAATCATTTTTAAGGATTAATTTGTATCTCTATAGATACGAAGATGTAAATTGTTTTTTTGGAAACAGAATATGGTAGTCGAGACATTTACAGGACTTATGACCTGTCATTGGTTGGGTTAAGCGATCGCTTTATGTTTAACAACATTCCTGTTTAACATATTCTGTTTCCAAACCAACTAACTAACTAACCATCAAGCGGTCTCCCCGAAAGGGTAGGCAGAAAGAATGGACTGTCGCACTTTTACTAATGCGGCACTCCATCCTTCTCTTTTCGCCAAAAAAAGCCTTTTCTGTTTCCAAAAAAACAATTTACTTATATTGAGATACAATTAATCGATAAAAATATTATTAGAATTTTAACAATATTTTATTAACTTTATAATACAAAACTTACAAAAATGAATACAAACATGTTTGGGGTCACAGAAGCTTTTTATCTGTGTAGTTACATTTTATGCAATAGTCTCTTTTTATAACGATAACGATGGCCATTGTCATCGTTATATAGAGCTACAATAATATTTAATTAAATAACATTTAAAAGTAAAGCAAGCAATATCATGAATTCAAAAAACAAATATGTATACACGTATTTATTACTTTAAATGTTGTGACTGTATTTATTACGTTAATGCAAATATTTATAGCTGGGGAAAAAGCCAGAAATCACAAGGAGCGATTGGGATCATTGATCACAGTCTCCAGCATGTCCTGTGCCATCTCCGCACAAAGTTACTTCTGCTCAATTGTCAGCAACTTTGGCACAAATTTTGCTGAGACCCTTCTGAGGGCCAAATCTTCAGTTAAAACGGAATAAATGGATCTAACACTAATGCTCACTTCATCAGCAAGTTCTCTGATCGTTATTCCACGATCCTGCATCACCAGGGTCCTTACTTGATCAATGACAACATCATTTTTGGATGTTGAGGGCCTAGCGAATCGCGCTTCACTCTCCACTGATGAGCGGCCATCTTTGAAGCGGTTATACCACTCCTTTTTCTGTGTGGTGCCCGTTGCTTCGTCTCCAAATTCTTTTTTAATTTTGCGGATAGTTTCCACTGGAGAATCCCCAAGCTTTACACAAAATTTGATCCAGTAACGTTGTTCAACTTTTTCTCGTTAAAACTAAAATCCGACGACAATAGCGTACACGTGCTCACTCTTCAACGGCGTGGCGACGACTGAGTGGCGCTGTGGTCGTGAAAAAAATTAAGCATGCGCACTAGGTATACCTACAAACGGTCATCTAAACTCCGCCCTCAAAGCGTTTTTTGTTTTCCCAATAAAAATTATGGTCCGTGGGTACCAGTGAGTTCGGCATCCTCTGTACATGTCATGTATATAATATTTAACTACACTGATGAAGGGCTTCTGTGTCCTGAAAGCTGTTGGTTTTAATTTCATTTCATTTTAAAGTTAATAAAATATTATTCAATCATGAATTCACAATACAAAGTAATGGTGAAAATATAATGAAATAAATATTGGTTTAAGCTTTTATAGAATTCTCAGTGTAGAAATATTAACAATACAATTTGATTGTTATAATTTCTACATTGTGGGAAGGGATGTCTGTGACCCGAAATCTATCTACTGTTGAATAAATATTAATTTTATGAATCTATAGGAGTGCGACAGTATATTTAAAAGTATTTTTACATTAAAAGTACGCTAGTGTTACCTCTTAACATATTATAGAGTTTCCTCATTAACATATGCATAATCTCGTATTCTTTCGTGGAGTTCTAGTGCCAATCCTTATGTACGGAAATGACGCTAGGGGTTGACAGAAGAATTATATACATAGGATAAATGCCGTAGAAATGAAAATCACTAAAAATAATGTATGATAGAATACCGAACGAAGAAGCAAAAATGGAATGTAAGCCAGATGAATGCGTATTAAATAAAATATAAAAAGGGTCACTAAGATGATTTGGACATATGTAACGAATGGATAAAAGAAAAATAGTTAAAAAGACACATATATACAAGCCAGTGGCGGTACTCCCATAGAAGCCCAGAAGCCCGGCTTGCGTAAGAAATTTTGAATCAAAACCTCTTCTGGCTTACAGAGGTTCAGCTCTTGTGGCTATTCCTCTTACGTCTGATGGTAACATTGTTGGAAGGTGATTTGGTGGGTTGTTGGTTTATGCGGGGGCACGATTTCTTAGATTTGGGGCTTTTGATTCAAAATTTCTTAGAATTTTTTTTTTGTATTCAAATACATGTAGAAAAATGCTGGATTTTAACCCATCGCGGGTTAATCCTTAAAAAATTATTAACCCGCAATGGGTAAAAATCCAGTATTTGTATACAAAAAAATCTATAAAAAACTGGTACAAGTTAATAGTATAAAAATTGAAGTTTCACTCCAGGCGTTATCTAGCAATGTGATAATTGCGTAAAAAGCCTTTCACATTGTATTAATAAAGATGTTATGCTTAATGCTTACAAATTATCTTAATAGATGGCGCTACTGTAGATGTCCCTACCAACAGTGAAGTTATTAAAAAAATATTAACTTATATACAAGTTCCAAAAATTTGTCTGACGTGGTGTCGAAGGGCGGAATGGTGAATGTTGTTAAACATAAAGTGATCGCTTAACCCAACCAATGACAGGTCATAAGTCCTGTAAACGCCTCGACTACCATATTCTGTTTCCAAATTGACATCTTCGCCTCTATTGAGATACAATTAATCCTCAAAATTTCTTACGCAAGCCGGGCTTCTATGGGAGTACTGCCACTGATTCAAGCATTGTGAATGAATAAAGAAGTTGAAGAAGGCCAAGGAAGACATGGCATGGTGAAAAAATAAAGCGGCCACGTTCAAACTTTTCACCACAATGGACGAATTTGCATGTCACGGTGCAAATGCAAAAGGTTGGAGTTATGCCGGGAAGGAACAGTGTGGCGGTCCATCGGTCAGTAAGTTAGTTTTGTATTCCTTTGTATATTCAATTCTCTCGTTGACTACTTTCTGGTTAAGAATCTACGCATTTACAATATTATAACATTGTATTATTTTGTGTAAGAAATATGAGAATACTGCTTAGTAACTAGAAAATAATTTTCTCTTAAAATATTAACCACCTCGGACCCTTAGCTGATTAAAAATATTTTCAAACTCATATGCGGGAAGAAGAGGTTGATAACATTTTGTGTATGTGAGGTGAGAGGTCCGAGGAGGTAAACAAAGCAGTTGTGATTAAGATGGTCCTTGTGTAAACTCAACAGACGTATGACAAATTGTAATCCTATTAATAATATTATGATAAAAAAAATAAGGTGAATTTGTTTATAAAATGAAAAATAGTTCTTCTTGCAAATCAATTTCATCGCCTTCGTATGCCAATTTTTTTTCCAATCCTCAAAACAGTTAGAGAAGTCTTTTCCCTTTCTTTGATTTGGCTTTTATCTCCTCAATCGAGTTGGAACCGTGTGCCCGAGCGGTCTTTTAGGTTTGCTGAACAGTCAAAAGTCACACGGGGCTAAATCAGGCAAATACGGTGGTTGTGGAACGATATGGGTCGAGTTTTTGGCAAATAGCTTCACGCAAATGACACTCAAATAATATTCCTTGTTAACAGTTTGGTTAAAACAAAAATAATTCCAAGTTTAAATGAAAAAAATTACCTTATTTTTTATCACAGTATTATATAGTTTTAATTATATTGTATAAAACATTGTAATGCACTATATTTCAATAAGTATAGTCAAAATTAGACTGCTAATAACCATAGATTATATTCTCACGTAAATGATGTGCAACTTGACAATTCTATATGGTTAAGTTGTTCACCTTTCAAATGAACAGCAGTAGTGACAATTTCACTCTATTTTCTTTCATGTTTATCAAATATTTCACTCTCATGGCTCAATATCATGGTTCCCAACACACAGACAATGTCGTCTTGAAATATCTGTTTACCAGGTTGTTGACATGGCAATGTGGGGCCAGTTTGATCTGACAGTTGTCAAATGTATTTTTTTTTTTAAATCACGACTTTTTCGAAACAATTAATAAACATGTCACGATGAGGTTTGCAACCTATCACACCGCGTCTCTGGCGGAGGCGAAAAAAAAAGGATGGAGTGCCGCTTCAATTAAAGTGTGGCAGTTTATTCTTTCTGCGTACTCTTTCAGCAAGACGGCATGATGGTTAGTTAGTTATTAATAAACATTTTAAACAATGTTATTTCATTAATATAGTTGGTACTTTACAAATGGGAAAGATTCTACATCACATTCTTTGAAAATGTTAAGTAGAATTTTCAGTGTAGAGAGGTTAGGCAGCCAAATTGATATACCAACACTGCGGAAACACAAATGTATTCTATTAAAATGTTTGTATTCTCCGGTCTCATTCTAAAGATTGGTCTGCAGCAAGGCGACGCATCTCCTCTTCCACTCCGCTCGGTCCTTGGCAACTCTCTTCAACTCAGCATAAGAGGTGCAGCCCATATCTCGGCAAATCTGGTCTAGGTACTCTTGGCGAGGTCGTCCTCTGCCAATCGATCCCTCGACCATTCCGTCCAACACATTATGCAGGAAACATTTGTGTCGCAACACATGACAAATCCATCAGGCGCGCCTCTCCGCTATGGTGTTCAACTTGTGCCTACTCTCTTCAACTCTGCTGAGAACCTCTTCATTTGCAATGTGGTCCCTCCATGAAACATGGGCAACTCGTCGGTAGGTCCTCATCTCAAATGCCTCCAGCCTTTTGCGCTCTCTTTCGCCCAGGCACCAAGTCTCGCAGCCGTACAGTAAAACACTCCACACCAATGTTTTTAAAAGTTGTTTTCGGAGGTTCAAGTCTATGTTGTTGGACTCGAATATTTTAGATTTCTTGTTGAAGGCAAATTTTGCCTGGTGGATACGACTATCGACATCTTTCTTGGATCGACCAACCCATGTAATACTGCTCCCCAGGTAAACAAAAGTCTTCACATTCTTGATCGCAGTTCCAGCCATCTCCATATTTATTTGGCGCTCATCTCTACAATGTTTGTAACATGTATATGAGGGTTTTAGTTGCAAACCTGGCAAACTCCATCATTAGATTTTTTGAGTTAATCGCAAAAAACTGATACGCTAATAAAATGCGCTATTTTACGATATTTATTTTTTTCATCTCAACCAGTTAGTATTTTAAAAGTAATCAGCCATGAAATAATCATCATTATGTTGATAATTAAAGTAAAATAATGAATTTCATTTTGGAGTTTGCCAGCTATGCAACACTCAAGTGGAGGTTACCATGTTTGCAACAAACCCTATATTTTAATAGCAAAATTCTTCAGAATGAAGCCGAATTTGAAACTGAAAATCAATAAAAATTGTGTGCAAATGTATTATGAATAAGACCCAATTCATATCTCACTTTTGATTGTTGGTGGAGTTTGCCGGGTTTGCAAATAATACCCTTATATAAGGAGTAATAATACAATCATAGTTGTATTTTCTATTAATTTCACATTTATATTCGAAATAAAATGAGTCCACGTCACGAGACACATACTAACTTCGCGGATTTCAATACTACTTACAGCCCCATAAATCTCCATGTTGCAAATATTGTTTATGGTGCTTACAGACTGATAAATTGCACACAGATTATGTTTTATTTTCTCTGTGTCATGTGAGGTTCCCCCCCCCCCCCCCTGACATTTACCATCTCTTGAGAGTAATCAATTCTCTGTCATGGTGATTTAAAAACACTTTTTTAAATCATTTTATTTTTCTATGTATAAAGAAATAGATATTAATATCACAATTAATTGTGTCAAAAATATTTTTAAACTAAAATTCACGTTTTTATATCTAACATAGTTCTATGAGAAATTTTTATTTTTATTTTATATGCATAAAATCGTTTTGCACTTATTTTTATATTGTAAAGGATGTTTGGTGATGGTGTTATGTGAAATAATTATTGTTTCTTGAACACTCATGATAGAACTGTTTTCATTTGTATTCATTTAATATAGAGTTTTACATCAATGGTAGCTATCCTTGGTAATTTATGGTAGCTATCCTTGGCTCTATCCCGCGGCATTTCTTTTGGGAATGCTCAGAACCAATTCTCTACAGCTTCGAAGAGATGGACATCTAATTACCCATTTCTTTAGATTAATTAGGGGATACTTCGAGAACTCGGCCGTACTGGAGGGTGTTCGGCTTTTTGTCCCCTATAGATATCTCCGACAGCGACAGCACAGATTGTTTTACCTACCGGCCGCCAGAACCAATCTGCCTCTGGTGACACCGGTGGGAAGAGCAATTAGTCTGCTGAACGCGGTCTCCTGGGAGATCGACGTCTTTCATGTTATAAAAAGGACGTTCAGAAGGCAAATACTCTTAATTCTGGAGAGTATCTTGTCTTCCTAATGTTGAACCATCTCTTATGCGTTTCTGGTAGTATACTATATATAATATATTATTTTACCTGTTCTCAATAGATGCCTTAAAAATAAATTTTGTAATGTCTGTTGATGAAATAAACTGATTTGATTTGATCAATGTTCAAGAAACGATAAATATTCTAGTACAGACTTCTTCATTGGTATTGATATATTGTAAGTATGGGCTTATGTCCCATGGAAGGCCAGATGTAGAAAATTTGAACACTGTCATATAAAATGATATTTCAGTTACCATAGTTACTGTTTAGGCTTGTGATATTTTATTCAAATTAAGTTTTTCTCGCTTTTTAAACTATTATTGTTAAATTTTTTTCTCGTTTTTATGTTATTTCTTGTATTAAACTTTTGTATTGAAAATTAACGTTTTGTTTTGACATTAGGTTAGGTTCAAAATAATGTATATTTTCATAAAAGATCAAAATAGAAGAATTGTAGAGTAAGCGATGTACCAGCAAGTGCCAGTGCCATGTTATATTTCTGTACCTGTTTGGCAAAAAGACACGTGTCAATTTTTTACTTTTTCTGGGAGTCTATTAAAATTAAAATAAAGAAGTCCTGCAAATCTGTGTATGAATGAAACAGGAGTTTTATGGTTTTTAACATATTTTTATAAATAAAAAAATCAAATTAAACCATTTGATGCATTGTACTGTTTTTAATGGCTTGTTTGATAGTTTTTAGTGTGGCCCGAAGAAATTCTTCCCATTCAATTATAAATATATACTTTTTCAACAATTGGAATTTTATACAACATTTTGAAAGTATACAAATTCTTGTAGATAAATACTGAATTTTACCTATTGCGGATAAATTATTTTTATTTTATAAGGATTAATTGTATCTCAATAGAGACGACAATGTAAATTGTTTTCTGGGAACAGAATATGGTGGCCGAGGCGCTTACAGGACTTATGACCTGTCATTGGTTGGGTTGAGCGATCGCTTTATGTCTAACAACATTCCCAACAACAGTATTTGTCTACATTCAAAATGTTGTATAAAATAACTGGTCCAAGTTAAAGGCATAAAAATTGGAGACATCTCCAGGCGTAATCTAGTACTGTATGATTTGCAGAGCTTTTCACAGTGCATTAATAAAGATTTTCTGCTGAATGCTTCCCAATCTTAACCGTTTGAGTGCCAAACCTATTTCGCCAAAATATTCTAAAATATCAAAAGAAATGTCTATTTTTATAGATAATTTATATTTACAAGAAAACAATGTGCCATTTCTGTAAAAATACACCAATTTTTTAAAAATACACAAATTCTCTTCACTAGGTTTCACACCATGATAATAAAAATACAGAAATTGAATACTATTAATCTACCTACAAGCGCGACGGCGCTCCTCGGCACTCTAACGGTTAATAGATGACGCTAGTGTAGAGTGAACTAAAAAATGTAAAGTAAGTGCAGGATTCTAGCATATATACATCTTCCAAAAATTTGTCAGACGTGGTGGTCATAAGGGCGGAATGGAATTAAAATCTTAAAATCAACTAAAACTGACATGTGTCCCTTTGCCAAATAAGTATAGATTTGTACTCGAGTTTAGTTAGTAATTAAGTTTGCAGTCAGCGTTTATACCTTTTTACTCTTTTATATTGTTGATTGGGTCCTGTCGCTTCCCCTCATGATGGAATATCTTCGTAAGACCCGACTACTTTGAAAATCCTCAAGCAGAGGCGGTACCACATTGCCAATGTTATAGAAAATTATTAACTTTATATATCTCAAACAAATACTGTATTGAATATTTTTAAACAAATAAATAAATGTTATATGAATACATACTATCTTTTATTTCCCATCTTAAAACATTGTTTACAGGTAAATTTGAAATATAATGATAACAACATTTTAAATGTATACAAATACTTGTAGACAAACAACTGGATTTCACCCATTGCGGGCTATTAATTCAAGAATCAATTGTATCTCAATTGAGACGAAGATGCAAATTGGAAACAGAATATGGTTGATCGAGGTGTTTACAGGACTTATGACCAGTCATTGGTTGGGTTAAGCGCACGCTTTATGTAATAAAACTTTTTTTCCAAAAAGAATCTGATATTTATTTTGTTTTGGTGTGTGGTCACTACATTGGTGTGGGAATTAAATGTTTTTGTAACATTGAAAAGTCACCTTGATAATGTAAGAATTTACCAGGTTTATGCACAAGTCTTTTCCGGTTTCACTAAGAGATGGCGCCACTAAACTGTACGCAACATATGAATTTGACACTACATCAGTTTGTTCGTTCATTTTTACCTACAAACACACACAAGTTGAGTCCGCCAAACAATAGCGTCTGCGTTGTATCGATCAGTGATCATGTCGACATTTGGAAGAAAAAGGCTATGGAAGGTCATCATTTGCTGGTGGAAACATATGGTGAACACGCTCCATCGATTAGAACATGCGAGAAATGGTTTCGACAATTTAAACGTGATGATTTCAATGTTAAAGACAGTGCACGCTCTGATAGACCATAAAAGTATGAAAAGACGAGCAATGCCAGGCTTTACTAGATGATGACCCAACCACCAGCAATTGGCAAAAGCATTAAATGTGTCACAAGAAATAATCAGCAGACGTTTACGAGCAATGGGAAAGATCAATAAACTCGGTAAATGGGTCCCATACGATTTGAATAAACGGCAAATGGAAAATCGCAAAGTCACGTGTGAAATGCTGCTTCAACGCCACGAAAGAAAATCATTTCTGTACTGAATTGTGACAGGTGACGAAAAATTGATTTATTTTGAAAACCCGAAGTGGAGAAAATCGTGGCTGTCACCTGGCGAAGCCGGTCCTTCAACACCATGGCCAAATCACTTCGGCAAGAATACCATGCTTTGTGTCTGTTGGGACCAGAGCGGTATGGGGTATTATTTATTTATTTATATAATACAAACAATAATCTAAAAATAACATTTTGTGTTAAATTATTTTTATTTTGTTATTTTATTTTATATCATTGTATTTTATATTATTTGTTTTAGATTTATTTTGTGGGTGATGGACGATCCAAGTGTGCGCGGGAGATGCCTATTGGTGGCGATGAGGTTCGCAACCCATCACACCGCGTCTCCCGTGGAGCGAAAAGAGAAGGATGGAGTGCCGCATCAGTAAAAGTGTGACAGTCCATTCTTTCTGCCTACCCTTTCGGGGAGACGGCGTGATGGTTAGTTAGTTAGTTAGTTATATAATACATGATACACAAATGAGACATTACAAACGATAAAACATTTAGGCGACTCATTTGGACACAAAACGGTATTACAAAGATAAGATCAAACAACATGAAACCAAAAAATCATACATATCAGAAGGAATCCAAATATGAACTTTTGAAGCCCGGCGAAACTGTAAATGCACAACGCTATCGCCAACAAATGATTAATTTAAATCACGCATTGATCAAAAGACGACTGGAATGGGCCAGAAGACTTGGCAAAGTGATTTTGTTACACGGCAATGTGCCGTCTCACACAGCAAAACCAGTGAAAGACGCCTTCGCTTGGATGCGACATCCTTTCGCACCCGCCGTACTCCCCCAACCTGGCGCCATCTGACTATCACCTCTT
The DNA here is from genome assembly GCA_022606425.2 of Lepidostoma basale. NCBI lineage: Eukaryota > Metazoa > Arthropoda > Insecta > Trichoptera > Lepidostomatidae > Lepidostoma > Lepidostoma basale. Next base: position 262,415 of record JAHDVF020000745.1, on the reverse strand, counting down.
CGCATCAATGGAGCGCGCACTCACAGAGCAGCACTTCAGCAATTTCGAGGAAGTTGGAAAATGGCTCGACGAATGGTTTGCCGCAAAAGACAAACAGTCTTTCTGGCATGGTAATCATAACTTTCCTGAAAGATGGGCGAAGTGATGGCTAATATTTTGAATAAACGAAAAATAAATTTCTCTTGAAAATTACGCATTTTCTTTACCACAAAAACCGGCAAAAACTTATGCATACCCCTTGTAATAATTAAGTTTTATTATATTTTACAGGAATAACATGTTTTGGATGGCTAGAGCATTATCAAATGTTTTTTGGATAATGATTTAACAAGGTGAAACATGTCATTCCATATAATATAATTAAAATTCTAGAAAACAGACATTTACATTTGTACAAATTATTTAATCTGGAATTCATTTGAAAATACTTTGGCTAGATATATAAATAATGCTAAGATCAACCCAAGCATTATTCTTTGTAATAAAATAAGAATATTGTATGGACATGCCTTATAATTATTGAATCACCTCACACTGGGAAACACTAAAAAAACCTTACATTTACATCTCAAGTTTGTATTTTATATTAAAAATAAAAATCTGTATAATTTCTTACACATCAAATTTTTTGTACAATACCGTTAAAACTACAGGAAAGAATTAAACCAAAAGGAATACAGAAATAAGTTTATTACGACAGGAAAGATCTTATAGCCGCGAGGATGTTGTCAAACTTCTTCCCTTCCAATATCAGGACCTTCCTGCAGGGTACCAGCTCCTTGTCCTCCTCCAGCCAGTTGCCCGTGAGTCCGGAATCCTTCTCCGTCATAACGGTGAACTCAAAACTGTCGGCTGCCTCTCCTAGGATCACCTCTTCTTCCGCGTTGGAGTATATCACCAGGGGTTCTTTGTTTTTACTCTTTTTGGCTGAAATTAATTTATCATAATTATTTATTTATTTGTTACAGACGGAATAATAAATATGCACCAAAGGTCCTGGTTTCCATAAACAATTTTAACCGAGTTCAAATAATCTGTTATAACAAACACATGGAGAGCAACAGGGAACAACCACATTAAAGGTGAAAGTGGCATCCCAAGAGCCAGCAAAGATATTAGATTTTTCTGCAAACCAATGAATAGGATTAAAACTTATTAGATAGAAAGATATTTGTTATATTGTTACGCCCGTAACACACCTCCGCTACGAAATACGAGTAGCGGAAGCGCTGGATGAATTCCGCTGCGATCAAGTGTAGATTGAGTAGCGGAACTGGGCGTCGGAACGTCACGCGAGTCAATCATATTATTGTTGAGTTGAGGCAATCATATTATTTTTATTGTCTGGATGATTTAATAAATAGAGAATAGGTGTATTTCTGACTTCTTGAATTAATTTTTCTGTAAAATCGACGTCCATTTTATGAAAAAAATGTAGTTTCGCTTTTTATTTTTGTCGACTTCCACAAACACGTGTGAACACAAGGCGGCACCGCAGCAAAATAGCGGCCGAGGACGGAAGTGTGGCCGGCGTCAGAGCAGATCGACGAAACCGCGCAGAGAAAGAGATAGAATTATATATTCAAATGTATGCGTTAGAACAGGCAGCTTCGCTAGTGTTCCGCTTCTCCTACATACGGACAAGACACGGCGAAATTACTGCGGCTCCGCTGTTATGGTTTCGCAGGGGAGGTGTACTATGGGCCTTAACCTCTCCGTCCATACCGCCCCAACCGTGGGGCCATTGAATACACGGTCAGAGAGCGTATGGCCCCACGCTTGGGGCTCACTTATAACTTCTCCAATAGTCTCAGATTATGCCAAAATTTGGACTACCAGCGACATCTATTGGTGTACACAAAATTAAATAATTTATGGTCTAGTTACATGTTTTACAAACTTCTTTACGTGTTTTGTAAATGTCATTAATATTTTACGGCTCGCGAGGTTGATATTATATGTAAGAATTATTTTTGTGACACATTAGAATTTCACAAATAAGATAGGGGTTTGAACAACATAAATAAACTCACATTTTTTAGTGGAATCTGTTTTGTAAATTTTGCAGATCATGACGAAATATTCAAAATTGAAAGCATCGCTCTTGGTCTGGGCTTTTTCAATCTCGGTGCGGAGGGACTCAAATAGCGGGAGGCTTATCTGCGGCGGGATGTTGACGAGGCGCTCGCTCAGGAGAAGGGCGGAGTTGGCCTGCAGCACCCGCTCCACGAAGGCCCGCGTTCCCGGGCTAGCGTGCTGCTCCGCCAGCTCCGATAGCAGCTTCCTTACTTGCTGTATAGATTCACATTCCTGGAAATATCCACTGGCTCATTACAATTAACAAACACATCATTGGTAAGGAGTAACTCATTTCAACAAGTCGCGAGATCCAAATATTGAATGTCGGCCATGTGAAGAGTCAAATAAATTGACGCGCGTGCGTGGCACGATGTATGAATGTTGAGGAAACGAGAGAAATGTCAGGAAAGAAAAGTGTGGCAGTCCTTTCCTTCTGCCCACCCCTTCGGGAAGACGGCGTGATGGTTAGTTAGTTATTTAGTTTATAAATTTACATAAAGGGTAATTATGTGTTATATAAAATTTATGGAAATGTTTTAAAATAATAACAATGACAACACCATCCCTCCATTTCCCTGGAAGGGTTGGCAGAAATAATGGACCGCTACTCTACTCTATCCTGACACTTCTCTGACTTCCATCACATTCATACATTGTTCCGACTTCTAATATGGCCGATCTTTGAAGTTTGATTAATTTGGTAATGCCATTTTTTTATCTTTATTTGTTATTTACAAGTGGGTTGCAAAAATGTTAGAATTAAACTAATAAAAAAAGGTAATTAAAATGTCTGACTGAATAAATTTAAAATGACAAAGGAATAATTCTGAATAACATTTATCAAAATATCTGACATCCTCATGTTGTTCAAAATCCAACAGTATTTCACAACAATTTGTAATACAGATAACACGCTCAAATGAAGGAATATTTTTAAAATAAAAGTTCTCACCTGTCTCTGTTGTAATGATATGGCAGTTGTGATTCCGAATACGTCATTAGCATCATTGTATTCTTCATCCATGTCGTCTTCCGGCGCATCCAGCTCGCTTTGTTTGATAACACTACCGACATTGCACTGTCCTAGAAACAGTTCAAACAAAACACATTCGCAATCAAAATATACACATTCATTCCGTCTAAATAATTCCCACGCTATAGTGGTACATTTTTCGCATGACACTATTCTAAATTGAAAAAAAAGTAAAAACTAACCTATTATGATGTTTGATAGCTCCGACAGATTGACATGTGCTTTTAAGAACAACTGTTGCAAAAGCGCTTTGATTCCGTGAAAATCTGAGTCCTGCGGGTTCCTGCCTTCAAAATCAACTTGAATCTCCTAGAAACAGTGGCATGTTGTAAATCTAAATTCTAATTAATAATTATAAATGTATTTGAGGTTATGCACGGAAAATGATGAGTACCTCGTTCCCAGTGTAGACGTCAGGGTTGCTCTCGTCATCAGAGCCCGAGCTCTCGCTGCCACCGTCATCGGACTTCAAGGGATTGTCACCAAAGGCACGTTTCTTCAAAGGGTTCGACATAATTGCACTAGTTAACCTATGCCGGCTCGAAACGAAACATGTATAGCGACGATTACAAATAAATGAGCTGCTAGACTCCTCCCCTTACGAGCACTGTTTTGACTGTATGTCAAATTGTGTGTTTATCCAATATGGCGTCCACTATATCGCGCGAACTTTCAAATAGAAGACTGTAAAATTATACTGAAACTATAAATTCAATAAAAAAACGTGTGTAATTTTGCACAAATATTGTTTTAAACTCATTAGATTTATGGATATCATAAAATTGTAAATATATTCCTTAAATAATATATATTGCATATTCGTAAACTATTGCATAAACTTAATTATTTTTGCACAATATCATTAACTACATAAGAATTTAATACTTCCACGATAATTTGTTACTAATTACAATTAATCACTAATATTTGTTATATAAATGAAGTATGCCGCCTTTTCATCTGTATTTTATTTTAAAATTAAAGTAAGTCTATATGTCCAGGAATTGTGAACTCTTCCTTTTGGCAGAATTCATTTATTCGTTAGTATGTACATATGACTTAAATATTGATTTGTTTAGTTATCTTCGGCAATCATCGAGACTCCACCCGCTGTGGTGTTCCCAGATACGATTTAAAACGATGCGCCAATCCAACCAATAACAGTTTAATATCGCATCGCGCCTGCGTACATTTAAAAATTAAAAGTCGGTCGCCCATGACAATTCTGTCTTTTTGACATTAAAAATCATAGATAAAATTTTCTGCTCTTGACATCATAGATCAAATTTTCATTAACCATTTTTTTATACATTTAAGCCGTCATAATAATAAAATAGTATTTTATTAATATTTTCAGCTCCATTTAGAATAATAAAAATCCAGGAAAATTCTTAACAAGATAAATTTCGTAGATCTCTCTAAATAGCCACCTGTATGACTTTTTCATTAAGATTTCTGTACACAAAAACACTGCTGCAACCCTTGCCAGGGTGGGGACCGTGCTTTATTTTTGTAATAAGTTAAAGCTATACTAAAAACATAATTTAATATGCTTTTATAAGTTTCTAAATTCAGAAGAATTCCATTCCTAGTTACTTACTTTATAGTCGACATCGTCCACTGCTGGACATAGGCCTCTCCCAAACTTTTTCACATATTCCTATTTCGTGTTGTCTGCATCCAGCCACCAGCAATGTTTATAATCTCACCAGACCAAAGTGTGATGGGTCTCCCTCTGCTTCTATTGTCACAAGGTCTCCACTCCACTACCCTTCTGATCCATCCCTAGTCTACCATGGTTACACTTTCAATGTTGTAGAATTGTTGTCAGGAAACAGTGTGGCAGTTCATTGTTCCTGCTTACCCCTTCGAAGAGACAGCACGATGGTTAATTAGTTTTTATGTGGTTTACATAAATGTGTAATTCTTAATTGTTTGGAGAACACGCACATGCATTGAAGACTTCTCTATTGCATTGATTATACTTTTGTGTTAGGGTTTAATGTATTGTTCACAAATACCAGAAATATAAAGGGAAATTGTTTTTAAATACATATTACTTCTTCTTCAGTTTTGATACACTCGGGAGTCTGTTATTTCAAGCGGGTCCTCTTGAGACGCTGAACTCCAGCTTTCTCTCCACCGTTTCGGGGGTCTTCCTGGTCGGCGTTGTCCGTTTGGCGTTCCATGGAGAGCTATGTATGATATCCTATTTGAGCTCATTCTTTCTACTTGTTGATGCCAGTATCGCCGTCTTTGACGTCCTCATCTGACCACATCTTCGACCTCGCAGATTTCTCAGATTGCTGTATTCCTAACTCGATCACGTAGGGTTTTGCCAGCTATAGTGCGTAAATCTTAATATATATTATTCTTAAGAACGTGTTTGCCAATTTACAACATTTCTGAACAAAGCTATCAGAAATATTGTAAATGTCATTGTTAAAAGATTGCGGTTAAAGAAAAGAAGGACGCGTGGCTGAATATGATCACAATAAACAAGAATGATATTGATAAATATGAAAGATCTGTATAAAGTATGCAAGACAACTAAGCTGAGATTTTAATGAGTTTAAGCCCAGAATGCAGTTGCTTTGGACGTCTGTCGCGTTAAAACATTAATTAGCATTTTTGTATGGCCATCCAAGCATATTTCAAGTAAATAATTCCTGGATAACTCTTTACAATATAGTTACACGCTTGAGAAAAAGTATATAGCGCGGAATTTTTTTATCTCGGTTGTCCTGAGCATGCTGTTTGTCTTGACAGTGTCTGCCCTCGATTCAATCATATTACTGTATCCCTTTTTTATCATGTGCTATTTATTGTCTTGTTTTACCTGATTTGTATTTCTTCTTTGTCTTGTTTTATTATACTTAATTTGTTTGTTTCTTTATCATACAATAATGTTTTGTTTTATCTGACTATTGTTTACACTGAAGGTGGTGCACTGCACATAACAGTTGCAATGCCAGTGCTTGAACTTGGGTGTACAAATCTAATTTAGGTGTCTAATCTGATATAATATTGTTTTGTTACTTTTTAGCTGACCCAGCGAACTTCGTACCGCCTCAGAATCAATAAATGTTGTGTTAACTTATTAGTTGAATTAGATGCAGTTATTTATTAAGTTAAAATGAATACTCGAAATGAATAAAGTTCAATAAATGTGCACAGATCAAAATGGAAAATATTTTAATTACATTGATACGAATGTATGGCAGCAAGGGATTTGCTTTATTGAAGCGAATCAAAATGATTGGCGTAGCATTGTTGCACTACTTTCTGTTTAACTATTATATTTGCTGGATGGGATGCACTCGGGTGGATGTTTTAATAGTTATTCTGCTATTCAGGACAGAGACAAATCTAACAAATCAAAGATCATCAAAATCGGTCCAGCCATTCTTGAGTTACAAATGGTGTAGCTAACACGACTTTGTTTTATATAATATAGATTACTATTGTATAATATATTTGATGCTTTGTTTGCATACCAACAAAAATAAATAATATGTTTCTTTAGGGACTTAAAACTAAGACAGAGGATGTTAAGGTGTTATGTGTGGTCTGTTCTGTTATATGGGTGTGAGACATGGACATTACAAGTAAATACAATGAACCGGTTAGAGGCATTTCAAATGTGGCTTCACCCAAGAATGTTCAGGATCCCATGGACAGACAGAGTGACGAACACAGAAGTCCTGAATCGTGCAGGAGTAAATAGAGAGCTGCTGACATTAATGAAATCCGCAAGATTCCATATCTGGGTCACGTTCTACGAGGAGAAAAATATCGCCAGCTGCATCTAATTTTGAAGGGAAAAATAGAGGGCCGCAGGCTGCGCAATGTGAGGGAATGGACGGGAATCGGAACTGTGGAGGAGCTATTCCGGACAGCGCAGGATAGGGAAGAGTTTATCAGAGTGATCGCCAACGTCGGGGGGATAAGACAGGGCACTTTAAGAAGAAGAAGGGACATAGACAAATTAAAATATAATTATTAATTACATTTATTTATTTTATAATCCTATAAAAATATTAACAAAAGGGGTGAAAACATTAATTGGGGAATAAAAAATGTTTTTAGTATAAATTTAAAAAAACAAATCAAGCTTACAATAACAAATTGCCAGGGAACAGAAAACATTTATTTGTATACTGTTATAGCAGTAGGATAAAAGAAATATGCATCAAGCCTCATTGTGCGACTGACTTCATTTGCAGTAAAAAAAAATGGTCTCAAACTGCAGCCGACTACATTTAAAGCTCAGACAGATGGACCCATTTCATCATAATACGTACAATTTAGTATTAAAGTAAAAATGTTAAAAGATGCATTCATATAATGTACCCTGCCGCAGTTCAAAAACATTTTATTTAGATTATACATAATCAATCCATACATATTCTCTACTGTCGGGTTCCCCTTTCTTGTGTTTATATATATAAATATTTAATTAAATAAAAATACGTTTTTCAACAACTTCCACTTTCGGTTTCGCCAGGCTCGCTGGCATCGACACCGGTCGAAACCGGTCGCTGTCGAAATAGAGACAAAAGTGGAAGTAGTTAAAAAAACATTGTTTTATTTAATTATTATTTAAAATGAACTTCCATCAAGAGATTTCAGTAAAATCATTTGATTATCATATAAATATTTATTTAATACAAATGAGGAGCAAAAAATATAAAATACTAACAATAAAACTAAAAAGATGAATGTATTTATAATCTTGCGACATAACACCCAAAGATTTCTCAGTTGATGATGTGTTTATGTGACCGTCTTGGCAGTACTGCTAGTATCGACAGAATGATGCTAATTTTATATAATTCAAGATGGACTCCTATCATGTGATTTCAGAAATAACATTTGTTAATAGATTTATATTTTTTCTCCCACAGTATCTTTGGTTGTGTGCTTCAGTACTGCAGTTTTTATACTTTAAAAATAATAATAATATTACACGTAAATAAACATATGCACAAAAGTTTTTATAAAATGACGGATCTCATAAAAAGAAGTCTTGTTTAAACATTCTAATAGAAGATTGGCATTTTGAATGGAATTCATTATGAATGGCAGTGGATCGGTCACACTCTGAGACGGAACCCAGCCTGCATCGCTCGGGGCGCACTAGACTGGTCCCCTATGGGGGGAAAGAGAAAGCGAGGCAGACCTAGAGCCACCTGGAGAAGAACCCTGCAGGACGAGGTTAAGGCAGCAGGCCTCACTTGGGATGATGTTAAGCATCAGGCATGCGATAGAGTCGGGTGGAGAAGATTCCTCGAGGCCCTATGCACCACGGAGGTGTGACAGGACAAAAAGAAGAAGATGTATATAATATTTCTTCTATGTTCGCCTTCACTTTGTGTTGTGGATTCATATTTGAAAAAATATAATAACACTTGTTATTACAACAGTTACAAGTAACCTTTATCAATGTATACAATTTTAACAATAAAATATTGAAGGTATTGAAATTTTGCATATTAACCGCCCTACCTTTGGGTTATTTTCTGAGAAACGTGCAAAAAACAAGCAGGTTTTTTATTAATGAAATTTAATCATATACTAATTTTATTTTTTTAAATTACGAAACGTCAAATACTCGGCCGCACACTTGGCCTGCCCCTTGCAAAACTATCATATTTATGAAGACTTGTGCTCAAGTTTTGATGGCACACGCGCGTATCCCTAAAACTTTGTATATTTTAGGTACATTATTCTTTCTCAAGCCCGTACGTGATACGGGATAGCGCAGAGTGAACGTATCACGTACGTTCAAACAGGTAGGGCGGTAAATACTGCAACTGAACCAGTTCGTTTTCCTTCAATTTTACCTTGGAAAATTATTACAAATATAATAAAACTTCTAGGAAAGAAACATTTTAAATTATTTAGTATAGAGTATTAATCATTTGTATAAGAAATTTACTGTGCTGAATGTTTTTCTTTAGTATGTAAGTGAATATATATAAAGGTTAGTAAATTGAATTTGCAGGAGATGTCTATTGGTGGCGATGAGGTTCACAACCCATCACACCGCGTCTCCCGCGGGGGCGAAAAGAGAAGGACAGAGTACCGCATTGGTTAAAGTGTGACAGTCCATTCTTTCTGTCTACCCTTTCGGGGAGACGGCGTGAGGGTTAGTAAGTTTGTTAGTTTTAGTAAATTGAATGCATTGGGTAAAAAGTGTGCATTTTACCATAAAGAAGAAACCATTGTCGAAATGGAAATGATGTACGACTCTCTTTTTATGAAAACCCGCCAATTTCATATACAATATTGTAAATTAATTATTTTAAAAATTAGTATATCCACTATTAGTTATAAAATGACACATACATAATTATTTGAGTAAAATTTGGGATTAAAAACAATTCAAATTGTGTAGAAAAAACAAACGCTAAAATAATTTAAAATACTAATTTACGACACACTATAAAACACGTATAAAAGATATTCAGGAGACAGATGAATCAAGCATCGACGTGTTGGTAATGTGTTTATTTACGTTACGTTATTACATTGTGGCAGTGTTTGCCGGTTTTACGAAAATATCATACCGAGAATGTCGGTACGTCAACGTCATCTGCTCTGAATGTAAAATAATTTTTCCTATCTACGCTAAATCAGGGAAATTGGGACATTTTGGGAATGACACAACACAAATTACATTAAAAAAAAAACAACTTAACTAGATTGGCATCAATAATTAGCGGTACTTTACAAAAGCTACGAGTTTAAATCATATTCAGAAGTAGTGATCCTTATATTACTGTATGATTTAAAAATATATATTGTTATTATTAACATATTGTATTGGATAGCTACACATAAGATAGATGTTTCCATGGTTTTTTCGTTTAAATAAAAAATTTAAACTGAAAATTTGTTATTTTAAAGATAAAAAAAATGTGGTGATGAGGTTCGCAACCCATCACACCGCGTCTCCCGCGGGGGCGAAAAGAGAAGGATGGAGTGCCGCATCGGTTAAAGAGTGGCAGTCCATTCTTTTTGCCTACCCCTTTGGTGTGACGGCGTGATGGTTAGTTAGTAAGTTTTAAAGAAAAAATGTTAAAGTAATTTTTATATTGTTATTTAAAAAATAAAATAGCTACTTGTAAATAACTCATAAGATGTTAAACAATTATATATCATTGTTTGCAATATCATAGGGAAATATATAAATGACTTATAAATGTTCAAATTAGAATACTTTCTGTGCGATAATTTGTGTAATGTATTAAACAAGCAGGAGATAAAGAAATATACCTCGTCCAGTAGATGGAGAGAAGTATGTTATTTATTTTTATTTTTTAATTAATGACTGGTCGTAGCATTTCTCATATCATAGCAGCCAAAGGGTTAGAAAAATATGCCAAAAATATCAACAATTATGAGTAAAATGATAAATTAGATTCAAAACTCGAATCCCTCAAATGAAATATTTTGCAAAGTACCTATAATTATAAATTCCCTTCACACAAAAGTTAGTGGGGAAAGAAAGACAAAGAAATCAAGAAAGATGGTTCTTTTTCAGGACATAAAAAGGTAATAGTAACAAAATATTATTTATACATAACACTTATACCTTAAAACCACAATAACAACGCTGTAACAAGCAACAATACGGATAAGGAAGCGCAGTACCTGTGTAACCGTACGCTCTTAATATAAATATTTTTATTAATGGCAACATTCTATGTAGGTTTCCACGTCTTTACACAACGTCTATGGAAAAGAATTTCCTTGCTAAATTTTAAATATTTATGCAGTAATAAACACAGATTAATTTTGAATTATTTGTTTTAACAAAATTCAGATGAAAACCTACACATCAGTTTGAAGAAATTATATATTTTTCAAATAATACATAATATGAAGCAGATTATAAAAATATATGTGTACACAAGGTCATTCCAAAGAGTATATTGAAGCGGAATAGAAGTGAACTATGTATCTGAAATAAAAGTTTTTATTTTTACAATATTATTGAAAATGGAACAACTCTTGTTCGAGTTTTCTTCTAATGGTACAAGTCTGCAGTTTAAAAGCATCAAGTTTTTTCTAGTGGTACAAGTTTGCAGTTTAAAAGCATTGAGTTTTATTCTAGTGGTACAAGTTTGTAGTTTAAAAGCATTGAGTTTTATTCTAGTGGTACAAGTTTGCAGTTTAAAAGCATTGAGTTTTATTGTAGTGGTACAAGTTTGTAGTTTAAAAGCATTGAGTTTTCAGCTAGTGGTAAAAAAGTATTCCGCTTTTGCATACTATTTGGAATATCCGCGTATTATAAAATAGAAAACACATCATTAAAGAATGAAGTGACAAAACATGAAATATTTTATAATCAAATTTGTACATTTAAAAATATTTAATCAGATCTATGGAAAATCTAACGAGTAATTATATATAAAATAGTAATATACCAAGTGTCCTAAAAGAAATAATGAATGAACAGAAATAAATATCAGTATTGATACCAGAATACAAATAGTTTATAGATTTCCTTTGATGGTATAATATTTTATATTTAAACAATACAAAGACATTAAAGTAAAAAATCATCATTCTATATCAATATATAAATTGTACGTTATTCCGAGCAGTATATAAAACATATCGATACTGCAAAATGAACAATTTAATTCCTTGTATTAATTTTAATGAATTTTTTTGATGAATTGAAGCAGTTTTTTTCCACATTTATTTTTCTCGAAATATTTCGAAGATTTTACACCTTCATCATCAAGAGAACGATATAAACCGATGAAAGTGTAAAACCTTCTAAACGTATCGTGAAAAATCAAATTTCATCATTACAAAATTACAATGCCTTAAGTTTACCAAAAATTATTTTTAACGATTTAAAATTGTCTCTTTAATCATAAAACAGTTTTTTTTATTATCTCATAATGTATTAATTATTTTACACGGAATAAAATGTAGAAAAAAGTGAGTTATGTGAAATATATTAAGAAAGAGATGAAAAATAGCCTATTTGTTACATATAAAGATTAGTGAAGTGGATGAATATATAAATCTATTAGATTTTAAAAGTAGAAGGTAAAGAAATAGTCGTTAATATTTTATTACATGAACTAGAGAACGAGTCTCGAGATAAACATTATTGTCAGTGAGGTTACACGATAATAAAAGATTTGGAATGGTACAAAAATATTGAGGCTCCTCTAGTTACGATAAACATTCTTTTGCGAGTAGAAACTATGTTACTTCATTACAATTACCCTACAACTAAACGTACGTACGTAACCACCAACAACCTTTGCACGAGTTGACAAATTTCAAATTATTAAAACAATTCGCTAACATCTAATTGATTATTTGCCGAGAGCAGTGAAAAAATAAGAAAATAAAAGTTCATTTGAATACTCTTATTTCAATATCAATGGGACAATAATATCAACTGCAGAAATCAGTGTACCCTATTTTATAAACCATATAACAAGTTCGTGGGATTCAAACCAGTCGTCCCATGGCTTTAACAAAAGATGAAAATGCAAAACTAAGAATGTCTTTATACTAGGTTGTCCCAGAAGTCGACGTCAAGCGGGAAACGGATGATAGGGCAAGTCATGCTAGTTATAATAATATAATAATAATAATTAGGTTAATCTGTCAACTTAAAACTAAGACGGAGGATGTTAAAGTGTTATGTGTGGTCTGTTCTGTTATATGGGTGTGAGACATGGACATTACAAGTAAATACAATGAACCGGTTAGAGGCATTTGAAATGTGACTTCACCGAAGAATGTTCAGGATCCCATGGACAGACAGAGTGACGAACACAGAAGTCCTGAATCGTGCAGGAGTAAATAGAGAGCTGCTGACATTGACAGAGAGAAGTATCGCCTGCTGCATCTAATATTGAAGGGAAAAATAGAGGGCCACAGGGGGGCAGGGAGAAGGCAGATCTCTTGGCTGCGCAATGTGAGGGAATGGACGGGAATCGGAACTGTGGAGGAGCTATTCCGGACAGCGCAGAATAGGGAAGAGTTTACCAGAGTGATCGCCAACGTCGGGGGGACCTGACAGGGCACTTTAAGAAGGTTAATTTGTATAGCGCCGTTTTCGTGAATAGCTCACCTCAAGGGCGCTTCGACAATGTTTTTAGTCATGAGAGCTGCATGTGACACCAGCAATCAGATAACCGTTGTTTACATTTTATGCGATATTTTGAAAAGGTGGGTTTTTAGGTGAGATTTAATACCTGTTGGATTGTCAGTGCATCTGAGACGTGCAGGAAGCATATTAAAATAAATTCCAAACTTAGTTTTTTTATACATTTTTCTCATAACTAGCATTCGTTTCCGGCTTGACGTCGACTTCTGGAACACCCTGTATATAGTTTTATTCCACTCGTTCTTATAGTTTTGACTAATTTCGGCAGCTCGCTGCCATCTTCTGGTGACCAGGAGTTTAGATTTGACCAGAAGATGGTAGTGCGCTGTCGAAACCAGTTGAAACTAGAATAACAAGTGTAATAAAACTAAATATATATGCAATATTATTGAAAACATCTGTTTTCTAGAAGTTTATTATATTTTACGGGAGTAACATGTTCCGTCTTGCTAGGGCATTATCAAATGTAGCTCCCATAAAATATTATTAAAAAAATAACCTTTTGATAAATGTATTTATTGTTTCTTGAACAATTATGTAAAACTCCATATTAGACAAAAACACTAATGAAAATATATTTTTCTAGAAGTTTTATTATATTTTATGAGAATGACATGTTTCCCCTTGCAACATTTGAAACAGGCAACATTCTTGGATAACATTTAACCCATTCATCGCCACATGTTTGTAGAAACAGCGCGCCGGTACGCCACGTATTTTCTCCCAAACTATCGAAAAATATCGATCCTTTTTGGTTTGTTAATATTTTAAAGAAAATCGGAATTAATTTTGAAATACATCTTTCGAATATTGCCAAGCGCGCACACCTGCGCTTATGGCGATCGTCTACGTAGAGCGCACATGTGTGCTTACGGCGATCGTCGGGTTAATAATGCCTTAGCAATGTGAAACATGTCAATTCTATAAAATATAATAAAACTTCTAAAAAAAAAGACATTTTTATTTGTATTTTGATTGTTTTGCGACATTGCTCACAGAAACAGCAAATAAATAAAGAAATATTAATTTTAATTATTTATAATGGACTTCTACCGAGAAATTTCAATAACCAACATTAATTTTTTTCAAGACTTAACTAATCTTTGATCCATCTAAGCCACTGATATAGTCAATAAAAACCCCATACATTTGTGATAGAATGCTATGAGTTCCAAATTTGAATCCATATCTTGTGATTAGATTGTCATTTTGCTTGTCATAGTAAAAGAAATACTGTTTTTTTTTATGAATTAAGTGTTTTTTCCACTTTTTATTATAGTTTATTTTTCTCTACATATTTCGACGACCTTCATGGCAGAGTGGTTAGTGCTTGGACTGCCACCCTGAAGTTCCCGGGTTCGATTCCCTGCGATGGCAGTGTGATTGTCACTGTCTTTGGTCTGGTGCAGAATTGACGTGACAATATTACATATCATCGAAGGAGGAATGAGGAAGGCACCTGCTCAGGACCTTGTCCGAAAGGCATGCAAGATGGATCGGCCATGTGATACGACAAGAAGGCCTCTTGCATGCCATAATGGAGGGTATGACCAAGGGGACAAACTCTAAGGGACGCCCACGCCGAGAGTACCTGGAGGACCTGTTGGTGGACGTGCGCTGCTCATCATATGCACATTTCAAAAGAGCCGCACAAGACAGGGAAGAATGGAAGAGAAGAATAGAGGAAATTGCTGCAAACCAATCCCAGGATTGAAACCAGAGAGAGAGACATATCATCTATATGATAGCTATACCCTTTACATAGATTTGGCTCGCGCTGTAATGATGTAAAGAGCGATTCCACAAAATAATAATGTTTTGAAGGCTACCTTCAATAATGATGAAGGCATAAAACCTTTGAAGTGTCAAAAAAATATACTAAAAATGGGAGAACGATTGCAATTTATATCGCTCTCCCGATGATGAAGATGTAAACCTTCGAAACATGTCGAGAAAAATAAACTCAAAAGTGAAATAAAGTATTTTAACTTATATATGATTCGTCATTATGGAATTCCAACGCCTTAAGTTTATCAAAAATTAAAATTAACTCGTTGGCTGCCTCTAACCCCGATCGGGGTTCTTCGGCTACTCAACTGAAGCGCCACAAGCCCCGATCGGGGTTCTTCGGCTACTCAACCGAAGCGCCACAAACCCCGATAGGGGTTTTCAATGTAATAAATTGCGTATCCAGCAGTATTTCAACGGCGTTTGCGTTGAACGGTTGCGGAATATGTCGGCAGTCAGCGAGTTAATATCCATATAGGTAGTTAAATTTTTTTAAGAATATCATATGAATGTAATATTTTATATTATAAATACGAGATATATTTCTGTACATATAAATCACTAGTTTTCATCCGACATTTACTGTATAAAGTTATAAGGTACTCGGGGAGGTAAGCGGTGGCCCAGTCGACAGATGCGTTCGCCATGCAAACGGAATTAACCCTTTATTTCATGGATTTTTAAATTCAAACAAAAACAATATATTCAGTTGCCTATGGCAAAATAGAATATGGAAAAAAATACTCATTATTTATATACCAATATTGTAAAAATGTATTTGTAACAAATTTACAAAATAGCTAAATTTGATATTTCATAAGTAGAAATGAGATCTCTTAGACGAATGTGTGGATACTCTGTATATGATAGTGTCGAATGAACATATAAGAAGTGAATGCAGTGCGAATGATGGTGTTATGAACAAAATAATGAAAGGATCATTAAGATGGTTTGGACATATGGAAAGAATGAATGAATGAAGAAAGAATGGTAAAAAAATTATACGTTAACGATGTAAATGGAACCAGAAATAGAGGAAGACCGAGGAAAACGTGGCACGATCAAATAAATCATACATTGAATGTCGGCCATGTGAGGAGTCAGAGAAATCAACGCGCGTACATGATACGATGTATGAATGTTAAGGAAGCAAGAGAAATATGTCAGATAAGAAAAGTGTGGCAGTCCATTCTTTCTGCCTACCCCTTCGGAGAGACGGCGTGATGGTTTGTTAGTTAGTTAGTTTATATTTTATTATTATGTAAAATAAATGATTGTCCATGATATAAATAGTCATTCGGCAATGTAGATATTTTTTATTGATTTGAAAAGATTTTTTTTTTTTAACTTAATATGTGTATAATAAACGGGCAGTAATTGAAACAGGTCAACCAGATATGAAAATAAATGTGTTTTTTTTTTGTAAACTAGCGTCACTAGCGATGGCTAGTGTGTGTACCTTAATAGGTAGATGGGAATGTAGAGTGTAGAGTACAGCAAGAATATGTATGAAATTCTAATATTCTATAATAATATTTGCTACACCATGAAATGAAGGGTTAATTCCTTGAATGGTCTGCGAGGTAATCAATGGGTTATCATGGTACTGAGCTAGGGTCGAGTCAGAGAAAAGGCAATACTTTGGGTCCCTAAAATTTACACAAATCGATACGCAAGGGCTAAATAAATTGTTTTGAATAAGACACTTGGCCATAATCATTTGTTTTGACCGAGACATATGATCAAAATCAATTATTTTGACCGAGACATTTGGCCAAAACCAATTATTTTGACGAGACATTTGATCAAAACCAATTACTTTGATCGAGACATTTGGACAAAACCAATTATTTTGACCGAAACATTTGATCAAAACCAATTATTTTGACCGAGACGTTTGGTCATTACTAAATTATTTTAGACATTTGGTCAAAACTAAATCCGTAACATTCGGTCAAAACCAATTGTTTTGACCGAGACATTTGATCAAAACCAATTATTTTGACCGAGACATTCGGTCAAAACCAAATTTTTTGACCGAGACATTCGGTCAAAACCAAATTTTTTGACCGATACATTCGGTCAAAACCAATTACTTTGACCGAGACATTTGGTCAAAACCAATTTTTTCGAAATTATTTCATCTCATGTTCCAACAATACATATTATACAGGACCAAAGCTTTAAGAAAACTTTACATATTTTTCAAAAGCAAATAACATTGTTTTATATACATATTTTCATGTTTAGTTTTTGCAGAAAGTCGATTGATATTTTGTGCATCACGAAACACGAACTTTACATTATTAAAAATATTATTATATATAAGAACGGGGTGTTGTTCAATATTCAAACATTATTATGTTTGCCATCTTAAACTTTGTCACGCCGACCCAGCAGGGATTACATCTTATCAAATATAGGTGTCTCATCAATACATATCAAACAGTAGTTCCTCATAATACTAGGGTATATAGATTCTTTTATATTTATATATAATACGGAAGCTTATATTACAGAGGCAGTGATGAGAACATTTATTATCAAGTGATTTCATAAGACACAAATTATGGTTGCAAGTTTTTAAATTGAGAACTAACAAAACAACGGATAATAATAATTGAGGGCCGATCATTACAGAGATGCTAAATTTTGCTTTTGATTCTAATTGGTGTTATTCTATTTTTGACCGGGTGGTGGTCTAGGGAATAGAACACTCGGCTCCTGATCCAGGGGACATGGGTTCGAGCCTGGACACGACCAGATTCCTTCTTCATAATAATGAGCTATTTTCTGCTCACATTGAAGATTGTAAAATAAATTCTAATATCATTGATGTAAATAACATTAAGATAACTTAAGCCGATTTTCATGTCTTTTTTGGAGGGCGTTTTTTTGTAGGAAAATAAAAATTAATCGTATTGGATATTTAGGATGTTTCTGGTCGGAACTGCAGAGACATTTTTTCACCCCTAACTTTTTATTTTACAACCCCTTCTTTGCTGACATTTTTTTTTTCAAAGCCCGCCATTTTGTTATTGATCCATGAAATTTAACTTCTGTAGTTCCGACCAGAATGACATGTCTTTAGATTAAGAATTTTCGAGAATTTTTGATTTCAGATAACATCAAGAGCGCGCGCTTTTTTTTCGAGGTGCCAACTTCGATCAATAATAATTAACTATTAAATTTTTCCAATTTTTTTTTTTGTATCTTTAATATGTAAATAAAAACACCCTAAATATCCAAAATGATTCATCTATAATTTTCCTACAAAAAAACGCCCTCCAAAAAAGACATGAAAATTGGATTAAGTTACCGTACCTTAAGGCCAATATCTGTGCAAAAGTGATGGAATAATATAGTTTAGTTCAAATTTCACCCCAAAGATGCCACTGTGCTACATGTTACAATAAACATATTTTTTTTATCTTTTTCTTTGTTTTATGTTTAAACCACTAAGCATTTTTATAATAACGGGCCTTCAATTTGTAATGGAAACATAATTTATAGAATAGATCTAAAGCTCCAAAAGCAAAACTTATCAAATCATATGTATGGAGCATCTTGAAGTTCGCCTGTGAGACATTGTGCCTAGGTGAAAGATAAAAAAATGAACCGGAGGCTTCTGAGATGCAATGGCGGTACTCCCATAGAAGCCCAGAAGCCCGGCTTGCATAAGAAAATTTGAATCAAAACCTCTTTTAGCTTACAGAGATGAGAACATTGTTGGAAGGTGATTTGGTGGGTTGTTGATTTATGCTTTATGATTACTTAGATTTGGGGGTTTTGATTCAAAATTTATTACGTAAGCTGGGTTCCTGGCTTCTACGGGAGTACGGCCACTGCTGAGATGTGATCCTACAGAAGAACATCAGCGATTTGAATGACTCATCGTGAATGACGAAGTTCTCAGTAGAATCGAATCGAAGACAACTAATTAAAACCATGATCAGAGATGCGGATCCAATGGATCAGCCATGTCATAATGTAAGGTCTCCTGCATGTCATAATAGATGGTGGTATGATTGAGACAGGATTACCTGAAACAGGTGTGCGAGGACATGAAGTGCATCTCACATGTCGAGTTGAAGAAGGCTGCAGAAGACCAAGCACAGTGGAAGACGAGGTGCAAGACTTTGTTGCAAACCAATCGCTAGGATTGAAATGCGATGAAAAAGAATGGAAAATCAGTGAATGATTAAATTGTTTTTATTTAATGTTTTAACTTCAGATAGATTAGTTGGACACGGCATCTTGAGATAATTAAATCATAATAACGAGATTTATAAATCTTAACCTTTAAGTAGTGACGTGGGTGTCCCACAGATGACGCCTTCACAAATTTGTTCCTTATTTCATTGTTATAAGTAATTTACCCCCGCTAGCTTCGCGGTTTGTGATTCCGAGCAGAAAAAAAAAACCAGCAAGATATGTCCCCCAGGACTCAAGAGGTGTACTAAGTACACATCATTCCTCTGCTCCGTCACGCAGAACCAACCTGCCTTTGGTGATGAGCAATTCAGACGTTGAATCTAATCGTTTCAGATTTGGACATTTTCAGTGTCAATGAGGCAGTATTCATACAATAAAATATTACAAATTCTGGAAAGAGTACTGCCTCACTGACGTCAACATATTTGGGTTCTTTGTCTTATCTTTGTAACACCGTTTTGTGTCCAAATGAGTCGCCTAAATGTTTTTCGTTTGTTATGTCTCATTTGTGTATTATGTATAAATAAAATAAAATAAATAAAAAAACAAGTGTAACACGTCGTAAGCCTATATGTCTCGGGTTTTCTAAAACTATTTGTGTTAAATGCGCTGAAACTACATAAATTTCGGACTGATATATTTTATTCTAATATTAGTTTATTTGGCATAAATACATTTCATTCTATTTTTAAGTAAATAAAAGTTCCTAAATAATGTTATTAAGGGGTTCAAAAGGGTAGTAGGGCTACGATGGGGTATGTTTTGCTGGAAAGTATGCCTCTACAAAATGTTGTAAGGCGCCATGTTGCATTTACTACAGCAACACTACTATCAAGTCCAACTCTCTAACGCTACGAGAGGTCTTTTAAAGACCCCGCGAACCCCGGGCAATGTGGCACATATTACTTAGTGCCATAGCAGATAGAGAAAGGACGAATGGCGAGCTTCCAGCACCATAAAACTGGATACACCCAGCTAAGGGAAGGTAACCCCGACAGAAAATCCTCCAGAGAAGGCAAGGGGATACCACGCTGGATATTTCTCCCCAGGTCATCACTTGGGGATAGTCAACGTTAGGGAGACCTGACAGGACACAGAAAGAAGAAGAAATAATGTTAAAAAATAGTTTATAAGACAAGCCTCAACTGTAAGACTGTTATTTCGTATGGCTTTAAAAAGTGTCAAATAGATGTTGATTTTGGATATATTTTATTTTTTTATTCATCTTGTTACTAAATAGTGTTCGTACATGTAATAATCATCTGTACATGTTTTCATATTAAAATGATATTAAATAACACCTATTATTACAGACCGTCTGTGAGTCCTCACATCACTATTAATGACCCAAACTAACCACGTCACTACTCAAAAGTTAACAAAATTTTAACATTAACAAACCGTCATTATTAAAAATTGAATAGGTAGACCAATTCAGATATCTCGGAAGCGAAGTAACCAGCTCTAATGACCTCCCCAGAGAAGTAAGGTCACAGGTAGATAAGGCTGCAGCGGTTGCAGGCTGCCTGAAAGATGTCATATGGAGAAACAAGGACATGAGGACTGACAGCAAGGTACGCATCTATAAGACCTGTGTGCGACCAATCCTCACATATGGCATTGAATCGAGGGCAGACACTGTCAAGACAAAGAGCATGCTCAGGACAACCGAGATGAAAACACTCCACGCTATAGCTGGCAAAACCCTACGTGATCGAGTTAGGAATACAGCAATCCGAGAAATCTGGGAGGTCGAAGATGTGGTCAGATGGGGATGTCAAAGACGGCGATACTGGCATCAACATGTAGAAAGAATGAGCTCAAATAGGATACCATACATAGCTCTCCATGGAACGCCAAACGGACAACGCCGACAAGGAATACCGAGAAAGCTCAGCGTCTCAAGAGGACCCGCCTGAAATAACAGACTCCTGAGTCTACCAAAAGTGAAGAAGAAGAAGATTATTATTATTATTTTTTTCATTTACATTCTAACAAAATAAAAAAGACAACTGCAAACCCATATTTTGTAAGCACCATTGTTACATGTCACCAGAGGGGTATTATACATAGGAGGAAAGATGTTTTTCGATCCTCATGTGTTCCGACACATTATTTCCAAACAGTTCTAGGATCAGTCTTAAACTAAATTTATTCAGGGCGCCTAAGTTCATACGAGAGTTGTATTTTTAAACATATATTATTTATCTAACTTCATATATATATTCAGATTACGACAATCCTTAGACTAATTACATACAAAAAACACGTTTGGAATAAAAATATCCATTCTCCAAAGACACATTTTTTAATTTCACGCATTTTAACTATTTAATTGTGGAAAGGGTATTATTACCATCTACACCAGTGTTTTCCAACGTGGTCCCACCGGGGGGCAATTTGAATGTCTTGGGGGACAATGCTCAAATCATTAATACGAGGGTTGTCCATAAAATAAGTTTCCGGTTTGCCACGGGCGCACGGATCGCTGTTACGTGCGATCCGACAACACCGGATCGTAGCTTGGTCTTCCCCCTCCACATCCCCACCCAGCCGAACTCGCTGCGTGGAAGTGGAAGCGGCAGTGCTGACAGATCGAAGACTGACGGTTCGGGAGCTTAGCGAGATGATCCCAGATGTCAGCAAGACAACTATAGATCCATTTTCATCAGGACAACGCTCGTCCGCATACAGCCTGCGTCACCACCGCACTCATTGAGAAATTCGGATGGGAGATCGTCCTGCACCCACCATACAGTCTGAACTTGGCCCCGAGCGACTACCATCTCTTCCCTGATCTGAAGAAACACCTCGATGGAACGCATTTTGCAAACAAAGAGGAGCTGAAAGAAGAGGTTCTGAGCTACCTTCACGGCCTGGCGGGAGACTTCTATGACCAGGGAATCAAAAAGATGGTGACCCGGATGAAAAGTGCATCAAAGTCAACGGGGAGTATGTAAAAAAAATTGATGAAAGTCTAAGCTTTTCAATGATGTATTGCTCGTTGTATATTAAAACGTTTTTTTTTCTTCAGAATTTGTTACGTAAAAAAAAAATTGGTTAGGGGGGGGTGTGGAAATTTTAGAATTGTTGAAGTGGGGCGGTACAAATAAGGTTGGGAAACCCTGATTTAAACTGATTGGTATTAACAAATAAAATTTTACCTTTCACATGAGATGATGTGACGCGTTCGATATTTCCGAATTGGAGTGCGGGAAGTATGCAATAATACTTTTAAACAGCATTGACTTATATTATATGAATGAGGAGAATGGACATTTAGATTCGGCAAATCCCGATGCTACATACCATTAATCATTGAGTGCCGAGCGATGGCCGTGAGCTTCCTGACACATTGGACGCGATGATCATAAACATACATTTTATGTATAATATTACTATAAATGTAAAAAATGCATTTTTAATTGTGCAGTGAAAATCGGTAGCTGCCTCCGTGAATTGTGCTGGGTAGGTACTATATAAATTATCAAATGAAGGTTAGATTTTTTTTTAAATTCTTATGAAAACAGAATTTATTTTACTTCTTTTAGGGGACGAAATCTTGTGTGGAAACCGAGCGACGATGACAGGGAGTGGCCGTGGGTGGGGGCCGTTTGGTCCTAGGTACAGAATCGAGTAGAGTGTGACCTTGGATGGGGACCGGTGGTTTTTGGATGGGGACCGGTGGTTTTGGATGGGGACTGGTGGTTTTTGGATGGGGACCGGTGGTTTTGGATGGGGACCGGTGGTTTTGGATGAGGACCGATATGGCAATAGGATTGAGATACAGAATGGGATAAGGATAGTGGAACGGGAGGGAATTCCATCAGTTATTAAAGTAAATTATGTGAATTCAACAAATCATCACGCTGTTTCTCCAAAGGGGTAGGCAGAGAGAATGGACTGCCACACTACTCGTGTACGACTCACCGTATATGAATCTGGAGGAAGTCACAATAACAAGGGACACAGTGGCGAACATAGTAAAATAACCCGCACTCAATGTGTCAACAAGCCCACGAATCTTCAAAACACCAACATATCTTCGCAACATTGATTTGTTTTATATAATTAAATTAACAATACAAAGTTATTAACCTAAAAAAAAAACATTTGAATCAAACCGATTACAATAGGTGATTCGATTACAATTATATGTATTGCTCTTTTTTATGTACAAACATGTAAACAATACAAAAATAAAATACTTTTGATTCTGTAGGCACTCAACGAATAAGAGATGAAATAAAGATACATTTATTTCGAGGTACATTTAAAAAAAGAAAAAAATATATATATCAGAAGTAGACTCAATGCGAAAGGATAGTTTGAAATTAAATATTTGCTCGGGCAGCAATGTAAAATGTTTTGTTTTAATGATTTCATAATGCTTCTTAAAAAACTGATGTTAAAAAAATGTCAAAGTTAGAATAGGTTATTTTATAAAATCTAATTGAAATCAACCATTTAAAAGCAAGATAATTAAACATCATTTGTTAAAATGAGTATTTATTTATCTAGAAAAGAAGAAAAAATATGATAAGAAACACGGACCTCGAAGTGACAGAGAACGAAACAAATGACAAAGACACTAGAGAAGCATTTTTTACCTAAGCTCTTTTAAAATTTAGAAAATTCAGTGTCGCCGCGCTGCATCAATACCATATACGATAATTATAAAAATTTGTACACTTCCGTGAATGTTACAGCAGTATTTAGTACAGGTAGGTACTTAGACCAGATACATGGCCATGGAGGGTAAGCGTTATGTGGAGGAGCCGAATATGGGGAGGGTGACCAGAATGGGGCCCAGGGCCGAGAATAGGATCCCGGCCACGATGCCCGATATCAAAATGGCCGCTCCGAACATGCCGGCCGTCTGCGCGTGCTGTTTCTCCACACATCTGAAATTAATAAATACAAAAAAATATTAATTTATATATCCTCTCAAATATACCTAAATCAGTGCTCCGCAACCGGTGTCCCGTGCCCAAACACACAAAGAAAAGAATATTTAGTTATAGTCTAAACGTCTAAATCTAAATTAAATCTAAGATTATCTTGACGCAAATCTGTCTCTAAAATCCCAAATTAATAACACGGTCAGCGCTAGTTTCTTCCACCTAAGACGATAAAAATCCGTCAAAAGGAGTATTCCCCGTGACACTTTCAAAACTCTTGTAAATTCCTTCGTTGTGTCACGACTTGATTATTGTAATGGAATTTATGCAAACATTCCAAAACAACAAATAAACAAACTTCAATCTGCGTTCAATGCAGCAGCAAGGCTCATTAAAGGCATTCCAAAAAAGTCCCATATAACACAACATCTCAAAGAACTTCACTGGCTTAAAAGTCCAGAAAGAATCCAGTATAAACTCTGCTGGACAGTCTTCAAAGCGCTACATGGAATGGCACCGAGTTATATATCTGAACTCTGTATAACGGACAGCCTAAATTCAAGGAAATCCACACTACGCTCGGCGAACTCCTCAGCAATAGGAAGATTAGTTGAGCCGAAGCGTTGCCCCAGTACAAATTTCGGGGATCGAGCGTTCGCGGTAGCCGGTCCATCAGCTTGAAACAATCTCCCTTCACACCTTAGATGCATAAATGATCTGACAGATTTTAGATCTAAATTGAAAACCCATCTTTTTCATATTTCATACCCAAGTTAAACATTTATACTTTGTTCTACTATACTTTTAAACCGATCGCTTTTTAAGCGGTCACATTTAGATTTTGAGATTTAAAACACGTCTTAATGCGCCCTTGAGGTGATTACATCACAAAAACGGCGCTTTAAAAGTTATAAGTCACCGCTGATCTATTCCATCTGCCTTATCTTCGCGGAGGTGTGTTACCTCATTTTCATTTCATTGGTCGGAGGGCACGTTTTGGGCGAAAAACATCTTATCATCGAGATAAGAAAACACTATATATATATATTCGCAAAATTTTGTATTCCTCACATTTATTTTGTATTTGTGTGGTGATTGACTTGTTTCCTTATTATGGCAGTACCATTTAACATCCCTTGTTTTAAACCCAATCGTTGGCAGTGTTTGATTCTTAATTTTGTCTACAATTTAATAACATTTATAGCATCACTGCTTGCTCATATTATTTTACTGAGAAATCAAAGGTTTGAGTTATATTTTTTAATATACTTAAACCCTTTGTACTCCGTTGTCACCGCCACGGCGACATAATAAACATTTTAACAACTCCGATGGCACCGCAGCGGCGACATAAACAAAAGGTATACATTTTATTGTTTAAAAAATAAAAGGGTCTTTTTACAGGTATACAAATCGCACGCTTAATAGTAAACTGACCGATTATGGTTTAGGTCATAATTGAGTTAACATTAGACAGAGGCATGTGTTAACGCTATCCATCTTTTTTTCACAATGTTAATGCTATCCATTCGTACGATAATCGTTCACAATGTTAACGCTATCCATTTGTACGTGTTTTTCGACTGTTTTTGTTAAAACACCGACTCATGTCAGATTGAGCAAAACTTGCTTTATTCAGTTAAGCCAGTGTTCTATTAAGCGTGCCAAATGCTATATTCAGTTGTATACACCCCCTGGCGATAGGTTGTGTGTTTTGCTCTGTTTTTAATTCATGACAATAACTAAGCATTCATTTTAATTAAATAATTTTTACTTCCCTTTAAATATGGAAGAGAATTTTGAATTCAATGATGGTGAAGACGAGTTTGTTTTCGAAGTGCATAGTGACATTTCCGATAAAACTTTTGGCAGAAAAAATCGCGTGTTTTGGACATTTTGGACAGTTCAAGTTCAAGCAATTATTTTTCTGTTTTCTAAAATACCACATGTTAAAAAATTATGAATATTAGAATATGCCAATTTTTCTTTTATTAACAATCTTTTATGACTTTATCTTATCTTAACAAAACACATATTTTTCTAATTTTCCAAAAATATCATAATTTAACCTCATATTTTTACATTACACTCTATGGAGTAGCTGGTATAAAAAACAAACAAACAAACCATCACGCCGGTTCTCCGCAGGGGTAGGCAGAGAGAATGGACCGCCACACTACTCTATCCTGGCAAACATCTCTAGTTTCCTCCACATTCATACAGCGAGTCATACACGCACGTCAATTCCTCCGACTTCTAACATGACCAAGCTTTAAAATTTGATTAATTTGGTCATGCTATGTTTTCCTCGGTCTGTTTCAACTCCGTACCCCATTTACATAATTAACATATATTTTCTTAACCATTCTTTCTCCATCCATGCGTTCCATATGTCCGAACCAACGCAGCGATCCTTTCATAATTTTGTTCATAATACCTTCTTCCACTCTACATTCCTTTCTTATATCAGCATTTGAGATTCTGTCGTATAGCTGGTATACCATATTAAAAAAAAATTGGAGTACAAAGGGTTAAACTTATTAATCTGTTATTGTTTTGAGTTTATTTATCTGACATGTTTTATTTATTTACTTATATCAAAAGCGAATTAATTCAGTAAAAAATCTACGGTGCTAATACAGTAAAAGTCCGTTAATTCGAAATTCAAGGGAACGGATTTCGTTTCGGGGGTCTTCCTGGTCGGCGTTGTCCGCTTGGTGTTCCATGGAGAGCTATGTATGGTATTATATTTGAGCTCATTCTTTCTACATATTGATGCCAGTATCGCCGTCTTCGACGTCCCCATCTGACCACATCTTCGACCTCGCAGATTTCTCGGATTGCTGTATTCCTAACTCGATCACGTAGGGTTTTGCCAGCTATAGCGCAGAGTGTTTTCATCTCCGTTGTCATGAGCATGCTCTTTGTCTTGAAAGTGTCTGCACTCGATTCAATGCCATATGTGAGGATTGGTCGCACATAGGTCTTATAAATGCGTACCTTACTGTCAGTCCTCATGTCCTTGTTTCTCCATATGACATCTTTCAGGCAGCCTGCAACCGCTGCAGCTTTATCTACCTGTGACCTTATTTCTCTGGGGAGGTCATTACAGCTGGTTACTTCGTTACTTTAATTAAAATATATATTATTATATATTTGTAGATATCTGTGCAGCTAACATATTATAGATGGCACAATCCTTCCAAGAGTCGGAAAACCTTCAAGTGTCTGGGATCGGTCATATCAGAGGATGGATCAATTGAAGCGGACATAACCAACTGAACAATATCTGGATGGAATAAATAGGGAACGCCGACTGGAATTCTGTGTGATTTAAAAAGCCAATAAGGACAAAAGGCAAGATCTATAAAACAGCTAATCGACCGGCATTATTATAGCTAAAAAGATCCATGTAACAGAAATGTCGGGAGAAGTCACATTAAAAGATAAGGTGCGTAACGAAAATGTGAGGGGAAGTTTCAAGGTTGACCCCATAAAAGAAAAGTCGTCAGAAACAAGGCTCCGATGGTATGGTCACATTTTTAAGTACATATTGAATGAATATCTTTTGTAATTTATAAAGAAAGATTATATGTTAATAGTTAATTCGGCATTCAATATTGAATGTCGGCCATGTGAGGAGTCGGAGAAATCGACGCGCGTGCATGACACGATGTATGAATATTGAGGAAGCGAGAGAAATATGTCAGGAAAGAAAAGTGTGGCAGTCCATTCTTCCTGCCTACTCCTTCGGGGAGACGGCGTGATGGTTAGTTAGTTAGTTATTTTTTGATTCGGCATTTTTATCATTGAAAGTCTTATTTTAACCACAATTATTTATTGTATGAGAGAACTCCGAATATCAACATTTACGCCATGTTGCAATACGCCAGGACAGTTATCCAAAATTCGCAAAGTGCTCAAGGGGTAAGCATTTAAAATACATTTTAAATAATATGTTTATTTGTTACAGATTTGAACCGCACACGCCACACCAACTAGTCATGCCTGCATGCCAACTAGTCAAGCCTGCACGCCAACTATTCATGCCTGCACGCCAACTAGTCATGCCTGGATACCAACTAGTCATGCCTGCACACCAACTAGTCATGCCTGGATACCAACTAGTCACGCCTGCACGCCAACTAGTCATACCTGCACGCCAACTAGTCACGCCTGCTTCATTTATACATACATATTGGTCTTGTCATTTATTTTTTATTTTATTATTTCTGTGTATACTAAATCAACCATTTTTTCATATGGAGCACTCACTTTGTGGTTAGACATTTTAAACTTATAGGTATAAAATAATAAAACTTTGTATTTAACCACGGTACGGTTATTATAATTGATGCTAACTAGTTTCACTTGGACCCAAGCTTCATCAGGGCAGTATAACTAACAACTAAACAAAAACACAAAAACGGTAGTGAAATAGGAGGGGGTGCGAGAGGGAAAGGGATAATCAAAATGACGACAGTGAGATTGATCTACCCACAGGTAGGTTGGCACCATTGGCAGGTTGGTTCTACAGCGTGGCAAATAAAACTTTGCGTATTTGACAAAGGTACCTACATCAATCAGGACATCTGAGTCATGTATACGGCCACTCTGCCACGAATGTCGTCTATTTGTACATATATGAACATTATAAGCATAAGAGATAAATAGTGTCCAACTCACCCCGGGATGTACATCATGCCGAGAGATGAGAAGTGTCCGTTGGACCAGCCGAGCAGCACGGCGATGAGCCAGTAGACCCAGTCGTTGCGGATCAGCACGGGCAGCGTGCGCACCACGCTCTTGGGCTGGTAGTTGCACACCAGGTACAGCGGGATGAACAGCAGGCGCAGCCACACAAACATCCACAGGTACTTGGGGCCCGGCTGGGGAGATCACTCACACTTTAGATAGAGACTCTGCATTTCATCGACTGCGTCATGTGCAGCCCTCATACTAAATACGTTTATTTTTTTAACTAACTAACTAACCATCATGCCGTCTCCCCGAAGGGGTAGGCAGAAAGAATGGACTGCCACACTTTTCTTTCCTGACATATTTCCCTCGCTTCCTCAACATTCATACATCGTGTCATGCACGCGCGTCGATTTCTCTGACTCCTCACATGGCTGACATTATCGTTAACATATAATTTTTTTACCATTCTTTCCATATGTCCAAACCATCTTAATGATCCTTTCATTATTTTGTTCATGACACCATCATTCGCACCGCATTCACTTCTTATATTTTCATTCGACACTCTACCATACAGAGTATCCACACATTTGTCTAAGAGATCTCATTTCTACTGCATTTATTCTACTTTCATCCTTATTTTGCCAGTTCCATGCATCGCTTCCATACATAAGGGTCGGGGTAGAAAAATACCATTGTGCACTGCCATTCTAGCTTTTTTGGATAGGTTTTTGTTTGCGATGACAACTTTAAGTGCACCATTCACTTTGTTGCCTGCCCCAACCCTTCTTTCAATATCCCTCTCCACTCGCCCATCTCTTGTAAACATACTACCTAAATAACTAGTTCATAAAATGGAGCATATTCTACAGCACCCTTGAGATGATCGATTCCTTAGACAATCTCGAAGATAGACAAAAACTAAACGATATGATGCTACTTCGCAAAATCATACATTTCAAAATTGATAAATCCGAACTTCTTAGCAAATTGACCATTAATACCCCTATGTTTCGTACAAGACACACCGCGAGCCAAGTATTCCACCTTCCTGCTCATCGCACCAATTACGCTCAAAGCGCGGCAATGTACCGGATATGCGACACTTACAATCAATATTTTAATGCAATCGATGTTTTTCACCTAAACACTTATGATTTAAAAAAAATAGTTGCAGCAACTTTTCGGTGTGTATAGTGCTATAATGTTATATTCCTTTACTTGTATTATTATTATTATCTTTTTGTTAATTTTTATATTATACTATTACCTTAGTTAGTTTTATCTTGATTTTAGTTAAGTTAAATCTCGTTTCATAAGTCTACAATGTTAACTCTGTTCATTCATTTATATTTGTGTTAACATGTAATTGGCCTCATTTTTCATTCACCTTCTTTGTGTATTTTTATATACAGGGTGTCCCAGATGTCGATGTCAACCCGGAAATAGATGATAGGGCAAGTCATGCTGGTTATGGGAAAAATGTAAAAAAAAAATCCAAGTTTTGTATTTTTGAAATTATAGGCATTTAAAAAAATTGCGAAAATCAACACCCTGTGACGGTCTTTTAACTCCCGTTTCTAAAAATCTTTTCCTTTTTATAAATTTTATTTTTATTATGTAATCCTGAATAATGTTTCTATAAATTCTTGCCTAAAATTTATAGCTAACTGCTCCAGCTTGAAAGAAAATGTTACTTTTTGCCAAACCAAGTATTCAAAATTAAAACTACGCCCAATTTTAACTGACTGTACTGAAAATAAAATGTACCATGTTATTTTAGCAGGTACCTTTAAAAGTTGGCGCTTTTAATGAGGATTCCAAAATGGTATGACACTTGCTTGATTATTTCTTAAATTAGGTGTGGACAATTTTTTTGCAATAAAATCCAGTTTTGAACAATTTTTTCTGAGAGACTAAAAGTCATTTTTTTCAGTGTGTGCGAGACAGATAGTGATGCCACTTTTACTAATGCTTGAGACAGATAGTGACGCCACTTTTACTAATGCTTGAGACAGATAGTGACGCCACTTTTACTAATGCTTGAGACAGATAGTGACCCCACTTTTACTAATGCTTGAGACAGATAGTGACGCCACTTTTACTAATGCTTGAGACAGATAGTGACGCCACTTTTACTAATGCTTGAGACAGATAGTGACGCCACTTTTACTAATGCTTGAGACAGATAGTGACCCCACTTTTACTAATGCTTGAGACAGATAGTGACGCCACTTTTACTAATGCTTGAGACAGATAGTGACGCCACTTTTACTAATGCTTGAGACAGATAGTGACGCCACTTTTACTAATGCTTGAGACAGATAGTGACCCCACTTTTACTAATGCTTGAGACAGATAGTGACGCCACTTTTACTAATGCTTGAGACAGATAGTGACGCCACTTTTACTAATGCTTGAGACAGATAGTGACGCCACTTTTACTAACGCTTGAGACAGATAGTGACGCCACTTTTACTAATGCTTGAGACAGATAGTGACGCCACTTTTACTAATGCTTGAGACAGATAGTGACGCCACTTTTACTAATGCTTGAGACAAATAGATACACACCTGTTGTATATAAGAAAAAAATTGGTTCCAGCCTGTCAATTTTTTTTAAATGCCTATAATTTCAAAAATACAAAATTTAGATTTTTTTTACATTTTTATTATAACCAGCATGACTTGCCTTATCGTCTATTTCCGGGTTGACGTCGACGTCTGGGACACCCTGTATATACTTATTTGCTGTTTGTTACCCTAAAATAAAATAAAAATGGCGCTCTATAAATTATCCAATTTATTATATGTTTGTGGGACTGGGAGGATTAATCCCATCCCCCCTACCTAGCCTATGGCGCTAGTATGCTGGCAGCAGCATAGCGCCCCCTGGAGACAAGGACCCCGTCTTTGCTCCGGGCTTATTACCGCGTCCTTCGGCCGAGCGACACGCGTCCGCTCGAACGCTCTCGCCCTATCTATTGTGATACACTTGTCTGTGCCGAAATAAATAACTGTGTACCAACCAACCTCTGACTTTTCACTTGCACACCGAACCACCTCACACTACATGTCTAAGGAATCTCATCTACCGCGTTTATTGTTTTTATCCTTATGTGTTTCTCGTAAGGGTTAGAAACAAAAATCCAGGTTGACAAAATTTAATCTAAAAATGGAGCTGACAAAAAGTCCTATACAGTCGGACTCACCCATTTGAATATGCTGGCTGTGGTGCTGCCCAACATGGCAGTGATGTTGAAAGTAAGGAAGCACGTGAACTGCGTGAAGAACTTGTAAGAGATGAAGAAGTTTTCATCGGAGACTAACACATCTGAAAAGAAATATATAAAAAAACATTAAACATCAAAAAAAATAAAAAAAGAATTAACATAACTAACTAAATAACCAACAGATAGTATTCCGAAGGGGTAGGCAGAAACAATTTACCAGTACACTGAGGACTGACAGCAAGGTACGCATTTATAAGACCTGTGTGCGATCAATCGTCACATATGGCATTGAATCGAGGGCAGACACTGTCAAGACAAAGAGCATGCTTAGGACAACCGAGATGAAAACACTCCGCGCTATAGCTGGCAAAACCCTATGTGATCGAGTTAGGAATACAGCAATCCGAGAAATCTGCCGGGTTGGAGATGTGGTCAGATGGGGACGTCAAAGACGGCGATACTGGCATCAACATGTAGAAAGAATGAGGTCAAATAGGAACCCCCGAAACAGTGGAGAGAAAGCTGGAGTTCAGTGTCTCAAGAGGACCCGCCTGAAATAACAGACTCCTGAGTCTACCAAAAGTGAATAAGAAGAAGACTGTCTGTTTTCCTGACATATTTCTCTCGTTTCCTCAACATTCATACATCGTGTCATGCACGGACATCGATTTCTTTGACTCCTCACGTGGCCGATATTAAATATTTGATTGATTTGAGTATGACTCCGTTTTCCTCAGACTTCTATTTCTTTTTTTTAGCTCATCAGTGACATCCGGTTAGTAGTTTTGGTGGGGTCCTTTTTTAATAAAAAAAAATCAGACATTTGATTTTCCCAAAGGAGCTAAAATGGTCGCCGCCCAATTCTACTGACCGGAACGTCCAGTAGAATCAGAATCGCCGATTTCGACAAAAAAGGTTGACAACGAAAAATATTGGCGGACCCCCTGACATTGTTCAGGGACCCTTGGGAACCATTGATCTAAGAGATCTCATTAAGATGGTTGGACACTTGGAAATAATGAATGAAGAAATAATGGTAAAAAAAAGTATATGTTAACGATATAAATGGAACTATAAATAGAGAAGTCGGAGGAAAAGGGGCACATTCAAATACATCAAATATTGAATGTCGGCCATGTGAGGGAATCTGAGAATCTGATCGACGTGCGTTTATGACACGAAGTATGAATGTTGAGAATACGAGAGAAGTATGTCAGGAAAAAATATATATAGCCGCTTTACAG
Source organism: Lepidostoma basale (assembly GCA_022606425.2). NCBI lineage: Eukaryota > Metazoa > Arthropoda > Insecta > Trichoptera > Lepidostomatidae > Lepidostoma > Lepidostoma basale. The sequence goes on along the minus strand of JAHDVF020000745.1, from coordinate 229,071 downwards.
AATAAGGATTCAAAAATTGCCAGAGAGGTGGAAACAAGTCATCTCAAACGGTGGATTTTAGGTAAAATTTTGATAAATTAAAAAAAAAAATTGGTCCACCTAATATCACAATGTAAAAGCGGCAAAAGTAGGTCTCAAGATTAACATGTCCAAGACAGTAGACCTACGAGTGTCCACAAATGACTCCACCCCAATCTTGCTCCACGGTGTCCCCCTTGTGACCACGACCAGCTTCTGCTACCTCGGTAGTATGATAGCAGGCTCAGGAGGTACGGAGGAGGATGTAGCCAGCAGATTTGACAAGGCAAGGGGAGCTTTCGCTATGCTTCGCCCTGTATGGCGCTCCGGTATCATTTCGAGAAAGCTCAAGCTCCAAGTATTCAGCAGTAACGTTAAAAGCGTACTGCTGTACGGATGTGAGACTTGGAAGTCTACCGCAAACGTTATTGGTAAACTCCAGGTGTTTATAAATAGGTGCCTTCGCTCAATATTCAAAATCTATTGGCCCCAAACAGTGTCAAATGCCGTTCTCTGGACTATAGCAGGCGGAAAGCCAATAAGAGAACAAGTAGCTAGGCGCAAATGGCAGTGGATCGGTCACACTCTGAGACGGAACCCAGCCTGCATCGCTCAGGGCGCACTAGACTGGTCCCCTATGGAGGGAAAGAGAAAGCGAGGCAGACCTAGAGCCACCTGGAGAAGAACCCTGCAGGACGAGGTTAAGGCGGCAGGTCTCACTTGGGACGATGTTAAGCATCAGGCATGCGATAGAGTCGGGTGGAGAAGATTCCTTGAGGCCCTATGCACCACGGAGGTGTGACAGGACAAAAAGAAGAAGAAGAATATCACAATGTTGTATTATACACTTTTTGAGAGTGTCGCGATAGCTGTTTTGCCAACCGATGTTGTCATCAGCTGATGAAACAGCTGTCGCGACATTCTCAATATATGTACAGTAAAAGTCGGTTAATTCGAACAACGATAATTCGTAATTCGAAATTTTCATAATTTGTTCGGTCTGAAAATTGACTTTTCATAGTAAAAAGAATCCATATGTTTTTCTTGCAGCCGAATAGGTATAAAACGAATTGATATTGTATTTGACAGATATGAAGATATTTCTATATAATATTTGAAGTCAACGGGGGTTTGAATGGATGGTTAGGGCCGTGGGGGAAAATACCGTGCTGGAAGGTATGTGTACCAGTAAATGCCACGAAACGCCATAGTTGCATAACATCAGCAACACTACCATCTAGTCTGACTCTCTGGCGTCCACGAGTGATCCCTCAAACATGATCCATCAAACCCTGGACGTGGGATATTGGACATACTTGTTTCTTGATGTGCCCCAACGAACAATGTGAGAGAGGGCGAATGGCGATTTTCGGCCCCACAAAACCGGTCACCCCAAGCTAAGAAAAGGAACACCCCTACAGAATTTCATTCTACGTTCATACATCTTTTGCCGGTTCCATGCTTCACTTCAATACATACTCATATTTAAATGTATCTTATAAACTTTTTACTTTAGTTCCTTACTACTAAATTTTCAATAGTATTATGATGAACTGGGACTCTCTGTTTGAACTGCATATGATGTTCAAAACCATTTTTTTTTTACTGCAAATGAAGCTAGCCGCACAAGGGGGGTTAAATTAAATAAGACGTGACGGCTAGTTAGGTTACGTACCGGAATGTATGGCCGGGAAGATGGCCAGGGAGACGAAGAATACGAGGAAGATGTTGAGGAGCTGCGGGAAGGCATCGCAGAAAACCCGGAAGTAGGGCGGGCGGCTCTTGTTCTCCGAGTTGTGTTTGGCTGCCTTAGCAGCCATCAACTCGTGGTAGCGGTAATATCTCTGCAAATTATACATAAGGTTAAAAAATACACCATGTTAATCAAACTAACTAACTAACTAACCGTCTCTCCAAAGGGGTAGGCAGAAAGAATGTACTGCCCCACTTTTATTCCTTGACATATTTCTCTCGTTTCATCAACGTTCGTACATCGTGTCATGCACGCTCTTCGATACACTGACTCCTCACCAGTGGCGGTACTCCCGTAGAAGCCCAGAAGCCCGGATTGCGTAAGAAATGTTGAATCAAAACCCCCAAATCTAAGTAACCATGCCCCCGCATAAACCAACAACCCACCAAATCACCTTCCAACAATGTTCCCATCAGACGTAAAAGGAATACCACCACCAGAGCTTAACCTCTGTAAGCCAGAAGAGGTTTTGATTCAATTTTTCATACGCAAGCCGGGCTTCTGGGCTTCTATGGGAGTACCGCCACTGTTCCTCACATGGCCGACATTCAATATTTGATTTATTTGATCGTGCCACATTTTCCTCGGTCTTCCTCTATTTCTAGTTTCATTTACACAGTTAATATACACTTTTTTACCATTCTTTCTTCATTCATTCTTTCCGTGTGTCCAAACCATCTTAATGATTTTATTATTTTGTTCATAACACCATCATTCGCACCGCATTCACTTCTTATATTTTCATTCAACACTCTATCAAACACAGAGTACCCACACATTCGTCTAAGTGATCTCATTTATTCTACTTTCATCCTTCTTTTGCCAGTTTCATGTTTCGCTTCCATACATCGGTACAAGAACACCATGTTAATCAAAGGTGATCTTATTCCGGGTATGGCGACCAGAAGAAGTGTAACGGTGCACCGACCGACTCGTGTCAATGTTTAAAAACTACAAAACAAAGATGTAAGAGATAATGTCGTAAGAAAAGTGAAGGAAAGATTGAGTGAGCGTGATGTAAGTTTGTTGAATGTTGACGAGACCTGTTGAAGGAAAGTTTGAGTGAAGCAGCGAAAGAATCGTGTGGTGTGTGTAGACAAGGAAAAGGAAAGGGACTGTTTATGTGAAAGATTTCAATTATTAACAAAACATAAAAATAAATATTGCGTATTATATTATTTTACTATCGCCATTTGTCCTGTTTTGTGGGACTTGGACTTGGATCTTCTTTCACATTAAAATTTCTTTTGAAAAATATTTAGTCTTCACTACATTTTTTAACATTTTTCTCAAACATAATTTAGACCGCAGAAATCCTTCCTAATTGATGTTAAAGATTTAAAATCAACAAACAAACCATCACACCGTTTCTCCGCAGGGGTAGGCAGAGAGAATGGACAGCCACACTATTCTATCCTGGCAAACCTCTCTAGGTTCCTCCACATTCTCACAACGAGTCATACACGCACGTCGATTCCTCAGACTTCTAACATGACCAACTTTAGAAAAATTTATTATAGTTCATGGAAATGACATGTTTCGCCTTTTTAAGGCATTATCAAATGTACATTTGTTAATGGCACATAGTGCATTTTGATAATGTCTTAGAAAGGCAAAACATGTTATTACAATATTTATTTTTTCATATACCAAGGTTGTTTGAGCCCAAATACTGCATACAATTTGTTTTTTAGCCATTTATATTGTCATATGAATTCTACACCAGACTAATTCTACTACAGTGTATGACTCGCTGTATGAATGTGGAGGAAGCTAGAGAGATGTGTCAGGATAGAGTAGTGTGGCGGTCCATTCTCTGTGCCTTACCTTTCGGAAAACGGCTTAACGGTTTGTTGCTGTCAAAAGAAATGTGTAAAACCAGTAAGATTAAAACGTAACGAGATATACTGACATTGAGCGGCAGTGCGAAGTAGGTGTCGAAGCACGCGAGGAGCACGAGAAGGGCGCTGAGGAAGTAGTAGACGGCGGAGGTGCGGTGGCCAGGGGCGAGCCAGGAAGACACAGCCGAGACTACGGCAGCCAGGCAGCCGGCCACGTTGGATCCCAGGACCACAGCACCCGTGTAGCGTTGGGGAAGGCGTGCCGCCATCCCGTACACCGAGTTCTGGAAGATGGCGTTGAACGCTGGAAAGCCACAAAATTTATTATTCAATATGCTTATCAATTATGCGTTAAAAGTGTTCTGCTGTACGGATGTGGAAATCTACCACGGACATTTTTGGAAGGAAAACTCCAGGTGTTTATAAATAGGTGCCAAACAAACCATCACGCCGTTTCTCCGCAGGGGTAGGCAGAGAGAATGGACCGCCACACTACTCTATCCTGACATACACCTCTCTAGCTTCCTCCACATTCATACATCGAGTCATACACGCACGTCAATTCTTCTGGCTTCTGACATGACCAACCTTTAATATTTTATTAATTTGGTCATGCTATGTTTTCCTCAATCTACTTCGACTCCTTACTCCATTTACATCGTTAACATATACTTTTTTAACCATTCTTTCTTCACCCATGCGCTCAATATGTCTGAACCAACGCAGCGATTCTTTCATAATTTTGTTCATAATACCTTCTTTCGCTCTACATTCCTTCCTAATATCAGCATAGGTGCCTTCACTCAATATTCAAGATTAAATGCCCTTCTCTGGGCCCTGGCAAGCGAAAATCCAATCAGAGAACAAGTCACTTGATGCAAATGGCTGTGGATCGGTCACACTTTGAGATGGAACCTAGCCTGCATTGCTCAGGGCGCACTGGACTGGTCCCCTATGGGTGGAAAGAGGAAGCGAGGCAGACCTAGAGCCACCTGGAGAAGAACCCTGTAGAACGAGGTTAGAGCAGCAGGCCTCACTTGGGATGATGTTACGATAAAAGATCTCGGAATCATCTATGAGAGTAGGCTGACATTTCGTGGACATATCGAGAGGATTTGTGACATTGCACTGAGGATGTTGGGCTTCATCATTCGAACCGGAAGAGTTTTCAGAGATCCCAATGTGCTCAAAGTCCTGTACAACGCGTTGGTTCGGAGCAGACTCGAAAGTGGTTCTGTGATATGGAGTCCTCACGAGGCGAGATATTCCGTTATGCTGGAGGGTTCAGAAAAAATTTCTGTGGTATCTCTACATAAGGGAGTATGGTAATTATCCGTAGCTATATCCCACGGCATTTCTTTTGGGAATGCTCGGAATAAATTTTTTACAGCTTCGAAGAAATGGGTAGATAAATTAATCAGGAGATATTTCGAGAACTCAGGCGTCCTAGAGGGTGCTGGTCTTTTTGTCCTCGATAGAAATTTCCGACAGCACAGATTGTTTTACCTACCGGCCACCAGAACCAAGCTGCCTCTGGTGAAACCAGTGGGAAGAGCAATTAGTCTGCTGAACGCGGTCTCCTCGGAGATCGACGTCTTTCATATTAGTGAAGGTACATTCAGGGGACAAATATTGACTTTAGAAAGTATCTTGTCTTCTTAATGTCGAACCATCTCTAATGTGTTCCAATCACAGGTAAAATATAATACTGTAAAATAACATATGGCGTCGAAGCAAGGGCAGATACAGTAAGGACCAAATGAGTTTTGAGGACTTCCGAAATGAAGATACTGAGGACGATAACAGGCAAGACTCTGAGAGATCGCGTGAGAAACACCAGAATAAGAGAGATATGTGAAGTTGAGGATATTATAAGATGGAGCAGACAGCGAAAAGGGAACTGGTACGGTCATGTTCAAAGAATGGACACCACCAGACTCCCCTATATTGCATTGCATAATCAACCTCATGGGACTCGTCCGCGTGGAAGACTTCCTAAAAGACGGAAGGAGAGCTTGGAATCTGCCTCACAGGAGGAGCAACACTCTGGAGAACAGATCACATAAGTCTACAACAAGGAAGAAGAAGAAGGAACGCATGAGAGAGTATTTGTCTTCTTAACATATTTTCACAAATATATAAGACGTCAATCTCCGAAGCGATCATGTTCAGCAGTTTGATTGCTCTTCCTACCAGCATCACCAGAGGCAGGTTGGTTCTGCACGTTGGGAGATAAAACAGTCTGTTCTGACGCTGTCGAAGATAACCATCCGGAACATAAAAATGGCTACCCTTTCTAGATGACGGAATTCTCAATGAATTGATATCTCTGAAGATACAGTCTGTTCGTTTCGAGCTGCCAGGGACAAAGATGTCTACTCTCAGATGATAGTCAAAGTCGGGAAGACCTGACATGATACTGGAAGAAGACTTGTACTAGCAGTAAAACAGAACATAATAATATTTTGCAATCTCTTTGGAAAGAAACTATTACTTGGTGGTTTGACACATTTAAAATTATAATTAAACACTTTTAAAAAGTTTCACTCTGTAATGAGCTTCGTCAGGGCTATACACAAACTGTTTGTGTATAGCCCTGATGAAGCTCATTACAGAGTGAAACTGGTTGGCGCTCCTGACTCAAAATAAAGTGGTTTTAAAACTAACTAGCTAACCATCACGCCGTCTCTTCGAAGGGGTAGGCAGAAAGAATTGACTGACACACTTTGCTTTCCTGACATATTTCTCTCGCTTCCTCAACATTCATACATCGTGTCATGCACGCGCGTCGATTTCTCTGACTCCTCACTTGGCCGACATTCAATATTTTATTTATTTGATCGTGCCACGTTTTCCTCGGTCTTCCTCTATTTCTGGTTCCATTTACATCATTAACATATAATTTTTTTACCATTCTTTCCATATGTCCAAACCATCTTAATGATCCTTTCACCATCATTCGCACTGCATTCACTTCTTATATTTTCATTCGACACTCTATCATACACAGAGTATCCACACATTTGTCTAAGAGATCTCATTTCTACTGCATTTATTCTACTTTCATCCTTCTTTTGCCAGTTCCATGCTTCGCTTCCATACATAAGTGTTTTTATACAACGTTTTAAGTGTTTAATTCTAATTTTGCAATCTCGCCCGAAATGTTGAACTAACTTACCGTTGATCAGTACCACGGAGATCATGGTGAGCCAGAAGAAGACGCCGGGCCAGCTAGAGGTGTCCACCATGGCCAGCACGATGGTGGCAACAAACAGCATCACCACGATGGAGATGGACCACACTATCCGCACCGTCAGGTTGCTCCTGCACACACAAAGCAGATTCCTCGTTGATATTTATAATCTCTCTCAGTATTTTGCAGGATGGAAGCGATAATGAATAAACTGCTCGGTTGTTTGTAACACCTGACGATGTCAACACAGGTTGGCGAAACAGTCGTCGAGATAACCTCAAAATTAAAACATTAGATAATGATAACGGTATCAAAATGTTTGGGCCAAAACAATCGACTATCTATTAGTATTTACAATTTTTTTATGAATTAAATTACTAATATTTTTTGAAATGTATACTTATACTTGTACACGAATCCTGGATTTTAACCCATGGTGGGTGATTAATTCATGAAATTTAATTGGATCTCAATAGAGACGAAGATGCAAACTGGAAACTGAATATGGATGATCAAGGTGTTTACAGGACTTATGACCTGTCATTGGTTGGGTTAAGCGCTTAGGATTCGTGTAAACGTTAAGGATTCGTGTACAAGTATAAGTATACATTCACAAAACATATTTGTAATCATTCTGGTCAATTCTTTGGCATATAGATAGGAATGATACTCCAGGCAGCTTCTAAACAATGCACTAATAGGCGATAGCCTTCACATTGTGTTAATAAAGTAGTTAGCTAAATGCTAAAAATCAATCTCCATAGATGGCGTTAGTGGGTGGATAGTATAGGTTGATCTTAAAAAGATTTACATGTGTAATCAAATCTACATAAATGGCCAATTGAAACTGACATGTGAAGATAAGTATAGATTTGGAGCATATATACAACTTCCAAAAGTTTGTCATGCATGATCATAAACAAAGGTGGAATGGGGAATGTTGTAAATACATAAAGCGTGCGCTTAACCCAACCAATGACAGATCATAAGTCCTGTAAACACCTTGATCAACCATATTCAGTTTCCAGTTTGCATCTTCGTCTCTATTGAGATACAATTAAATTTCATGAATTAAATTACTGTTTTTTCCACTTTTGAGTTTATTTTTCTTGACATGTTTCGAAGGTTTTACACCTTCATCATCGGGAGAACGATATAAACTGTTTATATCGTTCTTCCGATGATGAAGGTGAAAAGCCTTTGAAACACGACGAGAAAAAATAAACTCCAAAGTGAAAAAACAGTAATATACTTGTACTATAGAAATTGAAAATAACTTTGTTTAATCCACTAATTATTGAAAAAATATTAAAATACACAACATGTTTCAGAGGATACCTCCATCTTGAGGTGTAAACATATAATAAAAACTAAACAAAGAAAGAACATTTAAAATTCGATACAATAATTCAAATTTAAAAATTAACTTGGGCTATTTGTTAGAAGTACTGATAATTATTTTTTTAACAGTAAGAACTAATAAATAATATTAAATAATAACAGTGCATGATGATAATATAAAAAATTAGAAAAAATAGTAATTTAGAAAAAACATACAAAAGTCATACTTCATACAGAAATTAATAAATAATTAATTTGCATTTGATTGAAAATGGGAGCTTGGGAGATTGAGTGTAGACAAAGTATTTATTTAAGGAGAAAGGAGTAAAAGGAGGAATCTGATTATTAATTATGTTTTCATTAATTATGATCATTAATCATGTCGTAATTCTTATTATTTTTTTAACAATTAGTGGATTAAACAAAGTTATTTTCAATTTCCTAATATTACTATGGAATTCCACAGTGTTGCCTTAGCGTCCAATAAGTTGAAAAAACAGTGTTTTAATTTAAAAAAAATTGTCATTATGGAATTCCACTACCTTCAGTATTTCTATTTTTTTTTTCATATAACCCCTTATTTTGGCAGAAACACATATTTCAAAATTATTATATGTTTAAATAAAAAAAACTTTATGAATCTCAAAATTGAATATAATTAGTCATGACAGTAACTAGTTGGTTGTAAAACCTGACGATGCTAACATCGGTTAGTGAAACAGCTATCGGGACTAATTACATTCAATTTTGATATTCATAACAAAGTTTTTTTTATTTAAACATTTATTTAGTATAAGGATAAATCTCCCTGTGAGTATTTCTATCAAAGGCAAATAATCTATCTGAATATTCTGAAAGGTTAAAAACACAAATTTGGATATTGTCTAATGGTCAGATGAATGGCTCACTTGACTTCAATGAAGATGTTGATCCAGTTGAAGAGCAGGTTGGGCACCTGCGCACACAGCTCCATGTAAGCCATGAAGCTGGCCACATAGTTTAGCTGCTGTCCGGTGTACTCCTCGCTGAGCTGAAAAACACAAATGATTATTACACACATTAACGCTACACAAAGCGCTACATGGAATGGCTCCAAATTATATATCCAAACTCTGTATAACGGACAGCCTAAATACAAGGAAATCCACACTTCACTCGGCGAACTCCTCGGCAATAGGAAGATTAGTTGAGCCAAAGCGTTGCTCTAGTATAAATTTCGGGGATCGAGCGTTAGCTGGTCCATCAGCTTGGAACAATCTTCCTTCACACCTCGGACGCATAAATTATCCGACAGACTTCAGATCTAAACTGAAAACCCATCTTTTTCATATTTCATACCCAATTTAAAACATGAATATTTTGTTCTATTATAATTTCTAATCGATCACGAATATCAATCAGATGCAGCGTTCATATTCAGATTTAAAACACGTCTTAATGCGCCCTTGAGGTAATTAAATTACAAAAAACGACTCTTTAAAATTATCCCAAGTACATGAGGGGCAGACCTTGTATTCAATGAAGTAGCTCTTGGCTGTGATGAACATGTTCCAGGGGATGAGGACCCCCACTCCGTGCAGCAGCAGCGTGAGGTACACCAGGTTCCAGCGGTCCGAGGGCTGCTCCACCTCCAGCGTGGCGGCCTCCATCGTCATGCCTGCGACAGGGGACAGACGTCAACAAGGAATCTCCATGAAAACAGTCCAGATGACTATAATAATATGAAAACAGAGGGAGACCCCCCACACAATGGTCCGATGACTTCCTAAGAATTGCTGGCGATTGGATGCGAAAGTCACGAGACAGGAATACGTGGAGAAGTATGGGGGAGGCCTATGTCCAGCAGTGGATGACAACGGCTGTTTAATTAAGTAAATAATTAATAATATGAAAGAAAACGCTCGCAGTTAATGTATATTGAGTCTTGACACAAGTGATTTTATGACAGGACTGAACTAATATTACTAAAATTGTTCACCACTCGCCGGAACAAAATTACTAAAATTGTAATAAACAAAAAATGACAACCTTTCAAAATACAGACATTTTTTCATACCGATGATGACACAGTGAGGTAGCAAACAGTTACTGCTGATGCAGCAATCTTTTCAACAACAGTATCATCAGATTTATACACTAACTAACTAACTAACCATCACGCCGTCTCCCCGAAGGGGTAGGCAGAAAGAATGGACTGCCACACTTTTCTTTCCTCACATATTTCTTTCGCTTCCTCAACATTCATACATCGTGTCATGCACGCGCTTCGATTTCTCTGACTCCTTACATGGCCGACATTCAATATTTGATTTATTTGATCGTGCCACGTTTTCCTTGGTCTTCCTCTATTTCTAGTTCCATTTACATCGCTAGCATATAATTCTTTTACCATTCTTTCTTCATTCATTCTTTTCATATGTCCAAACCATCTTAATGATCCTTTCATTATTTTAATCATAACGCCATCATTCGCACCGTATTCACTTCTTATAATTTAATTTGACACTCTATCATACACAGAGTATCTACACATTCGTCTAAGTGATCTCATTTCTACTGCATTTATTCTACTTTATCCTTCTTTTGCCAGTTCCATGCTTCGCTTCCATACATAAGGGTCGGTAGAAGAACACCACTGTGCACTAGCTTTTTGGATAGGTTTTTCTTTTTGTCCTGTCACACCTCCGTGTTGCCTAGGGCCTCAAGGAGTGAGGCCTGCTGCTTTAACCTCATCCCGCAGGGTTCTTCTCCAGGTGGCTCTAGGTCTGCCTCGTATTCTCTTTCCCCCCATAGGGGAAAGCTAGTCTAGTGCACCCTTGTGACCACGACCTCGGTAGTATGATAGCAGGCTCGGGAGGTACGGAGGAAGATGTAGCCAGCAGACTTAACAAGGCAAGAGGAGCTTTCGCTATTAAAATAATCCATTTTTTTTAATTACCAACCTTTGAGGTTAAGGGTGTCATTGGGCAGGTTGCTCTCCTCCCAAGCCGGGGTTAACCGCACCGGCTCGTTGTTCAGGAAGGGGGTCCTTTCCGGCAGCATATCGGCTCCACCTGGAAATTATTATATTGAATAAATCTCTGCAATTTAATAAAATGAAATCACTCTTCTGCAATGATAACGTAAAGTTAAAACTCCGCCAGAGAATGATCAAATGCTATGTGTGGTCTGTTTTATTGTACGTTGGAAGGAGTGAGTCAGTGGTACTTATTATTTACGATTTGGATATCTTCAATAAAATTATCATAATAATTAAATGAAACAATGGTTTTTATTCTATAACAAAATAATTTATTCTACAACAAAATAATTAAATTAAATAATGTTATTTTATTTAATTGTTTTGATACAACTGAACGGTTGCAATGTTGAAAAGGTGGAAAAGTTCAGATACCTCGGCAGCATGCTTACAGGGACCTTTGACCCAGATGAAGAGTTGAAATGTCGGATTGAAGCAGCATGAACAGCATTTAACAAAATGAAGTCACTCTTTTGCAATGACAATGTCAACTTATAACTAAGTCAGAGGATGTTAAAGTGTTATGTGTGGTCTGTTCTGTTATATGGGTGTGAGACATGGACATTACAAGTAAATACAATGAACCGGTTAGAGGCATTTGAAATGTGGCTTCACCCAAGAATGTTCAGAATCCCATGGACAGACAGTGACGAACACAGAAGTCCTGAATCGTGCAGGAGTAAATAGAGAGCTGCTGACATTAATCAAATCCGCAAGATTCCCTATCTGGGTCACGTTCTGCGAGGAGAGAAGTATCGCCTGCTGCATCTAATATTGAAGGGAAAAATAGAGGGCCGCAGGGGGGCAGGGAGAAGGCAGATGTCCTGGCTGCGCAATGTGAGGGAGTGGACGGGAATCGGAACTGTGGAGGAGCTGTTCTGGACAGCGCAGGATAGGGAGGAGTTTACCAGAGTGATCGCCAACGTCGGGGGGACCTGACAGGGCACTTTAAGAAGAAGAATGTTATTTATCTATTAATAATTAAATAAAACAATCTGTATATGGTAGAGTGACAAATGCAAGAATAAGAAGTGAATGTGGTGCGAATGAAAGTGTTTTGAACAAAATACGGAAAGGGTCATTAAGATGGTTTGGACACATGGAGAGAATGAGTGAAGACAGAATGGTAAAGATGGTATATGTAAACAGCGTGAACGGAGCTAGAAATAGAGGAAGGCCGAGGAAAACGTGGCACAATCAAATCAATCAAATATTGAATGTCGGTCACGTGAGGAGTCGGAGAAATCGACGTGCGTGCATGACAAGATGTATGAATGTGGAGGAAGCGAGAGAAATATGTCAGGACAGAACAGTGTGGCGTTCTATTCTTTCTGCCTACCCCTCCGGAGAGACGGCGTGATGGTAAGTTAGTTAGTTAGTCCACTTTTGTCTTTATTTCGACAGCGACCAGTTTCGCCGGACATAAAGACAAAAGTGGAAGTAGTTTAAAAAAAAACATTGTTTTTATTTAATTACTATTTAAAATGAACTTCCATCAAGAGATTTCAGTAAAATCATTACACTATCTTCAAATTATCATATCGCACCTTCGGTAAGATAAGGGCATAGTTGTAAAGTTTCTCTTATTTGCTGATGACTTAAAAAATTTCAGTGAAATTCAGTCTCCTTCAGACTGCTTGAATCTCCAGCGCGATATACAAAGCATCATGCAATGGAGTAAACATAATAAATTGTTCTTCAACATCTCCAAGTGTTTTGTAATGTCGTTTACACGAGCAACTAAAACAATTTACTTCAGATATCTAATGGATGAAGCCCAGCTCGAAAGAGCGTCGACGTCCATGGATCTAGGGGTGTTGTTCGATCTGACAAATTTTTGGAAAAATAATTTATCCGCAATGGGTGAAATCCAGTATTTGTCTACAAGAATTTGTATACATTCAAAATGTTGTATAAAATAACTGGTCCAAGTAGGCATAAAATGGGAGAGACATCTCATGGGGAAATCTAGTACTGTATGATTTGCAGAGATCACAGTACATTAATAAAAAGATTTTCTGCTTAATGCTTTCCAATCTTAATAGATGACGCTAGTGTAGAGTGAACTTAAAAATGTCAAGATAGGCGTGGAATCCTACCATATATACAAGTTCAAATTAGTATATAATTAAATTTAATTTATAAAAAACCTGCTTGTTTTTTGCACGTTTCTTAGAAAATAACCCAAAGGTAGAGCGGTTAATTAGTTAGTGATGAAAATCAAACAAAAAAGAGGTAGATTATATACTAATGACTTACAAAACCTTCAAATAACTTACATTTTCGACGACTCCTTGAGAGAATTTTCACGGTTCCATACATGACTTTTCAAAATGCTAATCAGCTGTTTGTACACACATATTTTAATAAATAAAATTCACTACGAGGGTGGAAATTTTTAATAAACTGGCGCCCGTCCATCGAATCTGCAATATTTGATTTCCCAGGGAAGAATCAATCAAATAAATAAGAAATTTCATAATGGGGGAACTGACCAAAAAATTATATAAAAATGTATTTTTAAATAATATTAATAATTAATATTGTTACACTTGGACTTGGACACTAGGTGTTCTTGTGCTGACCCTTGTGTATGGAAGTGAAGCATGGAACTGGTAAAAGAGGGATGAAAGTAGAATAAATGCAGCAAAAATGAGATCTCTTAGACGAATGTGTAGTAAATCTGTATATGATAGTGTCAAATGCAATAATAATAATAACAGAAGCAAAGATGGCAGTACACAATGGAGTTCTAGTGCCAACCCTCATGTATGGAAGTGAAGCTTGGAGCTGGCAAAAGAAGGATGAAAGCAGGATAAACGCCGTAGAAATGAGAAGAATGTGCGGGAAAACGTTGTATGATAGAATACCGAACGATGAAATAAGAGAGAAATGTAAGGCAGATGACTGCATCATAGATAATATTAAAAAAGGATCCCTGAGATGGTTTGGACATATGGAACGAATGGATGAGAGAAGAATGGTTAAAAAGTTGTACACAAGCAGCGTGAGTGGAAAAAGAAGCTGAGGACGACCGAGGAAAACATGGCATGACCAAATTGATCAATTATTAAAAGGCGGTCGCATTCGAAGTCGGAATAATCGATGTGTGTGCATGGTACGATGTTTGAATGTAGAGGAAGCCCGAGAGGTATGCCAGGACAGAGCATTGTGGCGATCCATCCTCTCTGCCTACCCCTCCGGAAAATGGCGTGATGGTTAGTTAGTTAGTTAGTTAGTATAATAATAATATGCTAATATTTAAAGCGCCATTTTTGTGATGTAAACACTTCAAGAAGTGTTAACATTATTAAGACGTGTTTTAAATCTAAATGTGAACGCTGCATTTGATTGATATTCGCGATCGATTAGAAAATATAATAGAACAAAATATGCAAGTTATAAATTGGGTATGAAATATGAAAAAGACAGGTTTTCAGCTTAGATCTGAAGTCTGTCGGATCATTTATGCATTTGAGACGTGAAGGAAGATTGTTCCAAGCTGATGGACCGGCTACCGCAAACGCTCGATCCCCGAAATTTATACTAGAGCAACGCTTTGGCTCAACTAATCTTCCTATTGCCGAGGAGTTCGCCGAGTGAAGTGTGGATTTCCTTGTATTTAGGCTGTCCGTTATACAGAGTTCGGATATATAATTTGGAGCCATTCCATGTAGCGCTTTGAAGACTGTCCAGCAGAGTTTTTACCGGATTCATTCTGGACTCTTAAGCCAGTGAAGTTCTTTGAGATGTTGTGTTATATGGGACTTTTTTGGAATGCCTTTGAATGAGTCTTGCTGCTGCATTGAACGCATATTGAAGTTAGTTTAATTGCTGTTTTGGAATGTTTGCATAAATTCCATTACAATAGTCAAGTCGTGATAGAACGAAGGAATTTACAAGAGTTTTGAAAGTGTCATGGGGAATACTCCTTTTGACGGATTTTAATCATCTTAGATGGAAGAAACTAGCGCTGACCGTGTTATTAATTTGGGATTTTAGGCGTCAAGATAAACACCGAGAAGCTTTGTGGAGTTTTTGGGAACGATATCACTGTCTGCTGTCGAAATTGAAGAATGATCGATAAGATGTTGACGCTTTGCGGAAGCAGTCCAGAAAAGAGAAGTATCGCCTGCTGCATCTAATATTGAAGGAAAAAATAGAGGGCCGCAGGGGGGCAGGGAGAAGGCAAATCTCTTGGCTGCGCAATGTGAGGGAATGGATGGGAATCAGAACTGTGGAGGAGCTGTTACGGACAGCGCAGGATAGGGAAGAGTTTACCAGAGTGATTGCCAACGTCGGGGGGACCTGACAGGGCACTTTAAGAAGAAGAAGTCCAGAGAAATTCCGTTTTTAATAGATTGAATGGATAGATATAAAAAATGAATGTGATGCGAATGAAAGTGCTACTAACAAAATAATGAAAGGATCATTAAGGTGACACCAGTAGGAAGATCAATTATTCTTAATAATAATAATATCCTTGATTGTCCTGTCTTAGTTCGTGCATTCGGTAAGTGGTATCTGTCACAGTTCCTGGTCCAGTGTCTGTGTATGTCTGAATTTTTAGTTAGTTTGTAGCTGCTGTCTGTTGTCTCTTTCATGGTCACTCTGTGTACAATTTTTAAGGTCTCATATTTGGTCAGGTCTGATGTGTCCATTTGTTTTGTTTGTAAGGTAGTGAATGTTATATGCTAATTTTATTAGTTAGTTATTTATGAAATGGTTTACAGTACCCAATTATTAATATAAACAACAAATAATCAGATTAAACAATGAAGTAATAATGAATCTAGTTTCATTATCAGAGCAAAACTTGCTCACACACAAGCCGCTATCAACATTAGACAATACGCCACCAGCTTTATATCATACACGGTTCTACACTTTTGATCTGTGCCCCAATATATCCTCTTGGGAAGTGGAACACCAGCTATATTTCCATCTTCATGACGATCCCCCTGATAGGCGATCCCTCACAGGTATAATGCTTCAAACTAACTAACCATTATTAAATAGACAATATGTGCACTATCTAAAAATAACATTTTGAGTTAAATTATTTTTATTTTATATCATTGTATTTTATATTATTGGGAGTATGCATTAATTCGTGCGGTTTTCTAAGTCGGGACGTTACTAGTATTATTTCGCGTCGTGTTCATCCGTGACTATATTCATTTGAAAGCTACTGTCATTGCGCGTCTTTTTCAGTATATGTCATTTGGTTGAAGCGTAAACAACAATTGTTTCTATTCATTTGAAAATGTCGAACTTTGTGCCAGAAAAGTGTTTTTGCGGGGACTTCTTCTTCATTACTTTAACATGAAGAAAAGAGCTACCGAAAGTCATTGTATTTTAGTGGAGGTTTATGGTGACCATGCTCTAGCTGATCGAACGTGCCAGAAGTGGTTTGCACGGTTTAAAAGTGGCAATTTCGACTTAGAAGACGAAGAACGACCCGGACAGCCAAAAAAGTTTGAAGATGAAGAATTGGAGGCATTGCTCGATGAAGACGTGTGCCAAACGCAAGAAGAACTTGCAAAATCATTGGGAGTTGATCAAGCAACCATTTTCAGACGTTTAAAAGCATAGGGATTCATCTAAAAGCTTGGAAATTGGGTGCCGTATGAATTGAAGCCAAGAGACGTCGAACGCCGATTCTGCATGTCGGAAATGTTGCTTGAATGCCACAAAAAGAAGTCATTTTTACATCGGATTGTCACTGGTGATGAAAAATGGATTCATTACGATAACCCCAAGCGCAAGAAATCGTATGCGAAGCCCGGCCAACCATAAACATCCACGGCAAAGCTGAACATCCATGGTGCCAAGGTAATGCTCTGTATTTGGTGGGATCACAAGGGTGTGTTGTATTATGAGCTGTTGAAATCGAGTCAGACAATCAAAAGGGACCTCTACCAAACACAATTGATTTGTTTGAAGAGAGCGATCGCGGAAAAACACCCAGAATATGCGACTAGACACGAATCCATAATTCTCCATCGCTCGGCCACATGTTGCAAGACCGGTTAAAAACTATTTGGAAAACAGTGGGTGGGAAGTTCTACTTCACCCGCCTTATAGCCCAGACATGGCCCCTTCTGATTACTACTTGTTCAGATCAATGAAGAATGCCCCACCGGAATACGCTTCACTTCAGAACAGGGTATCAAAAATTGGCTCGATTCGTTCTTGGCCGCCAAGCCGGAGAAGTTCTTTTGGGATAGAATCCACAAACTACCAGAAAGATGGGCAAATGTCGTGTTTCTTTTCCATGTACAATACTTTGAACATTGAATGTATAACCATTTTTTCACAATAAAGCCTTAATTTTCGAAAAAAACCGCACGAATTAATGCATACTCCCAATATTTGTTTTAGATTTATTTTGTGGATGTTGGACGATCGAAGAGTGCGCAGGAGATGCCTATCGGTGGCGATGAGGTTCGCAACCCATCACACCGCGTCTCCCGCGGGGCGAAAAGAGTAGGATGGAATGGCCGCATCGGATAAAGTGTGGCAGTCCATTCTTTCTGCCTACCCTTTCGGGGAGACGGCGTGATGGTTAGTTAGTTAGTTAGTTTCTAACTAACCATTACGCCGTCTCACCGCAGGGGTAGGCAGAATGAATAGACTCCCACACTGTTCTGTCCTGACATACTTCTGTCGCTTCCTCTACATTACTACACCTGTCATGCACGATCGTCGATTTCTCCTACTGACATTTAATATTTGAACGTGCTACGTTTTCCTTGGTCTTCCTCTATTTCTAATTCCATTTACATCGTTAACATGTACTTTTTTACCATGTGTCCAAACCATCGTTATTTTGTTCATAACACCATTCACTTCTTATATTTTCATTCCACACTCTATCATACACAGAGTCTCCACAGATTTGTTAATTAAACAACTAAAAATTAATAATAGACATAATAAAATGAGATCTCTTAGACAAATGTGTAAAATATGTGATTGATAGTGTCAAATAAAAGTATAAGAATGGCATTGCACAATGGTGTTTTTGTACCGTTCCTTATGTATGGAAGCGAAGCATGGAACTGACGGGTAAAAGTAGAATAAATGCAGTAGAAATGAGATCTCCAAGACGAATGTGTGGCAAATATATGTGTGATAGTCTGTGTCGAATGAAAGTATAAGAAAGACTGGTATAAAAAGTATATGTTAACGATGTAAATGGAACTAGAAACAGAGAAAGACCGAGGAAAATGTGGCATGATCAAATATATCATATATGAAAGTGAAAACGGCCGTTCACAATGGAGTTCTGGTCCCATCACTAATGTATGGAAGCGAAGCATGGAACTGGCAGAAGAAGGATGAAAGCAGAATAAATGTGGTAGAGATGAGGTCCCTAAGACGTATGTGTGGTAGAACGATATTAATTGTTAATTAATCCTTAAAGAATGATTAACCCGCAATGGGTAAAAATCCAGTATTTGTCTACAAGTATTTGTACACAAAAAAACAAATTCTAGTTAAGATTATTATATCATGTGTGTGCCTACCTCAAACAAATTACAAATGGATTTAATACTGATATTTGGTTCTTTGAACTTGTGAGTTTCTCCGACCACTGATCTCAATGAAGATGAAGAAGATAGAAATACGTAGAATTCACTCTCTCCTCGATGTTGCCGGGAGTAAAAACAAGTTTAAATAATTCCCTCGACCACATGCGGCCACACAAATCATGCAAAAGGAAGAGATTGACTGGTCTGCTATAATGTGATATGGCTTATCCAGCAAAACAGGAAATGCTGGTAGATAAAACAGCTCATTCAAAAACAAAACCTCAGCATACCACACCCATGCCAACGGAAAGGCAAAGTATTTTTAAATTTATTTTTATTGGAAAAATCCAATTGGGTTCACTTCGATCGGGAGGAACAAATGCGAACGACATTACGATTCTAGTCAGAGCCAATAAAGCAAGTTTCCATGATCGCACTTTCAGTGTTTCGGGCCCGTTGCCGTGGAATAGCCTCCCTGTTAGTATTAAGTATGAGAATAGTGATGTTAAATTTAAGAGACTACTAAAGAAATTTGTTTTTGTTGAAGTTTAACATTGATAGTATTTATTTTTGTCCAAATTTAACATTGATAGTATTTATTTTTGTTCAAATTTAACATTGGTAGTATTTATTTTTGTTCAAATTTAACATTGATAGTATTTATTTTTGTCAAAATTTAACATTGATAGTATTTATTTTTGTTCAAATTTAACATTGGTAGTATTTATTTTTGTCCAAATTTAACATTGATAGTATTTATTTTTGTTCAAATTTAACATTGGTAGTATTTATTTTTGTTCAAATTTAACATTGATAGTATTTATTTTTGTCAAAATTTAACATTGATAGTATTTATTTTTGTTCAAATTTAACATTGGTAGTATTTATTTTTGTCCAAATTTAACATTGATAGTATTTATTTTTGTTCAAATTTAACATTGGTAGTATTTATTTTTGTTCAAATTTAACATTGATAGTATTTATTTTTGTCAAAATTTAACATTGATAGTATTTATTTTTGTTCAAATTTTACATCTACAGTTTTATTTTTGTTCTAATTTAATATCAATAGTATTTGTTTTTGTTCAAATTTAACATCTATAGTATTTTTTTGTTCTAATTTAATATCATGATGTTAAATGATTAAATATTATTTTAAATACTGTTATAACCTGTATTTATTTAAAATCAATTCAATGAATTGCATAAGATATTATTAATTCAAAAGCCATTTGAGAGAGAAAACTTGAAATTTAATGTAATATTATGAAACATATTCTTTATTGATTATATTCATAGATGGCAGCATGATACATTTTTGGTTCGAGTCTTTGGACAATGTAAGTGATCAGACCAATATTTCTTTTTGATATTATTATGTATTGTAAATTAATTACGTGATTTGTGTAATGTATTGTATGAAAATAAATAAGTACAATGAAAATAATGTGTCACTTAGAAATATGACTGGGGATTGGTTGTAAGAATGAAATACCTTAGCAAGGCTTGGGACTTGGATCACAGAGGTTCAGCTCTTGTGGCTATTCCTCTTACGTCTGATGGAAACATTGTTGGGAGGTGATTTTGTGGGTTGTTGGTTTTTGCGGGGGCATGATTTGTGTGGCCCAGAGTGTTCCTCTGAAAGAGGATCGATTTTGGGCGCTTGTGACGGCTGTAGGTGTTTGGGTCGTAACTTTAGAGGTCTTTTATTGTGGGGTTAGGATGTCAAGGGAGTCCTTTGTAAAAACGTTTGGCAAGTTTCAGAATGAATTCATCTATCATCGGGATTCCCGATTCTAGGTGCAGTTGTGTGATCCTGGTTCATGAAGGCGCACCAAGCGATAGTTTGTTACGACTCATTTGTATCAAATAAAACATAAGATGTATTGTTAAATAAAATAATAATACACTTTTAATATTTGTATCTAAACCACTTTATTTGTTAACACCAACTGGTTTCACTCTCGCCGGAGCTTCGTCAATGTGACATTATAAACTAAACATAAAATCAGAGAACAACATATGAAAAAAGAAATATAAAATGGAGAGGAGAACGTATGCGCGAGGACAATTAGAATGTTAGAACGGTGAGTCATGATCATTAGAGAAAAAAAAATATGGAGAATTTCTAATAAAGATTCTAGTGGCTAGTGACAACGTTCTAACATTCTATTCATCCCGCACACTTTCTGCTACTCCTCTCTATTTTATATTTCTTTTTTCATATTTTGCTCTCTGATTTTATGTTTAGTTTATTCTCTAACCCTGACGAAGCTCCGGCGGAAGCGAAACCGGTTGGTGTTGACAAATAAAGTGGTTTAGATACAAATATTATAAGTTTATTATTATTTTATTTAATAATGTCACACCACAAATTAAGTGCTTCCTACGAAAGTTTAGATGTATTATTCCTATTCAAATTAAACAAAGCGTAGCACTTGATTATAAGTGAAGTTTTATAATATGATCTAGTATCACAATCTCAATAGAATGCACAGTTAACTGTTTAAAATATAAGGAATGCACGATACTAGGCGACAAAGTCTGTATTATCAGTAAGAACACTAACCTAATAAAGAGTCAGTTTTGTTTGCGTTGTGCTGGTACTTGAATCCATAAAAGTTTTGCAAACAGTCAACAAGACATATGCTATAATCCACGCACCGGGTAACTTACAGAATTTCATTGTCGAATCATCAAAACAATACAATGTAAGGCCTTTCACTTTGGGGTGCGGACGTAACAACCAAGGTGTTATTTGTAATCACCTCAAGGGCGCATTAAGACATATTTTAAATCTAAATATGAACGCTGTATCTAATATACAAAATACACATGTTTTTAAATTGGGTATGAAATATGGAAAAATGTGGGTTTTCAGCTTAGATCTGAAATCTGTCGGATCATTTATGCATCTAAGGTGTGAACGGAGATTGTTCCAAGCTGATGGGTTATCTACCGCAAAGGCTCTATCTCCGAAATTTGTACTAGAGCAATCCTTCAGCTCAACTAATCTTCCTATCGCAGAGGAGTTCGCCGAGCGAAGTTTGGATTTCCTTAGATTTAGGCTGTTCGTTATACAGAATCGGATATATATCGTGGTGCCATTCTATGTAGCACTTTGAAGACTGTCCAGCAGAGTTTATATTGGATTCTTTCTGGACTTTTAAGCCAATGAAGTTCTTTGAATGCCTTTAACGAGTCTTGCTGCTGCATTGAACGCAGATTGAAGTTTGTTTAATTGTTGTTTTGGAATGTTTGCATAAATTCTATTACAATAGTCAAGTCGTGACACAACAAAGGAATTTTCAAGAGTATTTCTTGGGAAATACTCTTTTTGACAAATTTTAATTGTCTAAGTATTATGTACCTAACCACCCGTTCACACGAATCGTTTCCTACATCTATATTTTGAATCAAGATAGGTTTATATTATATTAAGTAAACATTTGGGGATTCATGAGATGCATTAATTGATCTGTTCCCAGTCTTCGTCTGAGTCATGGAAGGTTTGTTTAAATTATTAAGATTTTTGTAAACATGCGAGAATGTTTTTATTGATCTGTTCCCACAGGTACACTTGTCATCAAACAAACAAATGCACAGTATTTAAGCCGAATCCTTAAATCAGATACAATTGCAACTCCTTAACCCTTAACGTACCGTGTTCAAAACAAAACGCTCGCTCCCATGTGGTAAATTCAGTTTACCGCTAACTTTATCTAAATATCCAGCATATGACTCGATGAATCAAAATTTAATTTATGTCATCTTGTAGGGAATTTCATTAGGAATAGATCGATATCTATAACATACATGGATTATTTGAAAAACATATCATTATTAATTTTTTTCTGGAACCATGCGATTTCTGATATGGAATGCGTCACAGCATACGAGCAACTGGACACCAAGTATAAACTTGTCTCGCCCCGCCGCGCCGCGCCGCGGCCGTGGCGCTACGAATTTTACGTATGATAAAGGCACCTAGGCAAAATGTATAGTACGTTCAAGACAACGAGTACGTATTAATATTTGTCCCTTTTGGTAAAGTGTTAATATTTTCACAGTTCTGATATTATTAAGTTGCGTGCTGCGTTTCCATCCAGTCGGTATTATTACGTACCTATTGAAAAGGCCAAACATATAATTTATAATACGTTCAAAACAGCGAGTAAGTATTTGTCACTTTTGATAAAGTTGTAAATATTAGCAAAACAAATTCTACCTTAACACGAATGAAGGTGAGGGCAGTCTTAGAAAATATTTTTTTTGGGATGAAGGAAGTAATTTTTTGCTTTTTTTTTTAATACGAAATATTGAGAACACTTCAATGGAGGATTACAATTTTTTTTATAATATTAGGGTCCATAGGTTTTAAGAGAATCAACTTTAAATTGGCAGTGGAAACTCAATTGACCACATGGCAACGCGACGGTTAATAGTAACACGTCTAGATACAATTGCAACTCCTTACTTGTAACACATCTTTATATCTTTGTAATTTCTTGCTTGTAACATCGTCTTAAATAAAGTTCTCTACTTAAAAATTTAATCGTGTTGGTTAAGTTATTCCATCCCAAAAATCCTCACCCGAAGGATAAAACATAAAATTGGCGGCAAAGTGGCGAGACTATTTAAAAACATAAAATTAGGAGGTGGAGTGGAAGATACGAGGAGGCCTACGTCCAGAAGTGGATGGCCACAACAGGCTGAAGGAGAAGAAGAAAATACAAAAATTGAGGACTGTCCGCATGGTACAAATGTAAAATTGGAGTGGTACTCACTTCTCCTGGGCATGATGCTGCCGTTATATCTGGAGTCTTGCAGCAGCTCTCTCTCCTCGGCCATCCTGCTTCCTGGGAGGGTCACCGACTGTAACGAGCACAGAGCGTTAGGTAACAATACACATGCCGGCAGATAGATGCCTATCTCAAAGTATTCTGATTTTAATCTGATGCAAGGTGACCAAGAGCTCCTCAAACTGTTATCACATTAAACATTAATATTGTTTGTATTATCTGTCGAGATAATAAACTAGTCTAATTTGATTTCATATTTATATTCATAAAATTACTTCTTTATCATCATTAAAGTTTTTTCTTAAATGTATATAACATAAGATTAAAATAGAATATATACATATTTTTTTAATGTATACAAATACTGGATTTTACCCATTGCGGGTTAATCATTTTTAAGGATTAATTGTATCTCAATAGAGACGAAGTGATCTAGTGAGGATTAATTTTATCTCAAGAAAGCAATCGCTTAACCCAACCAATGACAGGTCATAAGTCCTGTAAACGCCTCGACCACCATATTCTGTTTCCAAAAAAAACAATTTACATCTTCGTCTCTATTGAGATACAATTAATCCTTAAAATATAATAAATTTAAGACATTAATTAACAATGGAGTTCTGGTCCCAACCGTTATGTATGGAAGCGTGGCATAGAACTGGCAGAAGAAAGATATGAGCAGATACATGCGGTAGAGATGAGGTCCCTAAGATGTATGTGTGGTAGAACGATATATGACAGAATCCCAAATGCTGATATTAGAAAGAAATGTAGAGCAAAATAAGGTATTATGAAAGGATCGCTGCGTTGGTTCGGACATATGGAGCGCATGGGTGAAGAAAGAATGGTTAAAAAATTATACGTTTACGATGTAAATGGAGTACGGAGTTGAGGTAGACCGAGAAAAACGTGGCATGACCAAATTAATCAATTTTTAAAGGTTGGTCATGTCAGAAGCTGGAAGAATCAACGTGCATGTATGACTCGCTGTATGAATGTGGAGGAAACTAGAGAGGTGTGTCAGGATTGAGTAGTGTAACGATACATTCTCTCTGCCTACCCCTGCGGAGAAACGGCGTGATGGTTGTTGTTGTTGTTTCATTAACACATAAATCAATTTTTTAAATTAAGTTAACCGGAATGTCAATTATCCGGACAAGCCAGGATGATAAAGCGCAAATAAAAATACGAGGAAGATTGTATCATCTTTTTTACGGTATTCTACCCTCTGGCATTCTTTCTACATGGCCAGCCCACCGTAGGCGTTGAGACTACAGAATCTCACTACTGTTTCCTGGTTAATCAGTACTAAGATTTCTTTCAAGAATGAAAATATAAGAAGTGAATGCGATGTGAATGATGATGTTATGAACAAAATAATGAAAGTATCATTAGTTATACTAGGAAATCGAACCGAGGACCTTCGGCATGGAAGTCAGAGCTCGTAACCACTCTGCTACGAAGGTCATTGAAGGTTTTTATTATTATGCAAAAAAAAATGTGTTTTCTTACTTACATAATAATTTTAATAAATAAACTTTCTTGGGTATAGGATAATAATGGAATACTTAAAATAAAAATTATCAAATACAGAGAACTTGTCTTAACTTGATGGAATAAAAAGATTGAATGAATTCTAAATTTAAAAATCTTGAGAAATGTTTACTGGAAAGAACAAGAGATATGCTTTTATGTTATACAAAAAATAATTATATTTACTTGAAAGGTTCATTCAGGAAAATGTAATGGCCTACTCAGATGTACCATGTGTGAGCAGTGGAAGCTCGTAAACATTTGTAAGGGTCAAATTATAATACACTTTGTTTATTGTTATTTATTGTTGAACAAAGATGTAAAACTCCATATTAAATAATTAAAACGAAAAAAAAAAAATTTCAAATAAATATATCCCCACAGAACATGGAATTCTACAAAATTAACTGGTTCTACGTGCCTGCGGCTGCGAGACATGGTGCCTATCCGAAAGAGATAAGCGGAGACTAGAGGCTTTCCGGATGTGGTCCTATAGAAGACTATTAGGAATTTCCTGGAGAGACCACATCACGAATGAGGAAGTTCTTCAAGGAATTGAAGGAGGAAGGCACCTGCTCAGGACCTTGTCCGAAAGGCGTGCAAGATGGATCGGTCATGTAATACGTCAAGAAGGTATTACCGAGGGGACAAACTCTAGGGGACGCCCACGCCGAGAGTACCTGTTTTATGTTTTTAAATAGTCTCGCCACTTTGCCACCAATTTTATGTTTTATCCTTCAGGTGAGGATTTTTGGGATGGAATAACTTCCAACACGATTAAATTTTTAAGTAGAGAACTTTATTTAAGACGATGTTACAAGCAAGAAATTACAAAGATGACAGAGACCCAGGGAATAGATCAATTAATGCATCTCTGAATCCCCAAATGTTTACTTAATATAATATAAACAAATCTTGATTCAAAATATAGAGACATAGGAAAGTGATTTTTGGGAGGTGGTTAGGTACATAACACCTGGAGGACCTGTTGGTGGACGTGCGCTGCTCATCATATGCAGATTTCAAAAGAGCCGCACAAGACAGGGAAGAATGGAAGAGAAGAATAGAAGAAATTGCTGCAAACCAATCCCCAGGATTGAAACTTTCTAACTAACTATGCCGCAACCGACTATAGACGGTCTATAATCCCATAAATGGGAGGCCGTCCATACAAAATTTGAGTCTATAGACGCAAAACTAATAATAATACTTTAACACTTAATATCTAGCCAAGTTTGACTGTTTTAAATAATCTAATATTTTAAATATATAGTTACATCTCTTGCCATCATGTTAAAATAAAAAGATGCAACATATTGTCAAGAATTATCCATATTACATTGATTTAAAAAAAAAAGGTTCGACCGATATTACAAAAATGGCACAGACAGCGAAAGAGGGACTGGTACGGTTATATTCAAAGAATGGACACCACCAGACTCCCCTATATTGCACTACATAATCAGCCTCGTGGAAGACCTCCTAAAAGATGGAAGGACAGCTGGGAGTCTACCTCACGGGAGGAGCAACACTCTGGAGAACAGACCACATAGGTCTACAACAAGGATGAATAAGATTAATTATAACTAACTAACTAATCATCATCACGCCGTCTCCCAGAAGGGGTAGGCAGAAAGAATGGACTGCCACACTTTTCTTTCCTGACTTCTCTCGCTTCCTCAACATTCATACATCGTGTCATGCACGCGCGTCGATTTCTCTGACTCCTCACATGGCCGACATTCTATATTTGATTTATTTGATCGTGCCACGTTTTCCTCGGTCTTCCTCTATTTCTGGTTACATTTACATCGTTAACATATAATTTTTTTACCATTATTTCTTCATTCATTCTTTCCATATGTCCAAACCATCTTAATGATCCTTTCATTATTTTGTTCATGACATCATCATTCGCACCGCATTCACCTCTTATATTTTCATTTGACACTCTATCATACACAGAGTAGCACAGATTCGTCTAAGAGATCTCATTTCTACTGCATTCATTATACTTTCATCCTTCTTTTGCCAGTTCCATGCTTCGCTTCCATACATATAGGTCGGTAGAAGAACACCGTAGTATTAATTATATATTTTCTTAAATTTTGTTAATGTTTTGTTAATGTAGAAAATATTAGTAATAATAAAACAGTAAAAAGGATTTGGTCACATTAATTTTTCAGTCACTCCCCACACATGGACACAAAATTCCACAGTGGACACTCATCTGTCACAGGACACCATGTTCCAGCAGCTAATGGCTTGGGGCTGTATGCAATTTAGATAAGTGAAGAATGCTCCAGCCAATGATAACACATTATCAAACTGCCAAATATTTTAAAGCCATGAGAATTCAAAAAGAATTCTTAATTTATCGTTTCTTGAAAAGTAATGCAAAACTAAATAATTAATATGAATGAAAACATTTGTTTTCTACAAAGTCTTTCACAATGGAGTTCTGGTTCCAACACTTATGTATGGAAGCGTAGCATGGAACTGGAAGAAGGATGAGAGCAGAATAAATGCGGTAGAGATGATGTCCCTAAGATGTATGTGTGATAGAACGATGTACGACAGAATCTCAAATGCTGATATAGGAAAGGAATGTAGTGAGGAAGAAGGTATTATGAACAAAATTATGAAAGGATCGCTGCGTCGGTTCGGACATATGGCACGCATGGATGGAGAAAGAATGGTTAAGAAACTATATGTTAACGATGTAAATGGAGTACGGTGTCGAGGTAGACCGAGGAAAACATGGCATGACCAAATTAATCAAATTTTAAAGGTTAGTCATGTCAGAAGCTGGAAGAATCGACGTGCGTGTATGACTCGCTGTTTGAATGTAGAGGAAACTAGAGAGGTATGTCAGGATAGAGTAGTGTGGAAGTCCATTCTCTCTGCCTACCCCTACGGAGAAACGGCATGATGGTTTGTTGTTATTGATAAAAAAATAATTATTTAATTAATATAAGTAACTAAATAACTACCCATCATGCCATCTCTCGAAGGGTTAGGCAGAAAGAATAGACTGCCACATTTTTTTCTCCATATACTTATAATCGCTTCCTCAACATTCATACATTGTGTCATGCACGTACGTCGATTTCTCCAACTCGTCACGTGGCCGACATTCAATATTTAATTTATTTGATCGTGCTCGTTGTCTGCAAGTAGGACAGCATCATCCGCATACAATAGACAGCTTACCGACACTCATTTTGACACTCAAATAACCCCAGGGACAATATGCAACCCTGTTTGACACCTTTATTGATATCAAACTAGGCTGTAAGATCCCAATTTACTCTGACACTAGCAGTACTTTCTGTATATAATGACTTAATTAATATAACAGTTGTAAAATCAGTGTACATATTAAGATAAGAAATTGAATATAATTGAATCTCAAAATCTCTACAGATAACACTTAATCTTGGTATATATTATTTGCTATTATAGGAGCCATATTATAGTAACTTAAACTAGACACATTTTTGTATTACTATATATAAAAATAATAATAATACACAAATAAGATATAACAAATGAAAAACATTTGGGGACTCATTTAGACATAAAACAGTTAAACAAAATTTAAATAATTAAAACCGGAGGTGTTACGGATACCGATTTATCCGGATAATCAAACTGGCGCCAATTATTTTAGCAAAATAAGGTGTAAATCGATTTTATTTTCCTCAGCTCATTTATCGATTATGAAATTACAAATTTGACTGCAAAACCAAGTGTGTATGTAGTACATATACATAAAAAGGCTTAAAAGGCTTACATTACTCTAGAGTACTGGCAAAATAATCAGAGATACAACACAGATACAACAAGATTTCCTCGTCTTGTATTTGCAGCTAAATCGCATATTCGTTTTAATAAAAGCAATTGAGTTGAGCTGCTTTCCTCTTGCTCTTCAAACCACGATAGCGCTGTTTCTAATGCTGTAAAGGCTTCGTTCCGCTTCATCATTCTCATTTGAGCTTTCATCGTCATCTTCATCCTCACTCTCTTTTTGTGCCAGTGTCTCGGTTTGTCTGGATAATTGAAGTTCCGGTTAACTGACGTCCGGATAAACAACATTCTACTGTAATAAGAAACTAATGAAAGGATTCCATTAGTTTCTCAGAGAGAGGAAGGCAGGTGTTATGTACCTAACCACCCGTTCCCACAAATGCAATAATTGATCTGTTCCCAGTCTCCATCTGACTCATTGAAGGTTTGTTTATATTATTAATATTTTTGTAAACATAAGGGCTCAAACGCGAGGGTGTTTTTATTGATCTGTTCCCCCAGGTACATGTGTCATCGAGCAAAGAAATGCACACTATTTAAGCTGAACCGCATCCAATTGCAACTACTAACTTGTAACGCTTCTTTATACCTATGTAATTTCTTGCTTGTAAAATCGTCTTAAATAAAGTTCTATACTCAAAAATTTAATCATGTTGGAAGTTATTCCATCCCAAAAATCCTCACCTGAAGGATAAAAACATAAAATTGGTGGCAAAGTGGCGAGACTATTTAAAAACATGAAACAGGCTCCCAGTTTTTGAAAGGAAGAAATCTAACTAACTAACCATCACACTGCCTTGGACTGCCACACTTTTCTTTCTCTCGCTTCCTCAACATTCATACATTATGTCATGCACGCGCATCGATTTCTCTGACTCCTCACATGGCCGACATTCAATATTTGATTTATTTGATCGTGCCACGGTTTCCTCTATTTCTAGTTCGATTTACATCGTTAACATATACTTTTTTACTATTATTTCTTCATTCATTCTTTCCAAGTGTCCAAACCATCTTAACGATCCTTTCATCATTTTATTCATAACACCATCATTCGCACCGCATTCTCTTCTTATATTATCATTCTTGAAAGAAATCTTGAACATGAAGTACAGATTAACCAGGAAACAGTAGTGAGATTATTTAAGTCTCAATGCCTATGGTGGGCTGGTCACGTATAAAGAATGCCAGACGGTAGAACACCAAAAATTATATTCAGATGGGTGCCCCACGAAAAAAGACCAAGAGGCAGACCGAGAAAAAGATGGGCCGATTGCGTGGAAGAGATTGTGAGAGCGACACTTATGCCAACGGAAAGGCAACATTCACTCTGATCAGTAGAAACAAGTGCAAACAACATAACAATTCCAGCAAGAGCCGATAAAGCAAGTTTCTATGATCGTGCTTTCAGCGTTGCGAGTCCGTTGGCGTGGAATAGCCTCCATGTTAGTATTAAGTATGAGGTAGTGACGTTAAATTTAAGAAACTTCTAAAGACTGCACTGTTCGGTCAGTCATTTTCTAGTGCGCCCTTGGAGTAATTGATTTTACAAAACGGTGCACTTAAAATATCTTCTTCTCCACTTTTGATAGACTCAGGAGTCTGTTATTTCAGGCGGGTCCTCTTGAGACGCTGAACTCCAGCTTTCTCTCCACCGCTTCGGGGGTCTTCCTGGTCGGCGTTGTCCGTTCCATGGAGAGCTATGTATGGTATCCTATTTGAGCTCATTCTTTCTACATGTTGACGCCAGTATCGCGGTCTTTAATGTCCCCATCTGACCACATCTTCGACCTTGCAGATTTCTCGGATTGCTGTATTCCTAACTCGATCACGTAGGGTTTTGCCAGCTATAGCGCGGAGTGTTTTCATCTCGGTTGTCCTGAGCATGCTCTTTGTCTTGACAGTGTCTGCCCTCGATTCAATGCCATATGTGAGGATTGGTCGCACACAGGTCTTATAAATGCGTACCTTGCCGTCAGTCCTCATGTCCTTGTTTCTCCATATGACATCTTTCAGGCAGCCTGCAACCGCTGCAGCCTTATCTACCTGTGACCTTACTTCTCTGTGGAGGTCATTAGAGCTGGTTACTTAAAATATAAGTCATCAAAATAATAATAACACCTCTACCCGAATCAAATCACCTTTGCAACAATATTCCCATTAGATCAAAGAGGAATAGCAGCAAGAGAAGAACCTCATTGCCAGAAGATCCAACTATTTACAAGAAAATTTGATTGCCTATAATGTTTTTTGTTTAGAATTAATGTTGAGTGTTTACGTTGAGAACTTGTCTATAATTACGGCCACACGGAGGTTGTCCATTAGGAGGAATGATAATATTCCAATCAGCCCAGTTGAAAACGGAAATAAATCACACAATAGAACAGGAAACCACTTAGCTTGTGCGAGACACATTTAGAGCTGACCACCCGATCACTAGGCCACCCGATGCATACACAAAAGGATATACAAGGACTAACCAATGTTTGACCTGATAAAGGTAATTTAGTTTATTTATTGTTTCTTGAACAATGATGTAAATAAAACTCCATATTTAATAATTATTATTCTTCTTCTTCACTTTTGGTAGACTCAGGAGTCTGTTATTTCAGGCGGGTCCTCTTGAGAAGCTGAACTCCAGCTTTCTCTCCACCGTTTCGGGGGTCTTCCTGGTCGGCGTTGTCCGTTTGACGTCCCATGGAGAGCTATGTATGGTATTCTATTTGAGCTCATTCTTTCTACATGTTTTGTCAGCGGAGTGTTTTCATCTCGGTTGTCCTGGGCATGCTCTTTGTCTTGACCATGTCTGCCGTTCACAGATTTTCAGATTTAAAACACATCTTAATGAGGTGATCTCATCACAAAAACGGCGCTTACCATATTATTATTATTATTATTAGACATATCATCAACATAAATTATATTAAAACTTAAAGAAAACATACGTTTTCAATTGTGTTAATTACTAAAAAATTTGTTATTCATCATTTTACGACATATGTCTAAGGTATTATTTTGTTAAATCGCTTTTACATCATTACGGCGCGAGCCAAATCTATGTAAAGGGTTTAGCTACCATACTGATTCTCCTGACATGTGATAGATAGCTAATCTATTGCCAATTTATTGTCATTCAAATTCTTTCTACACCAGACCAAAGACAGTGTGACAAACACACTGCCATCGCCGGGAATCGAACCCAAACACAATTAAAAAAATTACTATAATAAAAAATAACAATAATAAAAAATAACAATAATAAATAATAACAATTATAAAAAATAACGATAATAAAAAAATAACAATTATAAAAAAAATTAAAAAAAATAATAATAATAAAAATAAGAAAATAAAAATAACAATATTAATAAAACAAAACAAAAAAATAACAATAATAAAATTAAAAAAAAACATAATAAAAAAAAATATATGAAAAAAAATAACATGAAACTAACTAACTAACCATCACGCCGTCTCCCCGAAAGGGTAGGCAGAAATAATGGACTGCCACACATTTACTGATGCGGCACTCCATCCTTCTCTTTTCGCTCCGCGGGAGACGCGGTGTGATGTGTTGCGAACCTCATCGCCACCAATAGGCATCTCCCGCGCACACTTCGATCGTCCAACACCCACAAAATAAATCTAAAACAAATAATATAAAATACAATGATATAAAATAAAATAACAAAATAATAATAATTTAACACAAAATGTTCTTTTTAGATGGTGCACATATTGTCTATTTAATTTATGTTCCACGAATCCACCGTTTTTTTTTAACCGTCGCGTTGCCATGTGGTAAATTGAGTTTCCACTGCCAATTTAAAGTTGATTTTCTTAAAACCTATGGACCCTAATATTATAAAAAAAATTGTAATCCTCCATTGAAGTGTTTTCAATATTTCATAATAAAAAAAAAAGCAAAAAATTACTTCCTTCATCCCAAAAAAAAATATTTTCTAAGACTGCCCTCACCTTCATTCGTGTTAAGGTAGAATTTGTTTTGCTAATATTTACAACTTTATCAAAATTGACAAATACTTACTCGCTGTTTTGAACGTATTATAAATTATATCTTTGACCTTTTCAATATGTACGTAATAATACCACTGTGGACGGAAACGCAGGACGTAACTTAATAATATCAGAACTGTGAAAATATTGACACTTTACCAAAAGGGACAAATATTAATACGTACTCGTTGTCTTGAACGTACTATACATTTTGCCTAGGTGCCTTTATCGTCGCTCCGCCGGCCGCGGGCCGCAGACAAGTTTATACCCGTATGTCCAGTCGCCCGTATGCTATGACGCATTACATATCAGAAATCGCATGGTTCCAGAAAAAAATTAATAATGATATGTTTTTCAAATAATCCATGTATGTTATAGATATCGATCTATTCCTAATGAAATTCCCTACAAGATGACATAAATTAAATTTTGATTCATCTAGTCATATGCTTGATATTTAGATAAAGTTAGCGGTAAACTGAACTTACCACATGGGAGCGAGCGTTTTGTTTTGAACACGGTACGTTAAGGGTTAATTAAGCACATAATGTAATAACACATAATGTTTTTTTCGATGTTGCACATGTTGACATGGACGATCCAAACTTTTGTGTTTATTTAATTTATGTTACACGTATCCACCTTTTTTTAAATTAGCTGTAATTAGGCACTTAACCAGCAAGAACTTTAAAGTAATATTGAAGAAATTATTCAAATTGTCATTGGAACAAATGAAAATTTTATTTTTGCACCTGTCAAAATTCTTTATAAATAACATTAATAACAATAAAATATAAAATAACAATAACAATAATAATAAAAATAACAATAATAAAAAAATAACAATAAATAAATAAATAATAATAATAATAAAAAAAATAATAAAAATAACAATAACAATAATAAAAAAATAACAAAAATGAAAAAAAAAACATTAACAATAAAAAAATAACAATAATAAAAAAAAATAACAATAATAACAATAAAAAAATAAAAAAAATAACAATAATAAAAATAATAATTATAATAAAAAAAAATAATAACAATCACACTGTTTCTCTAGAAGGGTAGGCAGAGAAGATGGACCGCCACACTGCTCTATCCCGACAAATCTATCAACCTCCTTCTATAATAATACATCATGCTGTTTGCAATGTATTTTGAGTTAATAAACTGATATGATTTGATGTAACATGCAAATTTGTAAATTTTTCTGTATAAGTGAATCGTTTTGGCCAATTTGATTGTTGCCACACTTTATAATAGTTAGTTGTGACACGTAAGACGTTTGTACTGTTTTGATGTTAAAATTATACAAGATTTTCGTTTAATCGCTTTTGACAGGCTCAACCAATTTTGACAGGTGTAAAAATATTTTTTTCATTTGTTCCAATGACAATTTGAATAATTTCTTCAATCATATTTTAAAGTTCTTGCTGGTGTTGGATTGTTTTAAGTGCCTTATTACATTTAACTTTAAAATAAAACGGTGGATACGTGGAAGCTGACATCAAGTGCACCATCTAAAAGAACATTGTGTTAAATTATTTTTATATTGTCATTTTATTTTAAATCATTGTATTTTATATTATTTGTTTTAAATTTATTTTGCGGACGTAAGACGATCAAAGTGTGCGCAGGAGATGCCTATTGGTGGCGATGAGGTTCGCAACCCATCACACCGCGTCTCTCGCGGAGACGAAAAGAGAAGAATGGAGTGCGGCATCGGTTAAAATGTGGCAGTCCATTCTTTCTGCCTACCCTTTCGGAGAGACGGCGTGATGGTTAGTTAGTTAGTTCTATATAATTTCATACATAAGGGTTGTCACTAGAATATTGTTACTGTTAAAATTTAAAACACTGTTATATATAATATCACAATTTCTTTTTATTCACTGAGAGTGTCGCAAGAAGACATGTGTCAGACCCATAATGACTTATGGTATAGAATCGAGGGCTGACACAAATAGAACCAAAGCACTATTACGAAGCGCCGAAATGAAGACACTCCGCGCTATTCTGGGCAAAACACTGAGAGACAGAATCAGAAACACAGTAATACGTGAGACCTGCGATACCGAAGATATTATCAGATGGGGCAGGAAAAGAACACGCTTCTGGAGCGACCACGTAGAACGAATGAACGACGATAGACTCCCCCAAGCAGCCGCAAACAACGTGCCAATGGGAACTCGCCAATCCGGAAGATCTGCGAAGAGATGGCGAGACAGTTGGAGTTCTGTGTCTCAGGAGACAAAAACAGATCCACAGATCTATTAAAAGAAGAAGAAGAGAGTGTCGCGATGGCTGTTTCGCCAACCGATGTTGACATCATCAGGTGTTACAATAAACGCTAACTCTAAAACTATAATATTGTAAAATAAATTATTTGATAATAATTAAACTAACTAACTTACCATCACGCCGTCTCCCCGGAGGGGTAGGCAGAAAGAATGGAATGCCACACTGTTCTGTTCTGACATACTTCTCTCGCTTCCTCTACATTCATACATCTTGTCATGCACGCATGTCGATTTCTCCGACTCCTCACGTGACCGAAATTCAATATTTGATTGATTTGATTGTGCCACGTTTTCCTCGGCCTTCCTCTATTTCTAGCCCCGTTCACGCAGTTTACATATACCATCTTTACCATTCTGTCTTCACTCATTCTTTCCATGTGTCCAAACCATCTTAATGACCCTTTCCTTATTATGTTCATAACACTTTCATTCGCACCACATTCACTTCTTATACTTGCATTTGTCACTCTATCATAAACAGATTTGCCACACATTCGTCTTAGAGATCTCATTTCTACTGCATTTATTCTACTTTCATCCTTCTTTTGCCAGTTCCATGATTCACTTCCATACATTAGAGTCGGCACAAGAACACCATTGTGCACTGCCATCTTAGCTTTTTTGGATAGGCTTTTGTTTGCGATGACAACTTTAAGTGCACCATTTATTCTGTTGCCTGCCTCAAACCTTCATTCAATATCCTTCTCCACCCTCCCATCCTTTGTAAACATACTTCCTAAATAAACAAATTCATCCACTTGTTCCAGATTTTCACCGTTTACACTAGTGTTGCAGACTGTCATGCTTCCTTCTTTTTCGAAAATCATTACCTTGGACTTATTCACATTCATCATCAAATCGTATCGCTTGCATACCTCATACATACTAGACACCAGGGCTTGCAGTTCATGCTCGTTGTCTGCAAGTAGCACAGCGTCGTCCGCATACAACCAAGGTATATAGAATAATATGGTAAGATATTGCGCACGTAGCATGCTATCCCTTTCTAATAATTTGCTGTCAAGTGACGTCATGTGGTGAACTCGAAATCGAAACGAAACTATAAACAAACCTAAATAACTATAAACAAGCTAAATCAAATGGAGTTGATTTGCCATATCCAGTTAAAAATCTTTTTTATCGATGTAAAATGTTTTTCAAAATAAGAACAATGAACTTAAAGCTCATTGAAGATGCTAACTCTAAAAAAAGAAAAATAAAAAAAACAATAACTTAAATAAAGAAAACGATTTGTCATAATTTATTTAATACAATTACAAAAACTTCTTTTAATTAGGCGTAATAAATAAACAAAGAAAAATTCCATACCCAATGTATAAATATATACTCAACTCATACTACACAACCTAATGCTTGGGTCTCCACGTGACGTAGCTGCGCAGTAGATGTCAAAAATAAAACGCGGAATATCTTACCATATTTATTCTATATACCTTGGCATACAACAAACAGCTTACTGACACACCATTCATGTTTGCACCTGCTTCCAGCCCTTTCAGCTCTTTCATACACTTGTCCATAATAAACTATAATAAAATAAAATAATTATAATTATAAAAATAATAATAAACTCTAATTCTAAAAACTAGAATATTGTGTAATAATTTATTAGATAATATGGGTATTTAATTCAAATTATAATTAACAGTAGTTGTTAATGGAATGATGAATTGTCTGATAAATAAGTTCTGCTTATAATAATTGTCCATTGCTTGGTGACATCTTGTAATATGCTAAAATTAATTTCACAATTTGTGGTTTGTGATACTATAGCAAGAGATATGTACTGTGTTGACATTGGGCTGATAACAGAGATGATAGCAGATGTACCCAGTATTGGTACAATATCCAAAACTAATTCAAAGATTAGAGTACTCACATTGGCACAAACATATTACATAATTTATGACAAAATATTACTAAAAAATTATATTTTAAATAACCATTTCTCAATCTCACAAAACGGCAACGTCAACGTCCAGTCGAGATGGTTGGCCGAGGTTAAAAAAAAATAAACAACATATAATAAACAAATTATAACAATATTGGGGATCCTATTGACTCTTCGAGCGGTGCATGGCCATCACGATGGATGGATTTTGGATTTTTCTAGGATGAAGAACGCAAAAGTAGAAATGAAATCGCTTAGAACAGGGATGGCGAACCTATGGCACGCGAGACGATTTTGCATGGCACGCGAATGAAGAGAAAAAAATAAAAGTGATTTTACAAAAAATTCAAAAAAGTTTTAGCTTGATTGACAATGTCTTGACAATGTTTGAATTCATGGAATTAGATGATTTTGAAATGGAATTGGTAGATTTTCGATATGGACACAACAATTTTAAGATTTAAGAATTATTTTGGAAGAAATTGAGCGAGATCGATTCGTTGGACCAGTCCAGAGAAATCCCGGAAACTTTTCTTGTCTTAAAAAAATAGCAATGGGCATTTTAACAATTTTTCATCGGCTTATTCCTGTGAACCATTATTTTCTCCGATGAACTTTATTGAATCAGACATAAAATGTAGACTAACAGACGAAAGTACTACTGCTTGTATTCTATTAAAAGCTACCATCTATGAACCCGATATAAAAAAATTAGCATCTAGCATCCAACAACAAAAATCTCACTAATAATGATGTTTTGAGGGTTCTACATTTTTTTTTATCAAGTCTATTTTTTATTTATTTGTTTTATTTTGCCATTAAAAAGTACTTAATTATTTTTTTCGATGTATCAATGCTTTTTTTATATTAAAAATCTGAAGTTACACAAACATTTGATGCATTTATATTTCCATGGGATGTGGCACGCGACATATTATTAAATTTGAAAAAAAATCTTTTTTTGGCAATCAGGCTCAAAAAGGTTCGCCATCGCTGGCTTAGAAGAATGTGTTGAAAAACAATGTATAATAGAATACCCAATGAAGAAGATAGAAAAGAATGTAAGGCAGATGAATGCATCCCAAATAAAATTAAGAAAGGGTCACTAAGGTGTTTTGGAAGTTGGGAACAAATGGATGAGGAAATAATGGTTAAAAAGATATTTACAAGTAGTGTGAATGGAAAAATAAGTCGAGAAAGGCCAAGGAAGACAAAGCATGACCAAATTAATCAATACTAGGCGGCCATTTTTGAAGTAGAAACAAAAACGAGCGTGCGTGTCACGGTGTGTGTGTAGAAGAGACGCGAGAGTTGTGTTGGTATAGAACACTTTGGGGGTCCATCCTCGCTGCTTACCCCTCCGTAGAAACGGCGTGATGGTTAGTATTTCATTTCATTTATTTATTTTAAACATATCTAAAGCATTACAGATTTTTTTTCCAATACACTAAAGATACAAGTTAGAGATACACAATAATAAGTAATACATAATAGATTAATAAAAAGAGCGAGAAACATGAGATGCATGACAATTATACTATTATTTATACCATACCAGAACTCCATTGTGAACGGCCATTTTCGCTTTCATTGATTAATTCTTGTTTCCAATAACTACTTTTAAAGCTCCATTCACTTTGTTACCCGCACCAACCCTTTTTTCAACATCACTGTCCGTTCGGCCATCCGCTGTGAACATGCTACCTAAATACACAAATTCCCTCACCTGTTCCAAGTTCTCTTCATTTACACTTATATAACAAACTGTCATTTGCTCTTCCCTTTCAAAAACTAACACCTTTGACTTTCCGACATTCATCAAAACACGTTAAAACAATTAAATAGCAGACAACATAATTTTGAATAAGTGTGATCCATCAATGAACTCCGTTTTCATCATTAGCATCATCATATTCATCATCTGAAGAGTTTGATGATTCAGTGTCCCTATCAATTGAAAAAAGAAATTCCTCGTCTTCATCTAGCCAAATATTTCGTTTATTAAGTACTCGCGGCTGAATTTCCTATGGTAACAATTCTCTGGACCGAATGTACACAGATACACCTATAAAATCAATACAAAATATACAATACGTATTTTTATTATTATTCACTAATCATAAATCGGTTATTTAATCTCCACGGAACACTCATCTGTCATCTTTTTCGAATGGTATTAATGGCGCAAATATTCTCTGCTCTCCTTCACAAAAGGGGTTTAACTTTTAGAATAGTCTCTCTTATACTGATTTTTATAACTTTGGGCATTGTTAATCTAAAATTAATAAAGAAAACCAAAAATCCCGGCGACGATTAAAAAATAACCTCAACTCAAATCTTTCACATTGAGTATTGACATCTGGCATCAACAACAACAATACACCACCTACGGGCGATACCGAAAGTAAAATACACGCTTTTTGATTTTATACGTCGTTTATTAAGTCAAATTTAGTCAAACGTACGACAAATATAATTAATTTTAAATCATTTAAGTGATTTTTTCAAATGTTTTAATAATTATTCTGTTATCCGGAACGGAGACAAATCCAGCAAATATAAGATCTTCAAAATTGGTCCAGCCGTTCTCGAGTTATAAATGGTGTAACTAACACGATTTTTGACTTTGTTTTATATATATAGATTATTACAATTATACCATACAATTATAATAAAGATAGTACTTCCCTCAGATGAGCCAAACTATCACAAAATATGTCAAACTCCGAGGTGATACGATTAAGCAAAGATAATGCTCTACCTACCGGCATAACCATTGGCAGGTTGGTTCTGCATCGTGGGAGATAAAACAATCCATGGCCCCTTTGTCGAAGATAATTATCAGGGACGAACAGACCTACATCACTCAGAATTTCTGAGTTGTGTATACAACCGCCTATCAGTCGAAAGAAATGGACACCCAAGTGA
This sequence comes from Lepidostoma basale, assembly GCA_022606425.2. Taxonomy (NCBI): domain Eukaryota; kingdom Metazoa; phylum Arthropoda; class Insecta; order Trichoptera; family Lepidostomatidae; genus Lepidostoma; species Lepidostoma basale. Next base: position 189,063 of record JAHDVF020000745.1, on the reverse strand, counting down.
ATATCTCGTCTCCTCTCGAGTGACTGGTAGCCTAGCATCCCTAGCAAGAAATCAGTTGGAAAGAGCCACGGGTAATATCCATACTCCCTAAGATAGAGGTATCGCAGAAATTTTTTCTGCACCCTCTCCACCATCAGGGAATATCGAACCTGATAGATAATGGAACTAAACTCCAACCGACTTCTCACCAGAGAGTTATACAGCAGCTTCAGCACCTGAATATTACGAAAGATCTTGGCGTTTCTAATGACAAAACCAAGCATTTTGAGGGAGCTATTACATAGTGAAGTTATGTGAAGACTAAATGACAAGCGAGCATCGAACAACACCCCTAGATCCATGGATGTCGACGCTCTTTCGAGCTGGGCTTCATCCATTAGATATCTGAAGTAAATTGTTTTAGTTGCTCGTGTAAACGACATAACAAAACACTTGGAGATGTTGAAGAACAATTTATTATGTTTACTCCATTGGATTTAAGTCATCAGTGCTTTGTATATCGCGCTGGAGATTCAAGCAGTCTGAAGGAGACTGAATTTCACTGAAAATTTTTAAGTCATCAGCAAGTAGTAAGTTAGTTAAGGAGAATGCCTTGTTAAAATGACAATAATTTACCATGTGCTGCAGCTCTAAGAGGAGATTAGTTTATATGACAACTGTCTTGTTAATACTTCATATTTATTACATGCAAGCCTTTGTAAATATTTATGTCTTCAGTAAACTCAAACTAAATTAAAATTCAAGATTGTATATGCTAAAGAGATACATAAAATATAATTTATCAGCTTGATAAATAAATATCTAATTATTTAAAAAGATAAAAAGTGACATAAGTTAGAAAATATACAATAAGTGTAATAAGTCATGGTGTTGAGAATGTATGAGGTATGCAAGTCGAATGATTTAATGATGAATGTCGGAAAGTCAAAGGTGCTAGTTTTTGAAAGGGAAGAGCAAATGACAGTTTGTAATATAGTGATATTGAAAGAACGGACAGTGATATTGAAAGAAGGGTTGGTGCGGGTAACAAAGTGAATGGAGCTTTAAAAGTAGTTATTGGAAACAAGAATTTATCAATGAAAGCGAAAATGGCCGTTCACAATGGAGTTCTGGTTCCAACCCTTATGTATGGAAACGAAGCATGGAACTGGCAGAAGAAAGATGAGTGCAGAATAAATGCGGTAGAGATGAGGTTCCTAAGACGTATGTGTGGTAGAACGATGTACGACAGAATCTCAAATGCTGATATTGGGAAGGAATGTAGAGCGAAAGAAGGTATTATGAACAAAATTATGAAAGGTTCGCTGCGTTGGTTCGGACATATGGAGCGCATGGGTGAAGAAAGAATGGTCAAAAAAAGTATAGGTTAACAATGGTGGTCTAGGGGATAGAATGCTTGGCTCCTGATCCAGGGGACTTGGGTTCGAGCCTGGACACGACCAGATTCCTTCTTCATAATAATGAGTTATTTTCTGCTCACATTGAAGATTGTAATAATAAATTCTAATATCATTGATTTAAATCCTTGGTATTAGTTTTTTTTCAAAAAAAAAAAAAAAAAATGTAAACGGAGTAAGGAGTCGAGGTAGACCGAGGAAAACATGGCATGACCAAATTAATCAAATATTAAAAGTTGGTCATGTCAGAAGCCGGAAAAATCGACGTATGTGTATGACTCGATGTATGAATGTGGAGGAAGCTAGAGAGGTGTGTTAGGATAGAGTAGTGTGGCGGTCCATTCTCTCTGCCTACCTCTGCGGAGAAACGGCATGATGGTTTGCTGTTGTTGTAATAAATAGATAGAACTGGGATAATACTAAATATGTACGAATTTATTTTTCTCAACGCATTGGGAAAATTATACACGTCATCCGGAGAATGATATAAATTGCATCTTCTTATTCTCGGCATTACTTCCCAGTGATCTCTTTTACCTCATCTACAAACAATGGCAGAAACGTGTCCATTAGAAACTCATTTAAGAAGCTGTATGTTTTTGTTACATTAGAAAAAACTGGGGCTCCTAAAATCCACAATATGGAAAAACAAAGACATGGCCATTAAGAGTAAGATGAGAATCTATAAAGCATGCGTAAGACCAATAATAACATATGGCGTCGAAGCAAGAGCAGAGACAGTAAAGACCAAACAAGTTTTGAGTCTCACCGAAGGGGTAGGCAGAGAGAAAAAACCGCCATTGTTCTTTCCAGACATTCTTCTCTCGCTTCCTCAACACTAATACATCATGTCTTGCATGCACGTCGATTTCTCTGACTCCTCACGTGGCCGATATTTAATATTCGATTGATTAAATCATGCCATGTTTTTCTCGGTCTTCCTCTATTTCTAGTTCCGTTTACGTCTTTAACATATAATTTCTTTACTATTCCTACTTCTTTCATTATTTCTTTTAACCGTCGCGTTGCCATGTGGTCAATTGAGTTTCCACTGCCAATTTAAAGTTGATTTTCTTAAAACCTATGGACCCTAATATTATAAAAAAAATTGCAATCCTCCATTGAAGTGTTCTCAATATTTCGTAATAAAAAAAAAAGCAAAAATTACTTCCTTCATCCCAAAAAAAAATATTTTCTAAGACTGCCCTCACCTTCATTCGTGTTAAGGTAGAATTTGTTTTGCTAATATTTACAACTTTATCAAAAGTGACAAATACTTACTCGCTGTTTTGAACGTATTATAAATTATACTTTGACCTTTTCAATAGGTACGTAATAATACCGACTGGATGAAAACGCAGCACGTAACTTAATAATATCAGAACTGTGAAAATATTAACACTTTACCAAAAGGGACAAATATTAATACGCACTCGTTGTCTTGAACGTACTATACATTTTGCCTAGGTGCCTTTATCCTCGCCCCGCCGGCTGCGGCGCGCAGACAAGTTTATACCTGATGTTTAGTCGCTCGTATGCTATGACGCATTACATATCAGAAATCGCATGGTTCCAGAAAAAAATTAATAATGATATGTTTTTCAAATAATCCATGTGTTATAGATATCGATCTATTCCTAATGAAATTCCCTACAAGATGACATAAATTAAATTTTGATTCATCTAGTCATATGCTTGATATTTAGATAAAGTTAGCGGTAAACTGAACTTACCACATGGGAGCAAGCGTTTTGTTTTGAACACGGTACGTTAAGGGTTAACTAACTAATTAACCATCACATCGGAGAGGTAGGCAGAGAGGATGAATCACCACATTGTTCTATCCTGGCATAATTCTCGCGCATCTTCTACATTCACACACCGTGACATGCACGCTCGTCAATTGTTCCTACTACGAACATGGCCGCCTTTCAGTAATTGCTTAATTAGGTCATGCCATGTCATCATTGGCTTTCCTCGACTTCTTTTCCCATTGATGGTTTGGACATATGAAAAGAATGAATGAAGAAAGAATGGTAAAAAAATTATATGTTAACGACGTAAATGGAACCAGAAATAGAGGAAGACCGAGGAAAACGTGGCACGATTAAATAAATCAAATATTGAATGTCGGCCATGTGAGGAGTCAGAGAAATCGACGCGCGTGCACGACACAATGTATGAATGTTGAGGAAGCAAGAGAAATATGTCAGGAAAGAAAAGTGTGGCAGTCCATTCTTTCTGCCTACCCCTTCGGAGAGACGGCGTGATGGTTAGTTAGTTAGTTATATTTATTAAAAAATAGAATGCCAATTTTTTTTCTCTTTATTAATTTGTATGCCGATCTTCACGAGTATAAAAAGTTTAATTTGTGTCGTGATTTCAAATACTCAAATGCTAACCTGAGTTGACCCATGGCCTCGGGAGGTTAAACGTCTATCATACATCATCCTCTGCCCGCCCATCGATTGGTCAAACACAAATGCGACAGGCCTCTGATTGATGTAATCACGTCCTTGCCTGGACTAACTGAACAGATATTTTTGATAATGCATTATTAATGTGTGGTTCGGTGATATGGAGTCCCCACGAGGCGAGATACTCGCTCATGTTAGAGAAGGTTCAGAAAAGATTTCTGAGATATCTCTACATGAGACAGTTTGGTAGCTATAATATAATATTATAATAATAAATTGGATAATTTATAAAGCGCCATTTTTATGAATTACTCATCTCAATGGCGCTGTACAAGATGCTCCGTTTTATCAACTAGATAATAGTAATAATAATAATAATGATAAAAAAAATATAAACATATTTAGTATGAGGGCTGCACCTGACGAAGTCGATCAGCCCTTCTTGTCAGGAAATGATAATTTGAAAAGGTGCGTTTTGAGTCTCGATCTAAACTCTGGTTGATTCTCAATGCACTTAAGGTCTGCTGGAAGACTGTTCCAGGCTGAAGGGCCGGCTACCGCGAAGGCTCGGTCGCCAAAGTTTGTGCTTGGACAGCGTTTTGGCACAGTCAATCTACCGATCGCAGAAGACTTAGCTGATCGCAATGTAGACTGTCTAGCAGCTATCCGTGGCTTTATCCCACTGCATTCCTCTCGGGCATGCTGGGGACCAATAGTTTGCAGATAAGAAGAGATGGGTGCACACTTACCCATTTCTTCAGACATCAGGGGATTCTTTGAGAACTCAGTTATCTCGGAGGCTATCCATCTTTACGTTCCAGATGGTTATCTTCGACAGTGTCAGCACACTGTGTTATCTGCCAGCATGCAGAACCAACCTGCCTCTGGTGATGCCGGTGGGGAGAGCAATCAAACTGCTGAACATGATCGCTTCGGAGATCGATGTCTTTCATATTAGTGAAAGTACATTCAGAAGACAAATACTCTTGACTTTGGAGAATATCTTGTATTCCTAATCTCAAACCATCTCTCGGTGCGAGAGTGAAGGTGCTCTAAATCCCAACAAGCTGAAAATCAGTAAAATTGTTCAAAACATAATTATAAATAAAATTTAAAAAGTCCCCATCATTTATGTGATTGGAATTTTTTTTATCCGAGGTCAAAGGTCAAAAAAATTAGAGATTTTCAGCAAAACGGTAAGTTTTATCAAAAAAGTACCCCCGACAAAAATTGTAGATCATAAAATTATCTATAAAAAATGTATCAATACTTTTTTTCCTACGAGCCACCGTTTCTGAGATATAACGATTCAAAAAGTTGTAAATCGTCATAATATGCACACGTTTCCACGCCACCTATGAGGTAGTGTACTTAGCGCGTTTTTTTAACCCGAAGGGGTGGGCAGAAAGAATGGGCTGCCACACTTTTTTTCCTGACATACATCTCTAGCTTCCTCAACACATCTTGTCAAGCATGCATGTCGATTGATCTACTTGATGAAAACGAGGAATTTCTTTTTTCAATTGATAGTAACACCAAATCATCAGATTCTTCAGATGAGGAAAATGATGATGCTGATGCTTTGATGGATAACTTTTATTCATAATTGTATTTTCTGTTATTTTGTATTAATTGCTGGTATGTGAAATATTAGTCCAAATAAAATAGTGTTTATGATTGCATATTTTGACTGCCACTATGAAAATGGTTGATTAAAATAATTGTCAATTTAAATAAATTGTTTTGAGCTATTTTTGGTATCAATAATTTTATTTTCATAAAAAACATTTAGTATTACTTTACAATTACAGCCCTTAAATACATTATGGTGCAATTATTTTGTGCCAACATATACGTTTTGGTCTATATTTAATCGATCAAAGCTAAACCATAGATAAGATATAAAAAATATCCAGAGATAAAGAAAGGTTTTAAAAAAGTAATTAGTCATTGGCCACTGTGTGTTTGAAGAAAATCATTGGTAAAAAAGCATTTATTATATTTTCAATCTAACAAATATACAGTATAAACTATTTACTAAACACTTGGATCAATTGTAATCTGATTGAAATAAATATTTGTTCAATATTTAAACTCAGCAAAATCCTAAATCTGAATAAAAATTGTTAGATAGTCCAACCCATAGTGTCTCACCGCCCACTAGTGAGTAATATCATACATTTTATAGGAAATATGATCAAAGTGAATGCCGTTCTGCGGTTAGTAAATAGTGTAGATTTTGCATGTATCTTCGGGGAGACGGCATGATGGTTAGTTAGTTAGTTAGATTATTCAATTGAATTATCTGTTTTCTCATATTCTACGGGGGTGACATGTTCCCTTGCTTAGGCATTATGAAATGTTTCTGCAAATAGAAATATATCAGGGATATTTCGAGAACTCAGCTGTGCTGGAGGGTTTGGTCTTTTTGTCCCTGATAGATGTCTCCGACACCGACAACACAGATTTATTACCTACTGTATACAAATTCTACAATAATTTTCACTTTGTCATTCATTGACTAACTAACTAACGGATGGGTAGGCAGAGAGGATGGATCGCCACAATGGCCTGTCCTGGCATACCTCTCGGGCTTCCTCTACATTCATACATCGTACCATGCATGCACGTCGATTATTCCGACTTTGAATGTGGCCGCCTTTTAGTAATTGATTAATTTGGTAGATATAGTTCTAAAAATAAAACTTCAATCTTGGTATCGATTATTTCTTGAGCAATAATGTCATACTAGTTTCAACGTGTGAAACATTCATGGAAATAAAGTTTTCTTCCCCTTAAAAACTTGGTTCACTGTACGATCATAATCTCTATATATATAATACATGCACAATGGTGTTCTTCCACCGACCCTTATGTATGGAAGCCAAGCATGGAACTGGCAAAAGAAGGATGAAAGTAGAATAAACGCAGTAGAACTGAGAACTCTTGAGAACAAATGTGTGGATACTCTGTGTATGATAGTGTCGAATGAAAATATAAGAAGTGAATGCGGTGCGAATGATGGTGTCATGAACAAAATAATGAAAGGATCATTAAGATGGTTTGGACATACGGAAAGAATGAATGAAGAAAGAATGGTAAAAAAATTATATGTTAATGATGTAAATGGAACCAGAAATAGAGGAAGACCCGAGGAAAACGTGGCACGATCAAATATTGAATGTCGACCATGTGAGGAGTCAGAGAAATCGACGCGGGTGCATGACACGATGTATGAATGTTGAGGAAGCGAGAGAAATATGTCAGAAAAGAAAAGTGTGGCAGTCCATTCTTTCTGCCTACCCCTTCGGGGAGACGGCGTGATGGTTAGTTAGTTAGTTGGTTAAGATTATTCAATTGAATAATCTGTTTTCTAATATACATGTTACCTTGCTAAGGCATTATGAAATGTTACTGCAAATAGAAATATATCAGGGATATTTCGAGAACTCAGTCGTGCTGGAGGATGTTGGTCTTATTGGTCGACAGCACAGATTAATTACCTACTGTATACAAATTCTACAATAATTTTCACTTTGTCATTCATTGACTAACTAACTAATCATAACGCCATTTCTCCGGAGGGGTAGGCAGAGAAGATGGATCGCCACAATGCTCTGTCCTGGCATACCTCTCGGGCTTCCTCTACATTCATACATCGTACCATGCACGCACGTCGATTATTCCGACTTCGAATGTGACCGCCTTTTAGTAATTGATTAATTTGGTCATGCCATGTTTTCCTCAGTCGTCCTCGGCTTCTTTTTCCACTCAGACTGCTTGTGTACAACTTTTTAACCATTCTACTCTAATTCATTGGTTCCATATGTCCAAACCATCTCAGGGATACTTTTTTAATTTTATCCATGATGCAGTCATCTGCTACATTTCTTTCTTATTTCATCGTTCGGTATTCTATCATACAACATTTTCCCGCACATTCTTCTTGGTGATCTCATTTCTACGGCGTTTATACTGCTTTCATCCTTCTTTTGCCAGCTCCAAGCTTCAATTCCATACATGAGGGTTGGCACTAGAACTCCATTGTGTACTGCCATCTTTGCTTCTGTAGATATATTGACAACGCAACTATTTTCGTTTAGAAGACATCTTTGGTAGGTCTATACATTTATTTTATTTTCCGATAACCGGATGACCGCAATTCGGATAAATGGAATTCTACTAGATTATAAAATAAATTTTTATTTTCGTTATTTACAATGAACTTCTACAGTGACATTTTAAATAACAACATTAATACTTGCGTATGAAACATATAGCTTTCTCTTCTTAAAACCGAGATTTCTCTAGCATTTGTTAACAATGGTTGCGGTTGTTTCTACAAAAAAATCATTACTGATTGCTGCAACATCTAAGCCATATATTTATATTTTATGTTTATCTATTAACTTTGATAATACTATTATATAAAATATTAATTTATCTATTTCATTGGGTGATAAAGCTAATTGTAATTATCTATTGTTTCATGAAACTAGTTGCAGATAAATTAAACAATTATAATTATTATTTAAAAAATACAATTATTACGAACTCTAAAGTTTTAAATGATCACAACTCGTTAATTTTATTAAAAATCTGATGTTTAATCGACACGCCTTTATACTATTCAATCGCTAATTCATCCTCAATACAATACGAAATGAACAACTTGTATTTAAATTTATATTTAACAATAAATATTCCATTGTGTACTTGTATAGGCAACTCCGTTCGGGGCACCAACCTTATGACTTATGACATGCCTAAATATGACAGAAATAGTTGGGTCAAAAATTCATATAGCTAAATCTCAATTTTAAAGGGTCAATGTAACTAAAAATGTCTACATTTAAAACAAAACAAGATATATATCCCGATTAAGATCGAGTTTAGTTTTAAAAATAACGTACTTTAAATGGTCTTAACAGTACACGGAAAAGGGCAATGAGTTATAAACAAAACATTCAAAACAAAAAAACTGTACGTTGATGCGTATTTGTTATAAATGCATCCTAGTTGAAGATTTTGTAACTCTTATGACGATTGTATTAAATGTGTAGGACTCCACCCAAAACAGAGTTCATTCCCATTTATAGTCGACAGAATAATAATCAATATAATTAACAGTTATTAATTTAAAACAGGACGTGTAGCCCATTTACAACGAAATTCTTGAGATTGTTTTATAAACATCGTGCCCGAAGCATGCTCCCGAAACGGTTATGAAAAGTAAATAATCTGACAACTCACCAATTAATATAATAAACTTGCGTAGAAATGTGAACTAAACGAAACTGTCGATTGAAAAATTCAGATTTAAAATTACTTAGTTAAATGAAACATTATAAAAACACCCGACACATCAAAGACCGCATGCGAACCCGCTGCAGAATGAGCCCGCTCAGCCCGCTCGTGGATACGGATTACGGCAGTACGGGACACATGTATATAATAAAAAAAAAGCCATAGAATATAAAGAGAACCAAAGCCAGAGTTTATTTGAGCGAGACTAAAAACTTTTAACATTTTTTGATAGAGGGCGCGCTGTGTATGAACCATAGGGGTAGCCTTTATCTTTCAAATTTGTTTTTTTTATGTCACACCCCCTCAGTTTTTTTCTAACTGATCTAAAACTAAAGTCAGGGAAAAAATTGGTCATTCGCATAATTCTAAGCGGTGCCCCAGAGGCTGTGAAGGTTGTCATTTATATATTTGTTTAAATACTGGGTTTTTTTTCCACAAATTTTATAGAAAAAAATTAATAATTTTGATACACGTTAAAAAACTTTTGTAATATTAAATATACATTAAAACACAATAGTAAATAACCCAATTGATATACCCATGTTTCATGGTATACTAGGTGAGATTGCACTGAACAAATTTTACATGGCCGAAAATACGTTTTCTCTCTGGAGGCTTATTTGATCTTAGTTAAGTTTAATTTTAATTAGTGATAAGACTATAAAAAACAATAATAGTGGATAGGAAAAACAATAATATTGTTTAAAGAAGTGTAGTGACAATTTTGTGATTAAAAAAATAGCGTTCTGCCCCGTAATCGCAATTAAGGAAGTACTGCCGGCCGGGTAGGCCGAACGGCAACACTTTGGGGGCGTGATCTCACCCCCCCACCCTGCGGAATTTAAAAATCGGGAGCTCTCGAGCAGTCAGTCGGTCCCCGGCCTTCGGTAGAAGGAATATCTCTCCCGGACTTCGGGAGATAATCGGAAGAAAAGTTCGCGATATCGCCGGATGGTGCCAGTAACCATGGCGCCAGCCTATCATCATTGGGGCCTGATGCTGGCCACGGCTGTCTCAGCGAAGGAGACCAGACCGCCTCTCGCTCCTCGCTCTTCCTCGGACGTCTCTCGTGGTGTGGACGCCACGTGTCGGCTAGCTCGCCGACTTCGCAGATCAGATCAGTTAGTACTGTTTCAGTGACGGATTAGTTTTAAGTCGTTGGCCAACAAATAGCAAGTAAGTCCTCTTTAGTTTATAAGTAATCTTGTTTCTTTATTTTGTGTCATTAAATATAATTGTAAATAGTAAATATTGGTTTCAATCTCATATCACTATACATCCCGGAGCATCTCAGAGATCACATAATGAGGTTATATTAGCGAAGCACAATACGTAGCGAAGGGTAATACGTTAGGAGGAGTTGTTTCGATATCGGGAATGAGATACGAGTAATATTTCATGTTTCACCCCGTGACGACAATTTCTTCGTAACACAATAGCACGTATGATTCAAGAATGGACGCGGCGAAGCAGTTCTGGTTGTTGGGAAAACGTATCACGGCGCTTAAACATAGCCAGTATTGCATTGTCTTCCAGATGAAACGGTAGCACTTGGTTTGTTAAAAAATGACGCAAATAGGTAAACTTTGCAATTACGTATCGGACTGAAAGAGAGACAAATACAATATTAGGTAGAAAATTACTTTCTAACAAACATGTAATTCAAATGCTATTTTCAGTTAGTTTTCGCTATCATCCGAGGGCAGGTTGGAAGACTGCTTCCAGCAAGAAACTAGAAACAATAAACTTGACAGGCTCCCAGTTATTATTTCCGGTCAAGACCATTTTTTAGGAGTCCCTCAATTGTCTTCTTGCAGCGGAGATGACATTGCAATAGTTTTTTATCGTCAGTATTTTTATGGATATAATGCAAACCTTGTGATTTTGCATCAGTGCGTCAAATACAGGGATAATAAAAGGTGCTTACTTTTTGTTAGAGCGAAAACTGGGAAAAGATCTTTAATATCTACTTTGCAGACATCATACCATGATACCATATATATAAATTGGTTTTAAAGTCTGCTTTTGAATCATGCATTGCTACCCTGTATGGACATGAACCAGGATAATATAATCGCTTTCAACAAGTATGGGCCAATAAAGATATTTTCAAATATACTGTTGGATAGCCAATGCCATTCACAAGTTGAAATGTGTATAATGGGCTATGGAAAGATAAATGCTTAGCATAAGTCTGAGGGTCAAAATACCCAATTCCGAAATCAAACGTCGGACAAAGCTTGTTGATGTGATGGCCGTTGTTGGAAATGGGCAGGACATGTTGCTAGACAGGGAACATATAGATGGGAGGGAAAAATAATCATCAGTCGACCCCAAAATGGATGAGCTGATGACCTAAATCCAATCAGGGGAAGAGATAAATAACAGTCGCCCATGATTGAGGAAAATGGAGAATGTTTGAAAAAGTTTACATCCAGCGGTGGAGATATTAAATATCGATTTGTTGTAAACAGTATCGGTAAGGATATAGCTACTGAAATAATAATGGCGTGAGTATTTTTTGATGATACAATTCCTTTCAAATAAAAAGTAAAGATGACCGCATTGAATGAAAAATAATCAACGCATTGTGGCTCCAAGCGTCTCCATTTTGATTTAAAGGAAATAATCGAATTGATACATAAATAACTACATAGTGGCGATGAGGTTCGCAACCCATCACATCGCGTCTCCAGCGGGGCGAAAAGAGAAGGATGGAGTGCCGCATCGGTTAAAGTATGACAGTCCATTCTTTCTGCCTACCCTTTCGGGGAAACGGCGTGATGATTAGTTAGTTACTTAGTTAATAACTATGTAACCTTTTTTTTATTTCCAAAATTTAAGCACCCTTTCGGGCTTTAATGTACACGCCTAGTGTATTTGGAAAATGACACTTTATAAATACAAGTGTGAGACTATAATTGCAGTAGAACAAAAGGTGTTTTGGATTAAAAAATAATTTTAATTAAACAGAAAACCTACGTTGGTGCAGCGAAGGCATATTTGTTCTGCGCTACTTGGAACAGATTCTCAACTCTGCTCATTACTATCCGATCCCTTATATTCCGCAGAGGCAGCACGTACTACTTCAAATCTGCATTTTATTTCAATATTTGGGTCAATTGCTTTAGTTATAATGAAAGATTTTTTTTTTTCAAATATATTTATATATAAATACAATAAATATAAATTAACGACGGACTTATGTACATTAATATCAATTTACTGAATAATTCACGCACATACATCTTGGAGAACTTAAAGTTGAACGCTAAATTCCGCAAGAGTGTGGATAGCAACCAAATGTTTGTCACAAGCGCTTTTTGATGTGTTCAAAAATACGGACAGCGAGTCAAACGTCGACAAATCATGACAAATAACCCTCACCCCCTGATCAAGCTTTTGTGATCGCTTGCCAATACTAGGCATGAAGTCTGGAGTGTGTATTAGACAGAATTACGACCATAAGCAATATTATATTTGCACCGTTAATCTATGGTGCAGTATGTGATCTATGAATTATCTGACGTCACATATTCCCGCCGGTCTTCCAGAATTTAAAATTATAAATATTTTTATATTTATCAGGGAGTGATCCGTGTCGCACAAGTTACATAGTTATTTAAAAAAAAAAACGTTTTCTGAACGTTATATTACCGGTAAATTATTTCGTCACTGAGAATAATCTATTCTCTAAAATTTTCTCGCTGTCGCAAGAAGACATTGAAATACTAAATGTAGACTTGGACTTAGATCTTCTGACTTACGGAGGTTCAGCTCTAATGAGATCACTGTTTGCACCACATTCTCAGACCGAATTCTACAAAATGTTGTCATTTGTTTTCTACTAAGGCAGACCTTTCTAAGCCAGGGGTTAATAGGATTAGAATTTTGCCATAGAAAAGTCCTTTCGTGGTTTTTTATATTTACCAATTTTTCTTCCATAGCTTGTTACAGCTACTATAGTCAGCTTGCTATGTTTTTTTGTTGTATTGAAAAAGAAAGGGTATATTAGCACAAAACAGCAAACATGAACGACAACAAACCATTTTTCCGGAAGAGTAGGCAGAGAGAATGAACCACCACACTACTTTATCCTGACACACTTCTCTAGCTTCCTCCACATACCCACAGCGAGTCATAAACGCACGTCGATTCTTCTGACTTCCACCATGGTTGACCTTTAAAATTTAATTGAATTGCGGGAAATCTGTTTAAAAAATATTCAGCATACTCGTATATACAATATAGTGGAACCTGGATAATTGGCATTCTAAGGAACCAGGCCGACGGTGGTCAATTAACCAGGTTTTCCAATTATCCAGTTTTTCATGTATTCGGGTCCAGATTGTGCTTTGGTTTTTTAACCAGGTTTTGTAACTTCATAAATAGAAAAGCAATAAAGACAATTCATGGATTGATGTATAAAACAATCAATAAAAAATTAATAAGTAAATTGTAATTGTACATACGTGCATACACATACTAACAATAAATTTATTAATGTGGCTTGAAAAAATCAGTTATATGGGCCTGTTTCACACCTAAAAATATTGCATTTGTCTTTGCGAGATTTACCGGTGTCAAATTGTTGGTTAAGTTTTAGTTTCGAGCTCAAATCAAGGCCGTTATATTAGGTTCTTACATATGAAATTGGCGTTTTGCCGTACTGGCAACTTTGATCTCAAATATCTTCTCTTTGGTTAGGAATTCCAAATTCAAATTTATACAGCTATTTACTCAAGTATTTGTGTTTTGAAAATTATAATTCATTTGTTTTTTCCTCAATTGTTTTTTTTCTTTGCGTCACTCAGTTTACACAATGGAAAACTTAAAATATCGCGTTATTTACGAGTACGAGTTCCACCGTGGAACCAGTGCTGCAGAAACGGCTCGAAGGATTAATGATGTGTATGGCGACGGTGCCGCAAAAGAAAACACAGTGCGTTTTTGGTTCCAACGTTTTCGTTCTGGAAATTTCGACCTGCAGAACAAGCCCCGTGGACGGCCGGAGACCAAAGTTGATAATGAAGAATTGAAGGCTATTGTGGAAGCGGATCCATCGCAAACCACGTCCGAGTTAGCTGCAGGCTGCGGTGTTAGTGATAAAACTGTTTTAATCCACTTGAAGCAAATTAGGAAGGTGAAAAAGCTTGAATGGTGGGTACCTCACGAATTGAGTGAAGCAAATCATTACATGTTGCATTACTCCACCGGCACAATAATGAAGGAATTTTGAATCGAATGAACCTGTGATGAAAAGTGGATCCTGTATGATAATCGGAAGCGTTCATCGCAATGGCTGAACCCTGCCGAACCAGCCAAACCATGCCCCAAGCGAAAATTGACTCCAAAAAAGTTACTTGTGAGCGTTTGGTGGACTAGTGCTGGTGTCGTTCACTACAGCTTTCTTAAATCTGGCCAGACGATTACGGCAGATGTCTATTGTCAGCAACTGCGAACCATGATGGAAAAGCTAGCTGCTAAACAACCGAGGCTGGTTAATCGCTCTAGGCCACTGCTGCTTCATGATAACGCTAGACCACACACTGCACAACAGACGGCTACCAAATTAGAAGAGCTTCAATTGGAATGTCTAAGACATCCACCGTACTCTCCGGACCTTGCCCCAACAGATTACTATTTTTTTCGAAATTTGGATAACTTCTTGCAAGGGAAAAAATTCAACTCCGATGGGGCAGTCCAAACCGACTTCAAAGATTTTATTGATTCCCGTCCGAATGGTTTTTTTAGTAAAGGGATCGATGAACTACCTATGAGATGGCAAAAGTGCATAGATAGCAATGGTACATACTTTGATTAAATAAATATATTAAATTTAAAAAAAATCAACTTTATGTTCCTCCCATACAAAACGCCAATTTCATATGTAAGGACCTAATATTTACGTGAAACATTGCGGTCTAAAATGGACCACCTTCGATAAGTACAGAACAAATACTGAGGAGTTGTCAGTTTACAGAGATCGAGAAGGCAGTGTTCTCCAATTACAGAGGTTTAGGGCGATAATGTCTAGTTCAATTAAACAGGTTTCTTTTTTCAAATTAAAGAGGTTTGAGTGCTCCAAGTAGGGATGCGCGATCGCTCACGAGTCAACTCAAAGAGTCGACTCACTTTGGTGAGCGATGATTCATAAAAAAAGAGCGGCAGCTCAATGATCCGCTGGGTGAATCGTAAATTATTGCAAAATAATCAACTCTTTTTAGTGAGCTTTTTAAGGGATCTGAGCTGAATGGTTCCGCTCAGCAAAGTAAGCGGTTCACCATTTTGAGTGGTTTGTTATTAAAAATGAATTTCTGATACGAGGTAAAAAAAAAACAAAAGACTTCAAAGTTGCAAAAGTGAGTGATGAAATTTCTTGGTGTTTTTTTTTTTTTAGCTCGTATGGGAAATTCCTTTTTAACAAACGACTCAAAATGGTGAACCATGAATTATTAAAAAGAGTCAGCTCACTTTGCTGAGCGGAACCATTCAGCTCAGATCCCTTAAGTGATTCATTTTGCTCATCCCTAGCTCCAAGGGGGTGTGGGACCGAAACTTTTCTGCCAATCATAGAGTTTTGCCAACTAACCAAGTTCCAATTATCCAGGTTCTACTGTTATTTAGAAAGTTTCAATCCTGGGATTGGTTTGCAGCAATTTCTTCTATTCTTCTCTTCCATTCTTCCCTGTTTTGTGCCGCTCTTTTGAAATCTGCATATGATGAGCAGCGGATGTCCACCAACAGGTCCTCCAGGTACTCTCGGCGTGGGCGTCCCCTCGGTTATACCCTCCATTATGGCATGCAAGAGACCTTCTTGATGTATTACATGGCCGATCCATCTTGCACGCCTTTCGGACAAGGTCCTGAGCAGGTGCCTTCGTCCTTCGATTCCTTGAAGAACTTCCTCATTCGTGATGTGGTCTCTCCAGGAAATTCCTAATAGTCTTCTATAGGACCACATCTCAAAAGCCTCTAGTCTCCGCTTATCTCTTTCAGATAGGCACCATGTCTCGCAGCCGTACATCAAGATACTCCATGCATAGGTCTTGATGAAGAGTATTCTCAGTTTTAGGTCTATATTATTTGATTCTATTGTATATTGTAAATAAAACTAGTTTTCACACGATAACATATGTATTTTTATATTTACCCCTAATAACTAGAGAACCAAATAAACAAATGTATGTTGGTACCTATATAGTTCACAAAAGAAATCTATAGCTGTACACAATATAATCTTCTACTTCTTCTAGTTTCTATCCTATCGGGGGTAGGATAACATCATGTCTATTTTTACTTTAGATACAGCAGCTCTAAACAAGGATGTTGTGCTGCAATTGAACCATTCTCCAAGGTTTTCTAGCCAGGATTTTTCTTTTTCTCCCTAAACTTTATTTTCATTTTACCTTGGATTTTACTATAATATAATCGGAAGATATCAATTAAAAGTAATGATTGTTGGAGACATTCGAAGTGTGGATATACCACAGGATGCTCCGTATACCGTGGACCGATAGGGTCAGTAATGCAGACGTACTACAGAGAACCAGAGCCAATAGAGAGCTATTGTCGAGTGTGAAAATTAGAAAGCTCTCATATTTGGGTCATGTGCTAAGGGGAGAAAAGTACCATCTCCTTCGACTGATATTAATGGGTAAAGTGGAGGGACGTCGGGATTGGTAGAAGGTAGCTGTCCTGACTGCGGGATATTAAAGAGAGGAAAGGAATTACAAGAGTTCAGAACCTGTTCCAAGTGGCGCAGGACAGAGATGCCTTTGCTGCAGTGATTGCCAACGTTGGGGGGACCTGACATCGAAAGAAGAAAAAGATTGATAAGGCATTAAATTATTAAATATTTATTGAAATATACAACAAAAAATATAAGAAAACCTATCATCTATTAACAGTATAATTTATAATTATTTTTTAAAGAAATAAATTATTGCTTTTGAAAGACTGATATTTAAATTTTATTTAACATTTAAATAAATGATATGTTAATTAATTGTTTCTTGAACGATGATGTAAAACTTCACATTAAATAATTGAGTGACTAGAGGTTTTATTATATTTTGTGGTAATTACATGTTTTGCCTTGCTAGGGCTTTTTTCAAATGATAATACCCTACCAAAGGGAAATATGTCATTCCAATAAAATATTATAAAACTTATTTATTCGTAATAATTATGTATTAGTTAACTTTTTAATGCTAAGGTCACACTGGAGTGCTTTGCCTAGTGCTCTGCTAGGTAGTACGATTTCTTGCTAGGGATATTAGGCTTCCAGTCACTCGGTAGAAAACGAGACATTCACCAGGGTGTTCACTTATTTCGACTGATAGACGGTTGTATACACAACTCAGAAATCATGAGTGATGTAGGTCTTTTTATAAAAATGGCCGAGCCATAGAGGGCTCCCTCCGCTTACCCGAAGCTGTTATAGGCGCAGCTACGCCTTTCGTCAGCTTCACTAGTGCACTCCCTAGGCCTGTCCCCCGTCCATGCGGGACTTACGTTAAATAATAATAATATATGTTTATTTGCAACCAAGGGGGACCCAGACCACATTTATGCTACGCTACTCTCTCTCAATGTTCCGCCGTACGCACAAAGCAATACAATATTGGTGATGTAGGTCTGTTGGTCCCCGATAATTATCTTCGACAAAGGAGCCGCAGATTGTTTTATCTCCCACGATGCAGAATCAACCTGCAAATGGTTAAGGCGGTAGGAAGAGCAATATCTTTGCTAAATTGTATCATTTCATATTTTGTGATAGTGTAGCTCATCTCAGGGACGCACTGTCTTTATTAAAATTGAAAATTAATTTTATTTATATGTCATGAATCTCATGTTTTTTTTCCATAATAATTTATTATGTATCTCAAATTGTACCTTTAGCGTATTGGAAAATCCAATTCTGTAAACTTATTCTTCTTCTTCCTCAGCCTATTAACGTCCACTCCTGGACAAAGACCTCCTCCATTCGCTTTCATGTCACTCTGTCCTGTGCATACTGCATATAGGTTATTTCATGTCTGTTCAGATCATCCTTCCACCGCAGTTGCGGTCGCCCTGCACTTCTCTTTGCCGTCCACGGTCTCCAAGTCAGCAATCTTCTTGTACACTTTTCATCTGAGCTTCTGGCTACGTGACCTGCCTATTGCCATTTTAGAGTCGCCACCCGGTGGATGATGTCAGTCACCTTTGTTTTTTCTCTCACCGTATCGTTTCTGACTCTGTCTCTTAGGCTTATTCCTAACATGGCTCTTTCCATGGCTTTTTGGGTCACTCACAGCTTCTCGACACTTTGTTTGGACAATGTAACAGTTTCAAGACCATAAGTACGAACTGGCAGAACGCAGGTTTCATAGACTTTTCGTTTCAGGTTGATCGGTATTTTCCGGTTTTTAATTCTGTAATGCTTATGATATATTTAAATAAATAAATAAAATGAGATGATACATGTATATCTACTTAATGGACTAAAAATTCTAAACAAAAGTTTGAATAGATACAACAACCTCGTTCATCGTATATAGCGGGAAAAGCTTCGTGACTCACAGGCGAGTCGAATACGCACAAGTCAAGACAGGTCGCACAGAGGAACTCATGGATGAGTCCCCGATGCCATGCCATATTAAGAAATGCATTATTTTAAAAACTACCCGAAAGTGACTTGCTGAATGATATTTCATAAATAATACGAGGGTTGCCTTTTATGTTTTTACAATCGAACAGTAGATGGGGTTAGTGAGTTATGGCATCACTGTATTTGTGAACATTGACGTTTGTTATTGCAAAGCCAGTGGCAACTTAGTAATTGAATGATTAGGTTGTTGATAGTGAATGTTTAAAAGAAGCAAGTTTGTGAGAAAATGGAGATCAGTCGTGAAGGTTTGCGTTGGATGATTTTCTATGATTTTAAAAAAGGCCTTACTTGACAACAATGCATAGAATCGCTTGGTGCCACTTTTGGTAATGAAGAACTAAACTTAATACTATGTCTAGGTACTTAAATATCGTACATGGCAACATTGTTTTTTCTATTTAGCTTTAACTTTATGTTCCTTGATATTGCACAATTTATTAACTTGCTAAAAACTATTAAAAATTATATTATATTTTTCTCTAAAAAGTTATTAACACTTTACAAAAGACTAGTTAACGACTAGAAAAAATAGATAATTGAAATATAATAGTTTAATTCTAAAAACAGCTAAAATTGTTGTAGGCTAACATTTGATATATGGATATCGTCGCCCCAGAGCAATAGTGAGATAAACCAGTGCCATCTTGACAATATAACAACCGTAATGTTCCTTTGATATTGTTATGGTTTGATTTGACACTTATTTGAGTCTCCTAGGGCCTAGGAGACTCAAATAAGTGCAAGGCCTCCACCAAGTCAAACCATAAACAATATCAAAGGAACATTACGGCTTGTTATATTGTCAAGATGGCACTGGTTTATCTCACTATTGCTCTGGGGCGACGATATTTTAGTGGCTAAAATTGAACATTTTTAAAATACAACAAAATTTTTACTTTATTCTACTTTCATCCTTCTTTTGCCAGTTCCATGTTTAGCTTCCATACATAGTATAATAAATGCAGTAGAAATGAGATCTCTTAGACGAATGTGTGAAATTTGTTTATGATTGAAAAGAGTATTGAATGAAAATATAACTAGTGAATGCGGTGCAAATGAAAGTGTTATGAACAAAATAATGAAAGGGTTACTAAGATGGTTTGGACACGCAATATAGGGGAGTCTGGCGGTGTCTATTCTTTAAATATGACCGTACCAGTTCCTTTTTCGCTGTCTGCTCCATCTTATAATATCCTCAACCTCACATATCTCTCTTATTCTAGTGTTCCTCAGCGATCTCTCAGTGTCTTGTAACTTTATGACTGTAGTAATCAAAACAGTTATTAATAAAAACAAGTTCAGTTTTAGCCACTAAATCTTCAATTTTACACATCTTTCATAAAACAGTAGTATGTAGAACAGTTTATAATAATAACACATATTTCTACTGATTATTTTAAGGTACAAAAGTAAAAAATAAAAAACAAACGCACACGTTATTAGTAACAATCAATCAGTAACAAAACAATAATAAAAAATTCACATCTACCCTCAGCCATTCTTCTTTAGTTTGTAGACGTTCACTCTTGAACATAGGCCTCTTCCATTTGCTACCGTTATACATACCATAAAGATTTAATTCACATAAAATATAATAAAACTTGTAGAATACAAATTTATTTGTATTAAGTATGTAAGATAAAATGTGAAAAAATACAAAGGGTAAATTTATTTAAAAAAAAAATACTATTTTAGTGAACTGGGAAATGTTTCCGATGCTGTCAAGATGGCCGCAACCCTCAACTGGCGATGGGCGGGACATGTAGCTCGCGATCCAGAAGAAAAGTGGACAAGGCGACTGCTGTGCTGGTGGCCAAGGACGGCAAAGCGCGGAGTTGGGCGCCCACAGTTGCGTTGGCGCGACGATATCCGGAGAAGTGCGGGAAGTGCCTGGATGCGGATCGCTCAGAATAGAAGAGAATGGAAAATGCGAGAGGAGGCCTACGTCCAGGAGGGGACGGTCAATACGGGCTGAAGAAGAAGAAGACGAAGAACTGCGGAAATCTCATCTATTCATTCGATAGAGAATTGGGAACAAGAAAAGATCATGCAAATCGTAGTAATTGACAGACATATAAATTGTTTCGCAATTCCAAGTCTTGCCAATGGAGTATTTAAAGTAATACTAACAGAACCAAGTTTTGACAGGAGGTTCCGTCATATCATCCCATTCGACGCACTTGATATTCTCCTGATGTCAAAAGCCATTGACACCCTTCAAGACGCCGTTGTTATTATTCACGCCGTTGTTGATCAATCCGTTATTCCGCCGGTGAGAGTGATCGTTCTTGATCGGGACGTAGTCCTCGTCCACTGCATTGGCGGCGACACAATCTGCCAACAGCAGATCCCCCATTAGCAGACGATCGGGTAATATCATCCCGTCCAGGTTGTAGTTTCTGTGGACGATGTTCGCCTCGTTCAGCAGTTGAAGGCTCTCTTCCAGTGTACGCGCGCGGCTCTTCTTGGCCGCGAGGTCCTCGTCGACGGTTTGCCTCTGGCGCAGGACGAGGCTGTTGGTGTTGGAACCGAGGTACGGTGGCGGCTGCGGCCGATTGTAATCCACTTCGAGGTTAGGATTGGAGCGAGGTTTGGCTAAGCTGTTATTTGGGCTGTGAAAATAAAATTTACAATTAGTCACACGGAACCCAAACAATTTTTTTCACATTTCAAATGAGATTCTTGTAAATCTTAGATAAATTTGTTAGATAATGTTTTAAATTTCAATAATGCATACATTAACTGGCCAATAGATATACTTTCATTAGATAATGTATGATTTAACTGCTAAGTGTGTGAACCGGTCACATTGTGGACAAACAAGATCTGTCAGACGATCGTGTTGGACAACTAACCTAGTAAGAGCGTGTTTGAAATTACCCAACCATAACAGTTCCAATGATAGAAGCAAGTGCATTTTATTGATCAAAGAGGGTTGTGGAGTTGAAGTCATGAAGTCGCTGTATTTTAGATTCAAATTAAAGTTGAAGAAATGGACCAACCCCTAGGTAAGGTTACTTCAATGTACCGTACGCTAGGTGGACGTTGTGAATACTTTGACAGACACCAAACCGTGAATGTATATAATAACTAGTCGAGTTTTCATAACTTTTTTGGTGTATACTGTAACTAAAACTCATAGCCGTGACTAGCTAATGTATCTTATTCTTCTCCGTGATGCATAGGACCTCAAGGAACCTTTTCCACCTGACTCTATCGCATGCCTGAATCCTAACATCATACCAAGTAAGGCTAACTAACTAACTAACCATCACGCCATTTCCCCGGAGGGGTAGGCAGAGAGGATGGATCACCACAATGCTCTGTTCTGGCATACCTTTCGGGCTTCCTCTACATTCATACATCGTACTATGCACGCACGTCGATTATTCCGACTTCGAATGTGACCGCCTTTTAGTAATTGTTTAATTTGGTCATGCCATGTTTTCCTCGGTCATACTCGGCTTCTTTTTCCACTCACGCTGCTTGTGTACAACTTTTTAACCATTCTACTCTCATCCATTCGTTCCATATGTCCAAACCATCTCAGGGATCCTTTTTTAATTTTATCCATGATGCAATCATCTGCTTTAGATTTCTTTCTTATTTCATCGTTCGGTATTCTATCATACAACGTTTTCCCGCACATTCGTCTTAGTGATCTCATTTCTACGGCGTTTATACTGCTTTCATCCTTCTTTTGCCAGCTTCACTTCCATACATGAGGGTTGGCACTAGAACTCCATTTAAGGCCTGATGTTTTAACCTTGTTCTGCAGGGCTCTTCTCCAGGTGGCTCTAGGTCTGCCTTTTGCTTCATCTTTTCCCCCATAGGGGACCAGTCTAGTGCACCCTGAGTGATGCAGGCTGTGTTCCGTTTCAGGTTGTGACCGATCCACAGCCATTTGCGTCTAGCGACTTGTTCTCTAATTGACTTTTCGCCTGCCATGGTCCAGAGAACGGCATTTGACACTCTTTGGTGCCAATAGATCTTGAATATTGAACACCTGGAGTTTTCCAATAACGCCCGCGGTAGATTTCCAAGTTTCACATCCGTACAGCAGTACGCTTTTAACGCTACTGTTGAATATTTGAAGCTTGAGCTTTCTCGAAATGATACGGGATACATTATAAAAATTTACACTTCTTCTGTAACTTTAATATTTTATTTCAATGTTAAATGAATTATGAAACAATAAAACAAATTAATAGAAATTCGTAATATTTTTTTTTCTCCGATATCAATTAGAAATAAAATTTAATAAAGATATACTCCTATTAACCTTTCCATTACGGTGCTAAAATAAAAACGTGCGTTCCGGTGTAGGGTAGTCAGTACGCGTTAAAATATTAGCGGACATTAAATCGGAAAAATAGGAACATTCATAGCTAATCCCCTTATATAATTATAATTGAAGTCAAAAATTATAATAATTGCGATTCAATTGCTAAAAACATTAAAAAACCATCTGGCAACGCTCACGGAACGGGCATAGACTCGCTCTGGTTGCAAACCCGAAAGCGACTGCCGCCACTGCCGGCGCGACGGGAGGGCGAAAGTGAGAACATTATTTTTTAAATCAATGCATAAATATATTATGGAGGAATACCTAAAATCTTAACCTTGTATTTATTATATTTATAGAGATATTGATGGTTTTTAGAAGTAACGTGTAGAAGATACCCATCATAGGGAAGGGAGGGTTAAGGTAGCACTACCTGATCCCCAGATTGCTCTTGTTGCTGCCGTCGTCTGCCAGGAAGGTGTTCAAGTTGGCAGAACTGCTCCCGGGACGGGATCCGGGCGCCGCGGTGCCGTCGCTGTTCACGTGGGAGGACTTTGCCTTGCCGTGGTCCCTCAGCTTCTTACAATTGCTCCTGTCACAGTTTCAGATTAGCATCTTAGTTTTATTTGTGGTAAATTATTAAGGTAAACAAAATATATTTACAAAAATTATTTCAAACAATTACTTTCAAATCACAATGTAAGCTGTAATAATAGCTCGTATTTATGAAGGGGCAGGGAGTTCAACTCCGAGAGAGAACCTATTTATAAGTTTTGAACACTAGAACACCAACCAGGGTATGAATATTTAATATTATAATTAAAATAATATTTTATAACAAAAGGTAAGGCGTGTTAATAAGGAAGATGCATTAATCTTGGAAATTTCATTCAAATATAAAAAAAAGTTTTTTTGGGTATACCCGTGTAACTTGTCTTCCATGACCAATGTTTTGGCGATCTTTGCAGTCTCCATTTTTAGGGTAGTTATGAATATTTAAAACAGTTTAAATAAATTAAGTATTGACAATTAAAACTTAAGAAATAAGTTTTAATGAAATAAATAAGAAGTACTCTGAATTGAAAGAATTAAAAAAAATATATCTACATTCACCATTACATAGATATTGAATTAGTTTGATAATTTTTCAGATTTTGAGAGTGTATTTAAAATAATTAAAGATTTTTTTAAACTAATCTTCTTCTTCTTCTTCTTTTTGTCCTGTCACACCTCCGTGGTGCATAGGGCCTCAAGGAATCTTCTCCACCCGACTCTATCGCATGCCTGATGCTTAACATCGTCCCAAGTGAGACCTGCTGCCTTAACCTCGCCCTGCAGGGTTCTTCTCCAGGTGGCTCTAGGTCTGCCTCGCTTTCTCTTTCCCCCCATAGGGGACCAGTCTAGTGCGCCCTGAGCGATGCAGGCTGGGTTCCGTCTCAGAGTGTGACCGATCCACTGCCACTTGCGCCTAGCGACCTGTTCTCTAATTGGCCTTTCGCCTGCCATGGTCCAGAGAACGGCATTTGACACTGTTTGGGGCCAATAGATTTTGAATATTGAGCGAAGGCACCTATTTATAAACACCTGGAGTTTACCAATAACGTCTGCGGTAGACTTCCAAGTCTCACATCCGTACAGCAGTACGCTTTTAACGTTACTGCTGAATACTTGGAGCTTGAGCTTTCTCGAAATGATACCGGAGCGCCATACAGGGCGAAGCATAGCGAAAGCTCCCCTTGCCTTGTCAAGTCTGCTGGCTACATCCTCCTCCGTACCTCCTGAGCCTGCTATCATACTACCGAGGTAGCAGAAGCTGGTCGTGGTCACAAGGGGGACACCGTGGAGCAAGATTGGGGTGGAGTCATTTGTGGACACTCGTAGGTCTACTGTCTTGGACATGTTAATCTTGAGACCTACTTTTGCCGCTTCCTCGTGAAGTCTACAAAGTTTCCGCTCCGCATCCTAATAAACTAATAATTAAACTAATAAGTAACATTTAACCCTTAAGGTCTCTGCCTACTACAACGTATCATACTATGACCGTACTAGGAACATATCAGACATGAAAAGCAACACGATACGCCCTGCTATGCCCACTGAAACGGATCGACGGCATTCTGTGCCCGTATACATCCCGTATGATGCCCGTATGTTGCCCGTATGTAATCTGTATCATCATACAGATCTAAATCCACCAAAATCGATAGGAAACCGTTTCATTCTCGCATGCGTATCGATGTTGCGTGGACGTCTTGGGAGTGCTATCAAGTTTTTAAATAATAAAATAGGTATGCCTATTAAAAAATTAACTGTTAGACAACTGGCAATAATTGCCATAATAGTGGATGAGGAAGAAGAAGAGAAGGGTGAAGAGAGTCTCTCCATGCGCGGAGCGTATCGGCACCGGCAAAATATTCTCGCCGACAATTAATGAACGCTCCGTGCATAGTAGGCGACGGTGCTGGTCGGTGACGGAACGGTCTAGTGGGCATAGTCTCATACTTTTCAATGCAAAGAATATATTTTTACCCGACACGTTCCTATTACGGTCATAGTATGATACGTTGTAGTGGGCAGAGACCTTTATAATGCTTTAAAACTATATACATCTATTGTTCTCCCCTAAACCACCGAGAGATGCTAACAACAATCATCGTTGCTTAAAATATAACTTATAAATAATTTAATTAAATAGGTTTTGTGTGAAAAATAGTGCATCTAGCACACACACGCATACAAACAAGCAAAAAAGATAACACACATCCGTTACACAGACCACACGCTACTTCTTTAATGCAGCAACAATGAAGTAATTAATTATTTTTTCAATAATTTTTTTTATAAACTAAAACACCTTTTCTTCCACTCTTAAGTTTATTTTTTTTAACATGTTTCGAAAGTTTTACAAATTCATCATCAGGAAAATGATCTTTCTGCAAAACCGAGGTGTAAAACTTTCGAAATATGTCTAGAAAAATAGACTCAAAAGTGGAAAAAAGGTAATGAAAACAAAAATATTTTTAAATAGTCCATTGTTTTGGCCGAAACACTATGATATTTTAACATTTTATAACTGTTAATTCAAAAACTTTGTTTTATAACACCTAATGATGTCAACATTGGTTGATGAAACAGCTGTTGTAAAGTATAAGTGATATAAAACAAAGTTTTTGAATTAACAGTTATAAAAATATTTTTGATACAATTTTTTATTAACTAACTAACCATCACGCCGTCTCCCCAAAGGGGTAGGCAGAAAGAAAGGACTGGCACAATTTTCTTTCCTGACATATTTCTCTCGTTCCTCAACATTCATACATTGTGTCATGCACGCGCGTCGATTTCTCTGACTCCTCACATGGCCGACATTCAATATTTGATTTATTTGATCGTGCCACGTTTTCCTCGGTCTTCCTCTATTTCTGGTTCCATTTACATCATTAACATATAATTTTTTTCCATTCTTTCTTCATTCATTCTTTCCATATGTCCAAACCATCATAATTTGGAGCAAGTAGTTGAGTTCGTGTATTTAGGTAGTATGTTTACAAGAGATGGGCGAGTGGAGAGGGATATTGAAAGAAGGGTTGGGGCAGGCAACAAAGTGAATGGTGCACTTAAAGTTGTCATCGCAAACAAAAACCTATCCAAAAAGCTAGAATGGCAGTGCACAATGGTGTTCTTCTACCGACCCTTATGTATGGAAGCGAAGCATGGAACTGGCAAAAGAAGGATGAAAGTAGAATAAATGCAGTAGAAATGAGATCTCTTAGATGAATGTGTGGATACTCTGTGTATGATAGAGTGTCATGGTGCCATGAACAAAATAATGAAAGGATCATTAAGATGGTTTGGACATGTGGAAAGAATTTATTATTATTATTAAGTATTTAGTGTGCTTCCACTTGTGTTTATGTTCGACCGGTTTCGGTAGCTTGCTGCTATCGTCTGGGAGACACCAGACCCTGCCTTGCCTCCAAAAACACCAGACGATGGCAGCAAGATGCCGAAACTGGTTGAACATAAACACAAGTGGAAGCACACTAAATAAATAATAATAAAGAAATTTTGTATCCATTTTTTTTTTTGTTTTCATTATTTAAAATGAACTTCTACCAAGAAATTTCAATTAAAAACATTAATTAATGGAAAAAAAGTGTTTTAATTTATAAAAATTCATCATCATGGAATTCCAGTGTTTATCAAAAAATATTCAATTTGTTTTTTGAATGTATACAAATACTTGTAGACAAATACTGGATTTTTTACCCATTGCTGCTTAATCATTTTTAAGGATTAATTGTATCTCAATAGAGACGAAGATGTAAATTTATTTGTTACAAATAATCTTAATAGATAGCGCTGGTGTAGATTGACCTAAAAAATGTGAAGTTATTTAACATAGTATAATATACTCGTATATACAAGTTCCAAAAATTTGTCAGACGTGGTGGTCGTAAGAAGGGTGGAATGGGGAATGTTGTTAACATAGAGTGATCGCTTAACCCAACCAATGACAGGTCATAAGTCCTGTAAACGCCTCGACTACCATATTCTGTTTCTAAATAAATTTACATCTTCGTCTCTATTGATAAACAATTAATCCTTAAAAAATATTCAATATTTTTATTAATTACGTATTATTAATGGTGTCCCGGGCAATAATGTAGACTATCAGTTCTAGTGCGCAGTCAAGATGGATTTTTTTAAAAAAATAAAAAAAAAAAAATTGAAAAACATAGTAGCCACCAGGGTTAAATAAAAAAAAAAATAAAAAAGCATCACAGGTGTCAAAAATGTTGGGTTAATAAATAAAATTAAAAAAAAACAATAATATAAAAAGATTAGATTGTGAATATTGTGAGTGAAGCCGGGCAAACGACATGTATATAAAATACTACCTTTTTTGTCTAACATACTGTGTGCACGGGAGGAACAAGTTATGCAAGAATTCTACAAAGTCCCTTTCTCCCCTGGAAACATTTCAAGGCAGGCTCAAGTACAACGAGTGGCATCACCATCGGCCCACGGTCAAGTGGCCGCACTTGACTGGAACAACACCGCCGTACATAGATAAACAGGATTTTGTGAATGTGTGTCAGGCAGGTCTCTCCATATGTTTTTATTAATCTCTTTTCACATATCAATTAAGATTACAAACAAAATTATGACAAAATACTTTATTTTAATTTTATTGAGCTCGGTTGTTCTGCATTCGGAAGACTGGACAGCATCTTCAAGTCGGATATGCCACAAATTTTAAAAACAAAAGTGCTGGGCCAGTGTGTGTTAGAGTCCGTTCACGACAGGGATATCGTTTGCAATAGTATGAATGACAGTGCGTTTACAAAAAATCTAAATGCTATTTTTATTTTATTTTTTTATGATTTGAAAACCAAAAATAAATTTCAATCGCATATTCAAACATTGAAATAAATAAACATGTTATTTTTATTATTTTTTTTATAAACAAAAATGCTATCGGCTTAATTGTACTAATTATAAAAATTTAGTTCATTAAAATTATAATTTGCTTATTAATTTTTTAATGGAAAAGCGATTAAGGGTGAGACTAATAATAATAATAATATTATACTTTTTTTCCCGTTATTGGTTTTTATTATTACAATATTTGATCCTTGCGGGTGTTTATCTCTAGTATATTATAAAATTTCTTTCTGGATTATGTATTTAAATTGTACAGAGCTGACTCGGTCAATACGGGATTAATCAATAATAAAAATAATACTTCAAAAATACTCCTGCAAAACGAGTATTTTTCGAATCACCGAGTATACGAGATGCCAAATACGTGCGGTCCCCTCCATATCTCGAAACGTACTGAAGCGGCACGGCGCATTTGACTCGCCAACCAATCACATTGCAAAAACTATCACCGCACTCATACATCGATACGAGATCTTCAATTTGTGAATGAACTCTACCTGTGATGACCTTTAGATGCGAGGCAATGCACACAATTAAAGTTGCAGAAAGGGCCATGGAAAGATTCACGTTGGGTATCATAACATATACCCAACGTGAAGATTAGAAGACGCACCAGTGTCACCGATATACGGATACGCATTGCGAGCATGATGTGGCGCAATGTGTGCTGACGGGATGATGGAAGATGGAACCAGAGTTTTACTGAATGGGGGCCAAGGTTGGGCCGAAGAAGTGTCGGGTAACAGCCTACCAGGCGGAGTTAAGATATTGTGCGGACAGCGGGAAGGGCCTGGAGAATACTGGCGAGAGACCGAGAGGAATGGCGTATGGGTGGCGAGGCTCATTTCAAATAAATGCCATTTTCATACAAAAAACGGACCGAACTTTCCGAAACACCTAAGATAAATTAGTTTTTAAATTCCAAGCTTCATCAGGATATAAAAATTAGTTTTTATAATGCCCTTATGTAGCTTGGCTTCAAGTGAAACTAATTACATTTCCGTGTAATTAGTTTCACTCCTCATCAAGACCTATGTATGGAGTGTCTTGATGTACGGCTGCGAGACATGGTGCCTATCCGAAAGGGATAAGCGGAGACTAGAGGCTTTTGAGATGTGGTCCTATAGAAGACTCTTTGGAATTTCCTGGAGAGACCACATCACGAATGAGGAAGTTCTTCAAGGAATCGAAGGAGGAAGGCACCTGCTCAGGACCTTGTCCGAAAGGCGTGCAAGATGGATCGGCCATGCAATACGTCAAGAAGGTCTCTTGCATGCCATAATGGAGGGTATGATCGAGGGGACAAACTCTAGGGGACGCCCACGCCGAGAGTACCTGGAGGACCTGTTGGTGGACGTACGCTGCTCATCATATGCAGATCTCAAAAGAGCCGCACAAGACAGGGAAAAATGGAAGAGAATAATGGAGGAAATTGCTGCAAACCAATCCCAGGATTGAAACCAGAGAAGAAGAAGGTTAATATTATATATAAAATATTTATTTAATTTCGTATATTTATAAATTTTAATCTGTTTCATACAGTCAAAATGATTATATTATTATTTTTTAAGTATAAAAGAAATCTGAATGTTGTAATGTATAATGAGATTAATTCGATGAAAAGGTAAACAAGAAAAGACATACATTATTATTTAAAAAAAATAATCCAGTACGGGGGTGTTGTTCTAGTACAGAGAATAATAAAAGCAGACTCTAGTCAGACCAGAAGTCAACTAAACACCGACAATAGACAAGTCAACAGAGGAAACATTTGATATGTCCTTAGAAGAGAGAAGTTGTTTCATTAGAAAGTTAAACCATTGATAAAGACAAATAAATCTTTCATATCACTTTCCTTGCAGGTAGATTTGTGCTCTTATTACAAGGCATAGCTTGAAATACAATTCTAATATTTAATTTTATGTTTACTTTGAAATGTCGTCACCTGAGAGTAAGAAGGTTCCAACTGACAAAAGTAAAAAGCTGAGAAAAATGAAGTCAAAGTTTTTTTGGTTTCGGGTGTGTATCTTGGAATAAAAGGGTTCCATCTGAAGCAGATGAAACTCTTTTACCGAGAAACGTGTAAATTTTCTCTGGCGACAGTTGGAATAATAAAGTTCTAAGTTTAAATGAATCCTTATTCAGTGAATCGTGTGTTTTGAATGATCAGATGGAACTTAATTCTTTTCGTAACATCAAAATGACAATACTACTACATGTTTTTTTAATTGTACGTATAGATAAGGTTAGTAAGAACTCTTTTCTGGAAAAAAAGCCAAACGTGAAATTTTGTTAGTTGGAACCCTCTTACTTTCAGGTGACGATGTGTTAAAAAATATTAAATTAACACTTCCAACAGTTTAGGATCCTAGAAAGGAGTATTTATACCCTTCCCACCACCCACTACCAGTCCAGTAAACGGGTATAAATACCCATCCAGCAGACTATCAGATATGTTAACAAATACGAGGTCTGTTCAAAAAGTATCGCGAATTTTATATTTTTTTCAAAATGTATTTATTTATTCATGAATATCTATTTTGTCCCCTTCAAAGTAATTCCCCTCGGATATAATACATTTATGCCAACGTTTTTTCCAATCCTCGAAGCACTTAAAAAAATCATTTTTTGTGATCTTGTTCAGCTCCTCCTTCGATGCCGTCTTTATCTCCTCAATCGTGGCGTAGCGTCGTCCTTTCATGGGCCTCTTCAGTTTTGGAAACAGGAAAAAGTCACAGGGGCCAGGTCTGGGGAATACGGTGGCTGCGGCACCATTACTGTGTTGTTTTTGGCCAAATATTCGCGCACAAGCAACGATGTGTGAGCAGGGGCGTTATCATGGTGCAAAAGCCAGTTTTTGTTCTTCCACAAATCCGGGCGTTTCTGGCGGATTGCTTCCCGCAAATTGCGCATAATTTGCAGGTAATATTCCTTATTGACCGTACTACCCTGTGGCAAGAACTCATGATGCACCACGCCCCTGCGATCGAAGAAAACTGTGAGCAAAACCTTCACGTTCGACCGAACTTGGCGCGCTTTTTTTGGTCTTGGCTCATGCGGCAGCTTCCATTGGGATGATTGAGCTTTGATTTCCACGTCATAACCATAAACCCATGATTCGTCACCAGTTATGACCCTCTGGAGCACATTTGGGTCGTCACGGACCGAGTCCAACATCTCCTGAGCAATGTTAACGCGATGCTGTTTTTGGTCGAAATTGAACAATTTTGGCACGAATTTCGCGGCGACCCGACTCATGCCCAAATCATTGGTTAAAATCAAATGGCACGAGCCAATCGATATGTTTAGGTCCTCAGCAACTCCTCTAACGGTGATTCGACGATTGGCTAATACTATTTTCTTCACTTTATCAATGTTTTCGTCTGTTGTTGACGTGCTCGGGCGTCCGGCACGCTCTTCGTCGTTCATATCTTCTCGGCCCTCTGTGAACATTTTGTACCACCGATAAACGTTGCTTTGGTCCAAGGTAGCTTCACCATATGCCACAGTCAACATTCGAAATGCGTCCGCGCAATTTATTTTGTTTTTCACACAAAATTTGATACAGATTCTTTGATCCATTTTTTGGAATAGGCAAAAATCGAAGACGAGCCAAAACACATCCAAGCAAAACAGCTGTCAAAAATTAACTAAACATTAAAAATGGCCGACCTTGTCAGCATAAGTAAGGGACATGAGTACCAACATAACGCTACAAAAAAATCAAAAATCAAATATACGTAGCCAGCGGAAATTCAAAATTCGCGATACTTTTTGAACAGACCTCGTATATAAATAACCTCTAATATTTTCATTTAAATTTTTTTTTCCTTGTATACAACAGGTTGTTTGAACCCAATTATTGTATACAATTTATTTTTGAGCTATTATATTGATTCTTATGACATGTGATAGGTAGCCAATCTATCGCCATTTTATTGTCACGAGAATTCTACACCAGACCAAAGACAGTGTGACAATCACACTGCCATCGCCGGGAATCAAACCCGGGGCCTTCGGTATGGAAGTCAGAGCTCTTACCACTCTGCCACGAAGGTCGACTGTATTTATAAATGTTTAGACTGTGTTAATAAAATATCCTGGGTTAATATAGTTTCTACGTTACAGTGGTAATTCCTACTTATGAATTATTAAAAACTAACTTACCAACACCCTGTCTCCCTAAAGGGGTAGGCAGGAAAGAATGGACTGCCACACTGTCTCTTTCATGGCATACTTCTCTTGGTTCCTCAACATTCATACAAAGATAAACCAGCAAAACGCGGAAGTGTCAGTCCGTACTGCAAAGCAAGACGGACATGAGCGACTGCACGTGAGACACAAGTGAGCGACACGTGAACGATCGTTTTTCGACCAAAAAACGACGGTCGAAAAATGTGCGAAATAGCGAATTGTGCGAAAGTCGCGGGCTGCCTGTACGTATTTATTAATTTAGTTATAAAACATGGTTTTTAAGAGAATACTCGAAGAAAGCATGAATTTATCACTGTAAAGTGAGAATTAACGATTGTAACAAGATGTTAGGGGACTTCTCTTCTTGGTCTTATTCCTCATGACTCAGGGTCGTGACCGTCATGTGAACTACACTATACCATGGGTCGCCATGCACTCTTGTCACCGGTCAGCCTCCAAGCTGCAGCTATTGAAAGGTCAGTCTGCGCCCTGATTTGATCGGACTAGCAAATTGGTAGCCATCCTTGTGTTCGGTTTCTCTCTACTTTGCCTATTTGATAACCTTCGTGGCAAAGTGGTAAGAACTCTGACTACCATACCGAAAGGTTCTCATTCGTTATCACCGTAAAGTTAATGTTAGTGTGGGTGCATACTTACAATCCTTCCCTCTGGAAGCAGAGAATGAGGCTGAGGACGGAGACGAGGAGCACCATGACCATGAGGGGCAGGATGATGGAGAGGGTGAACTCGTGGGCGTATCCCCTCTGCGGAACCTGCGCCTTGGTGGGGGCCCGCCACTGCGGTAGTGGCCGGGGGCTCTCCTCAATCGCCCCCGACTCAGGGTTTCTCAGCTTACCGCTGGTGGCTCCGTACTTCAGCAGGTTGACATTTGTAGGTTTGGACGTGTAGGGATTCGGCACTTCCACCTGAAAAATGTTTTTGAATGATAATCTATAGCTTGATGTCTGAAAAGAATAAAAGAGAAAAATAAAAAATAGACACGTAGTATAGCACACCCAGTAAATAAAGACATTGCACCATGTCTTGTAATCACTTCTTCTTATTCTTTCTTCATTTCCTCAT
Organism: Lepidostoma basale; assembly: GCA_022606425.2. Classification (NCBI taxonomy): domain Eukaryota; kingdom Metazoa; phylum Arthropoda; class Insecta; order Trichoptera; family Lepidostomatidae; genus Lepidostoma; species Lepidostoma basale. The sequence goes on along the minus strand of JAHDVF020000745.1, from coordinate 155,277 downwards.
TACGGAGGATCGTGATCTATGGAGCTGCCCGTGGCTAAAACAAAACACCTCCAATCCTCTCTGTTCTCCGCATTTTTCCTTGAAAAAGTAACTTAGGGTGAGACTAATATTAATGATGAAACTTTTTTTTCTTTTATTGGTTTCAATTACAATATTTCATCCTTGCAGAAGTTTATCTCTAGGATATTATTACTAGTTATTATAAAATTTCTTTCTATAAAATATTATGTAAAACTGACCCGAAAGTGGCTTTCCTTTTAATAATTTCGACATCGTAAACTTGCGATTAATCAATAATAACAAATAATGTTTTAAAAACACTCCTGCAAAATAAGTATTTTTCAAATCACCGAGTATATGAGTTTGACACATTTGACCCGACAACCAATCAGATTCCAAGAAAGACTACCATACGAACACATAAGCAATAGCTCTTCGGTTTGTGAATCAACTAGAGCACCCCTCAGGGGGTGCAGGTGCCTTCTATAGGGGCGGTAGCAGATCCAGAAAGAAATAGGATTCATTAATTAACAATATCCATCTATCTAATGCATATATAAGATGTGAATGCAATAAAAGTGTTGTGAACAAAATAATGAAAGGATCATTAAGATGGTTCGGAGACATGAAAAGTACGAAGAAATAGAGGAAGACCAAGGAAAATGTAGCACGAACAAATCAATCAAATGTTAAATGTCGACCGCGTAAGGAGTCGAGGAGAAATCGACGTGTGTATTGACACGATGTAAGGATGTTACGCATCTCCTGGACTGACATGGTCAGCAACACAAACGTTCTCCATAGAGCCAGAGTTGACAGAGAGTTGCTGAGCAACATCAAAGTCCGTAAGGTGTCCTACTTGGGTCATGTTCTGAGAGGCGAAAAATACGCACTGTTACATCTGATCTTGGAGGGTAAGATTGAGGGTCTACGAGGTGTTGGGAGAAGGCAGGTTTCCTGGCTGAGGAACATCTGAGAGTGGACAGGGCTGAGGACCGTGGAGGAGTTGTTCCGAGCTGCCCAGGACAGGGAGGCCTACTCAAGGGTGATAGTCAACGTTGGGGAGACCTGACAGGACAAGGAAAGAAGAAGGATGTTGTGGAATTATGTCAAGAAAGAACAGTGCGGAGGTCCATTCTCTCGGCCTACCCCTTCGGGAGACGGCATGATGGTTAGTCAAATAAATTTTGATTAATTATTTTATTTTCATACCAGTTTAAAAGCGCACCAGTCGAGGTTGAATCCCGCGTCCCTGAAGAGCCTCTCCACGGTGGTCCTCTTGAAGTCTCGGGGGCACCACACCATCCTGGCCAGCGGCTTCACCTCCTCCTGCAGCTGCAGCAGCTCTGCCGAGTGGGGCCGGTGGCTGCCCAGCTTCACCACCACGCTGGAATAATCAAATGGTTCATGAACAAGGCGCCCTGTGTATGATGGGACACAAACTGAGATATGTTTCTGAATAACTTGGACATATGGAACGAATAGATGAGAGAAGAATGGTCAAAAAGTTGTACACAAGCAATGTGAATGGAAAAAAAACGAGGATGCCACATTCAAAGTCAGTTAAATCGATGAGCATACATGTTACAATATGTTAACATAGTATTCTTCTTCCTCAGCCTATTCCCGTCCACTCTTGGACAAAGGCCTCCTCCATTCGCTTCCATGTCACTCTGTCTTGTGCAGACTGCATCCAGGTTATTCCGACGTGTCTGTTCAGATCATCCTTCCACCGTAGTTGCGGTCGCCCTGCACTCCTCTTTGCCGTCCACGGTCTCCAAGTTAGCAGCCTTCTTGTCCACTTTTCGTCTGAGCTTCTGGCTACGTGACCTGCCCATTGCCATTTTAGAGTCGCCACCCGGTGGATGATGTCAGTGATTTTTGTTTTCTCTCACCGTATCGTTTCTGACTCTGTCTCTTAGGCTTATTCCTAACATGGCACTTTGGGTCACTCATAGTTTCTCAGCACTTTGTTTGGACAATGTAACAGTTTCAAGACCATAAGTACCAACTGGCAGAATGCAGTAGTATAGTATTACAATGTATAATATAAAATGACAAATTTCTTTATGAATTAAAAAAGGGTGTTGCAGCGGGAACTTGGAGGCATAGGACCAACCAAGAGATCCATACAATGACCCAGCAGCCCCTTATAACGAGCCGGTCGCCTAGTATGGATTGGGCACGTATGTCGAGCCGAAGAGACCAGAGCAATCAAGACCCAGTACGTGTCTAGACCGACTGGAGTAAGACCTCTAGGAAAGCCTAGACAGCGCCTAATGGACAATGTTCTGGCTGACCTGGCTAGGTTGGGTGAATCGGACTGCTGGGAGCAAAAGGCGCAGGATCGAGGAGCTTGGCGAAAAATCATCAAGGAGACTCTTCAAGAGTTGTATGGCCATAGGAAGTAAGTAACATGTCGAGCACATATCGAGAGGATTTGTGGCATTGCACTGAGGACGTTGGGTTCATCGTCCGGACCGGAAGAGTTTTCAGGGATCCCAATGTGCTCAGAGTCCTATACAACGCATTGGTTCGGAGCAGGCTCGAAAGTGGTTCTGTGATATGGAGTCCTCACGAGGCGAGATATTCCATTATGCTGGAGAGGGTTCAGAAAAAATTTCTGAGGTATCTCTACATGAGGGAGTATGGTAGCTATCCGTGGCTCTATCCCACGGCATTTCTTCTGGGAATGCTCGGAACCAGTTCTTTACAGCTTCGAAGAGATGGACATCTAATAACCCATTTCTTCAGATTAATTATGGGATACTTTGAGAACTCGGCCGTACTGGAGGATGTTGGTCTTTTTGTCCCCGATAAATATCTCCGACAGCGACAGCACAGATTGTTTTACCTACCGGCCGCCAGAACCAATCTGCCTCTGGTGACACCGGTGGGAAGAGCAATTAGTCTGCTGAACGCGGTCTCCTCGGAGATCGACGTCTTTCATGTTAGTGAAAGTACGTTCAGGGGGCAAATACTATTGACTTTGGAAAGTATCTTGTCTTCCTAATGTCGAACCATCTCTAATGCGTTCCTGGTACTTTGTTGTATTTTTATGATATTTGACCTGTACTTAATAGATGCCTTAAACATTTTCCTGTTTGTAATGTCTATTGAGTTAATAAACTGATTTGATTGTAAGTAAGCATAAAAGGAAAAGCCAAAGAGATACAAGTGTTTTGTGGTAAAATGGATAGACTATAGACTCACCCCTCCCCCTCGCTGGGCCTCAAAGGCAGGCGGGCCCCCAGGTCGATGGCGGAGGCCATGAAGGTGGTGTACATGTCCTCTGCATCTCGCCACAGCTTCTTGCGGAAGACGTCTTTCAGCCGCTCCATACTTCACGTAATACAAAAAAAAAGCGATATTGAATAAATGTTTTTTCATCAAATAGACCAGATTTTCTCAACCTCTCTAGTTTTGTGACCTTAAGAGATCAAGTTAAAAACCGCCTCACTACAATAATAATTTGACATATCGTCACCTGAGAGTAAGAGGGTTCCAACTAACAAAATTTCACATTTGGCTTTTTTTCTTGAAAAGGGTTCTTACTAACCTTATCTATACGTACAATTTAAAAAAAACATGTAATAGTATCGTCATTTTGATGTTACGAAAATAATCAAGTTCCATCTGATCATTCAAAATACACGATTCACTGAAGAAGAATTCATTTACACTTAGAACTTTATTATTCCAACTGTCGCCAGAGAAAATTTACACGCGTCTCGGTAAAAGAATTTCATCTGCTTCAGATGGAACCCTTTTATTCCAAGATACACACCCGAAACCAACAAAACTTTGACTTAATTTTTCTCAGCTTTTTACTTTTGACAGTTGGAACCTTCTAACTCTCAGGTGACGATTTATCAAAGTTGTAAATTACTTATAATTGTACCGTATGGAAGTGAATCATAGTGTCAAATGCAAATATAAGAAGTGAATGCAGTGATAATGAAAGTGTTATGAACAAAATAATTAAAGAATCCATAAGATGGTTTGGACACATGGAAATAATGAATGGAGAAACTATACAAAATGTAAACCAGTGTTTCTTAACCGTATTATCATAATATCCCCCCCCCAAACAAAAAACGAAATTTAAAATTTCCACTTTTCTCTAAGTAGGTATTATTTCATGTAATGTATTTCCTACTATAGAAGAAGAGAATATGAGGGGATCTTACCGGTGTTCATCCAGCATGTCCTCAACATTCAAGTTGTCGATCTTCATCTGAACTTGGTATGTGGCAACATTCTCCCTCCGAGATATGTGCAGCGGGATTATCAGCCTCCTGGTCTCATAGTCGTCCCGGTTCAGAGCTATTGTTTGTATCTAAAACAAATGAAATAAAATAATTCCTTGCCATGTGGAATACTGTAATTTAAAATTAGAATAGTATTTAACTAACTAACTAACCAATCATCAAACCGTCTACTCCAAAATGGTGGGCAGAAAAAATAGACCGCCTCACTGTTCTTTCCTGATATATTTCTCTGCTTCCTCAATATTCATACATTGTGTCATGCACGCGCATCGATTTTTCTGACTCCTTACGTGGCCTACATTCAACATTTGATTTATTTGATTGTGCCACGTTTTAGTCGGTTTTCCTCTATTTCTAGTTTTGTTTACATCGTTAACATATACATTCTTTACCATTCTATTTTAATTCATTCTTTCCATGTGTCCAAAGCATCATAATGATCCTATCATTATTTTGTTCATAACACCATCATTCGCACCGCATTCACTTATTATATTTTTATTCGACACTCTATCATACACTGAGTATCCACACATTCGTCTAAGAGATCTCATTTCTACTGCATTTATTGTACTTTCATCCTTCTTTTACCAGTTCCATGTTTCACTTCCGTACATATTTATTTTAAAAACATTATATTGTGATATAAGAAAGGAATGTAGAGCGGAATAAGGTATTATGAACAAAATTATGAAAGGATCGCTGCGATGGTTTGGACAAATGGAACGCATGGATGGAGAAAAAATAGTTAAGAAAGTATACGTTAATAATGTAAATGGAGTACGGAGTCGAGGCAAACCGAGGAAAACATGGCATGACCAAATTAATCAAATTTTAAAGGTTGGTCATGTTAGAAGTCAGAGGAATCGACGTGCGTGTATGACTCTTTGTTAAATGGGGAGGAAGCTAGAGAGGTTTGCCAGGATAGAGTAGAGTGGCGGTCCTTTCTCTTTTGCCTACCCCTGCGGAGAAACGGCGTGATGGTTTTTGTTTTGTTCGTTTGTTATATTGTTTTTATGACAAAAAACAATTATAGAACATTAAAGAAAATTTAAAAAAGAAGATTTAAGTTATTCATACACAGATTTTCCACACATTCGTCTAACAGATCTCATTTCCACTGGATTTATTCTCCTTTCATCCTTCTTTTGAATATTCCATGTTTAACTTCCATAGATAAGGATTGTTGTATTTCAAGATTTAGAATAGAATTTCTTACCATAATATCCTTCTGGTCGTGTGGAGGGGTGCCATAGACAAATCCGGAATGGTGGCGCACACTGTAGATGTAATGCAGCCAGCTGGGCAGGTCGGGCTTATTCAGAAGGGATGTTTGGAAGGAGTATTGCTTATCAAACTCTAAAGGGAAAAGAAAAAAAGGCAAGTATTAAAATAAAGTTGAATTTGGTTACTACGAGGAAGATGGGACTGACTGAATTTGATTTTTATAAGCATTACTCATTATATCAGAGAATAGGTATTCTTAAATGCTTACAAACATACCCATCACATGAAGAAATCAAATCAAATCAGTTTATTAACTCAATAGACATTACAAGAGATTCAATCTATTGAGAACAGGTTATTTAGTTTGAAAGTTTCAATCCTGGGATTGGTTTGCAGCAATTTCTAATATACTTCTCTTCCATTCTTCCCTGTCTTGTGCGGCTCTTTTGAAATCTGCATATGATGAGCAGCGCACGTCCACCAACAGGTCCTCCAGGTACTCTCGGCGTGGGCGTGGAGGATGTAGGTCTTTTTGTTCCCGACAGATATCTCCGACAGCGCCAGCATAGATTGTTTTACCTACCCGCCGCCAGAACCAACCTGGCTCTGGTGACACCGGTGGGAAGAGCAATCAATCTGCTGAACGCTGTCTCCTCGGAGATCGACGTCTTTCATATCAGTGAAAGTACGTTCAGAAGGCAAATACTCTTAATTCTGGAGAGTATCCTATCTTCCTAACGTTGAACCATCACTCATGCGTTTCTGGTAGTATACGATACACAATATATTATTTTACCTGTTCTCAAAAGATGCCTTAAAAATTAATTTTGTAATGTCTGTTGATGAAATAAACTGATCTGATTTGATTTGATTTAGAGTTTGTCCCCTCGGTCATACCCTCCATTATGGCATGCAAGAGACCTTCTTGACGTATTACATGGCCGATCCATCTTGCACGCCTTTCGGACAAGGTCCTGAGCAGGTGCCTTCCTTTTCGATTCTTTGAAGAACCTCCTCATTCATGGTGTCTCTCCAGGAAATTCCTAGTCTTCTATAGGACCACATCTCAAAGCCTCTAGTCTCCGTTTATCTCTTTCGGATAGGCACCATGTCTCGCAGCCGTACAACAAGATACTCCATACATAGGTCTTGATGAGAAGTATTCTCAGTTTTAGGTCTATGTTTTTTGATTCTATTATTTTCGACCTTTTATTAAATGCAAGCCTCTTGTTTTAGGGCACCCTCTTGTCCTGGAGAAGTAAATATAAAAAAGAAGAACCTTCGTGGTCAACGGCGTAGGATGTGGAAAGAAACGGGAAAACTACCACATTAAAGGCCCAAGTGGCATCCCAAGAACCAGAAAAACATGAGAATAGGTAAAATATTACATATATTCTACATAATACCAGGAACGTATGGGAGATGGTTCGACATTAGGAAGACAAGATACTCTCCAAAATCAAGAGTATTTGTCTTCTGAACATACGTTCACTTATATGAAAGACGTCAATCTCCGACGAGACCGTATTCAGCAGACTAATTGCTCTTCCCACCGGTGTCGCCAGGGGCCGTTTGGTTCTGGCAACTGGTGGCAACACACAAAACATTTTTGGTCACAAAATAATTTGTGCTGTCGCTGTCGGAGATACCTATCAGGGACAAAAATACCAATATCCTCCAGCACGGCCGAGTTTTCAAAATATGTCCCTAAATAAATGGGTTATGAGATGCCCATCTCTTCAAAGCTGCAGACTAATTGCTCTTCCCACCGGTGTCACCAGAGTCAGATTGGTTCTGGGAGCTGGTGGGTAAAACAATCTGTGCTGTCGGAGATGTCTTTCGGGGACAAAAAGACCAACATCCTCCAGCACGGCTGAGTTCTCAAAATATCCCCTGATTAATCTAAATAAATGGGTTATGAGATGCCCATCTCTTCAAAGCTGCAGAGAATTGGTTCCGAGCATTCCCAAAAGAAATGCCGTGGGATAGAGCCACAGATAACTACCATACTCCCTCGTGTAGAGATACCCCTGAACCCTCTCTAGCATAACAAAATATCTCGCCTCGTGAGGATTCCATATCACTGAACTACTAACAATAATGTATGATAGAATATCTAATGATGAAGTAAGAAAGCAATGTAAGGTGGATGAATGCATTCTTAATGAAATTAAATCAATAAAGGATCACTTAGATGATTTGGACATATGGAACAAAGAGAAGAATGGTTAATACAAGCTGTGTGAATGCCAAGTATATAATAATAGAGGAAGCTTGAGATGTGAGTCATGATAGAGCAGTGTAGCGGTCCATCTCGTTCTTGTTCTTTGCTGTGTCACCCAAAACCAACCTGCCTTTGGTGATGCCAGTAGGAAGAAAAATTCGGATGTTGAATCCATCTAATCTTCTTGGATTTGGACATTTTTACTTTCAGTGAAGTGGTGTTCATAAAAAAAAATATTACAAATTCTGGAAAGAGTACTGCCTCACTGATGTCTACATATTTGGGATCCTTCTGAGATAGACTATTTTTTAGTTTCATATTGTTATTTATTTTTGTTACACCGTTTTCTGTCGAAATCTTCTTCTTCTTCTTTTAATAGATCTGACGATCTGTGACACAGAAACCATGTCTCGTGGGATGATGAGGTCAAGCTGTCCCTCCATCTCTTAGATGGTCTTCCAGGTGGGCGGTGTCCGGATGGGATTTCATAAGCGGCTGTATATGCGAGTCTGTCACCATCCATTCGGGTTACACTGTGTCCAATTGAATGGTCTAAATGTTTTTGTTTGTTATGTCTCATTTGTGTATAATGGAAATAAATAAATCTTATCTGCCTCCCCTCTACAGAAACGGGGTGTTGGTTAGTTAGTTAGTTTTAAATCCAATTCAACAAGTTAACAAAAATAAAATATTATCAGCAACGGGAAGGTTAAAACATTGTACCTTGGTAAGTCCAGTTGAACATCTGCGGTGTGATCGCAATGGAAAACATTTCTGTTTGTTTAACTCTAACATCTTCCATTTCATTCGCCATAACTACGCCCAGAAAAAGGAAAAACAGAAATCTTCCCATTTTCTGCATTTTCCTGTAAAAACGCAAATGAACAAGCATATAATTCGATAATATAAATGTAGGAAAACAAAAGCGATGTGAATTTGAAAATGGAATAGATATATCTTGATTGCGAAAATAATAAAATAAAACGCGGGATACACGGTCAAAATTTGCATTTATTTTCATTAGTCCATAACAAAAACAAATTGAATGCTTATCAGAACCATTTCAATGATAAAAATGTAAGTAAAACATGAGAACGAGTTTTCGAAAACGAAATAGAAGTTACTATTGAAAATGTAAAAAAGCGCGAAATATACTGTTAAAAAAAATAAAACGAGGAATTCTTATGTTAAAAGTTAATCTGAAAATACGTAAAGTAAGGCGCTTACTTCGTTTAATCCAGATTTAAATGCTCCACTGAAACATAACTATGAAAATCGATCCAAGAGAAAAGCTGTCAAACTTGTTTCAGGGATACGCAAACACAAAAACAAAAGCACATCTGCACATGTGCGAGGTTCCCATATACAGGGTGTCCTAGATATTTTAAATTTATACTTATTCTAGGTTTAAGTACTGCATTCTGATTTGGTTGTTATCGGACAGAAAATGGATCAACCATTTAAAAAAAAAAAACGATGAATTTTAATTTTGTTTTATACTTGACGGGTAAATTGATTTTAAAAACCTTCACATCTTCCCTAACCTAATTTTCTCGTGATCATCGTAACCATAAAAATATATAATATAAAATATCGATTTTAATTTAATAAAGAATGTTAGGTGACCAACGATAAACTAGTCAGCTAGCTTACATATGGTCGTGTACACATCCTCCTGTCGATGGGCCACTATAAATAAAATATTTTGGGAGCGATAGAATCCAATAGCAGATTTATTTATGAAAAGTCATCTTGATTATTTGTTTAATACGAAAACTCGAATTAACCTGATTTTGTGATATGTTTTATCAGAATTTTCCGCATTGCATGAAATAAGTAATATTTGTTTTTACAAATTCTATTTTTAAAATACGCGCTACACCGGAAAATCCTTCACTTTGTTTACAAGTACGTACCGGTAAATGAGGTACTTATACCATTTTAATAATTTAATGGGGTATTTGTAGAAAACATGTTTTTATAATTGTTTTTTTAAACAATTAATAATGATATTGGTTTTCTGAATGAAACTGAATTTAATAAGAGTTTTATTTTTTTACAAAAAAAACATGTGGATCATATTTTTTTTAAACTCCACTCGAATTTTCTTTAAATTATGTTGATGTGTACATATATTTATATCGATAGATGATTAAAAATTAATTAACACTCATTGTTGGTAGCGGGTCCAATATTTTATCAAGAAAAGTGCAGTGTAACGTATTCCACACATCTAACCTTATTTTTTATGATACGAAATAAATAATTATAACTTATGACGTAGTTTGCAAAATAGCCTCGTTGAAGTGGAATTGGGCCGGCCATATAGCGAGGACAACGGATGATCGGTGAACAAGACGCACCCCGGCTATAGAAATCCTGGTAGACCACAAGCCAGATGGTCTGATGACATCAAGAGAGTGGCAGGTCAATGGCACAGAGTGACGAGAGATAGAGAGTTGTGGAAGTCGAGAAAGGAGGCATATGCTCAGCACTGGACGACTAAAGACTGATGATTATGATGATGATGGTGATTGTATATGTAAATTATCGTTTTTGTACCATAATGAGTTGTCTACTCGTGGGAATTCAATAGAACTATTCTATGTTTATCTTCTTCTCCTTCTTCACTTTTGGTAGACTCAGGAGTCTGTTATTTCAGACGGGTCCTCTTGAGACGCTGAACTCCAGATTTCTCTCCACCGTTCCGGGGGTCTTCCTGGTCGGCGTTGTCCGTTTGGCGTTCCATGGAGAGCTATGTATGGTATTCTAGTTGAGCTCATTCTTTCTACATGTTGATGCCAGTATCGCCGTCTTTGACGACCCCATCTGACCACATCTTCGACCTCGCAGATTTCTCGGATTGGTGTATTCCTAACTCGATCACGTAGGGTTTTGCCAGCTGTAGCGCGGAGCTATGTTTATAAAGTAAATAAAAAAAAATGAAATCCTAAGCCCACCATTAAATATTGAATGGAATAATTTTTTTCTACAATTACTATTTCTGTGACTGGTTTAGCCAGCTTCTGTTGGTAAAATTAATAAAAAAATGTTTAACTCTTCGAAGTTAACGTTTTTAGTTAGTTCTTGAACCAAAAATATTTTTATTTGGTAGCTCTAAATATTCCATTTTTAAAGAAAAACTTGACTTCTTATTATTTTTTTGAATAAAAGAAACATTGTAAATATTTGTTCAAAATAGAGCCTACTAAGCAAAATTTTTAATATGAAATATAAAGAAATTATTCATTCATGTTAAAATATATATTAAAGAATGTAATTAAGTATTTAAATTAATTATATGTACTCTTTTTAATAAACATATTTTAGTGTTAATTCCATCGTCGAATATGGCGATTCATTTTCAATGCGCACCCTTACAGATGTGGTTGTTTTTAGCGCATATATTAAGTTTATTATTTAATTTTAGCAAAACACTGTTACGTTCACCAATCAAATGTTGTTCTTGGGAATAATTAAAGCTATTTTTGACACCATAAATCGTATTCATTACACGAGAGTGAAGGCATTCATGTTTTTTTTATTTACACAAACATTTTCTCTGGGTTATGCGTATAAATTTTCCTTCACCATTTACCGTCTGACCTCTTCGAGAGATTGCAACAATAACGCGAAGGTATCTAGATATAAAACAAGGATATACTTATGTTAATTTTCTGTGTTTTCCAAGTTCATAAAACAGTGAAATCTATAAATAGACGTTGTTAGTAAACACCGTATCAGACATTCTGATTAATTATATAGTGCGTACCTAGTTGGAGATTTTTTTTATGAATTTATTACGCTCGAGGAGATACGTGTTATACAATGGTAGTGATTATGATTATGACGTCAATGCATTTTTTATGAGTGAACCTTGAGATCGACCCGTTTGACATTAATTCTTTACGCAGCCAAATGGTTGTCGACCCCAAAACTTTCAAACATAACCTCTCCGCGAGTGACAGAAACAGAAGTGTACAGAAATTGGTAGGCCAGGCCAGCCAGTACAGCCCTGTTCCGTCGGAGGGTGTGACGGATTGATAAAAATGGCACAATATTATATGGATCGGCGCGGAGAACCTGTTATATTTTTTCCCAGCGAAACAAAATAATCATACAAACAGATACGGAAAACGTTCGACGATCGCATAACAGTTATGAATGATAATTACTCGGTTCACGCGAGCATCAGTGTTCGATGAAATACGTAAAAATGACGTGAATTTTGCCTTCTCGATAAAAACGGAGGCATAACCCAGTTCTGTGCGTGTTCCGGCAGTTGGATGTATGTTTTTGTGTAGATATTTTTTTTCGAAAACATGTTGAAATTCAAAAAGATGGGTACGGAAAAGATCCCTCTCCTCCTGGTTACCGCCAACGTCGGTTCCATTTTTGAATCCGTGAGTATTTTTTCAAATTCCTAAACTTTTATCTTATCGGATATTAATAAACTTTGATACATTATTGATTGATGTACGTATGTTGTTAGTAAACAATATATCACCAAAGTACATTGTCCTAACCTATAGTCCGAAGTTCTGGGGCATAAATCTCCGATGCACTGTTTTTGTGATAAACGTATGTTGTACAAGAATTAGGTTATTGAAAGTTGTCAAAAGTACCAATAGAACATGGTTATTTTAACACATTGTAAATAAGATAATTACCGTATTTATTTACTTTTTATGTGATCTGTTATTATTGTAAAAAAAAAACAATCTAAAAATCTAATAAATAAGACTTTCACGAAAGGTTCATATATTTTATGTTACAATTAACAAAATATAGTATAGATATGTTTTAAAATTATACACAGAAACAATATTACAGTTTTTTGTATATATTTTATAATGATCAACAAACTTTGCAAATAAATACTGTAAAAATATTTAAAACATTGCTTTATTTACTAATTTTAAACATGACAAAACGAAAGATTCAATTTGTAAAACAAATTTACCGCATTTGAAAAGCATGTCTGAGTTGTAAAACATTTTTGTTTCTCCGCATTCTTCGGTTCAAATTACGGAATGTTACCATTAGCATGGTTTCAGATAACAGTTGCTGCACACAAAACAAATGCATTCGTTTTTATCATTTTCAGCGGCCATTTGTATATCATTAGTACATTGAATTTTCATGTACCAGTTTATTTCACATTACTCATATTATTGCAGGGTCTCGTCTTTCTAACTCATGGCCATATCTTTGATTATTTTGAATATTATTATGCTCCCTACAACCTGTCCAATGTTCTTAATGTGCCAAAAAATATCCTCTACGCTTCCCATTCTGTATTTTTCTCCTCTGTCCCTGACTTTGATTTTAATGATTTTGTGCCTCCTTTTCTTCATCTTTCTTCTCAGAGTGTCATGTCAGGTCCCTCCAAAGTCTGCTATCATTCTGGCGTAGGCCTCTCTGTCCTGTGCCAGCCGGAACAACTCCCCCACCCTCCGAATTCCGGTTCACTCTTTGATGTTCCCCAGCCAAGAAATCTGGGGTCTCGTCATCAGGACATTGCGCCTACCCTCAATCTTCCCTTTCATGATGAGGTGCAGCAGACCGTATTTCTCGTTGCGGAGAATGTGTTCGAGCGCCCCACTACCTCAAAGAACTTTGCAAGCTGATAGATTTGAACCCTCGGCAGTCAACTCTACGATCCTCGAAGGAAGAAGCAACACACAAACTTCTCGTCCCACGGCGGCAAGGAGCTTCAAACTTTGCGGATCGCGCTTTTGGCATCGCGGGACTGAAGATGTGGAACAGGCTGTCCTACAATATCCGCAATCAAGATGACAAAGGAGTGTTCAGAAGCTCTCTTAAAACTTTTCATTTTAAGAGAAGCTTTCTGGACGTTGAGCGCCCTTGAAGTGAATCTCTCACAAAAATGGCGCTATACAAATCATCATCATCATCATCATCAAATATGTCATCTTTCTAGAATTCACATCAGACAACAATTCTCTTCCTGCTCTGGTTCTATGTAGCACCTCGTTGTTGGTGACCATATCAGTCCACTAGATCCACAACATTATTTATATTTTATTTACATTATTATAAATGTATTATAATTTTTTATAAATTTACATGTAATGTAATGTGGCCTGGCTCCCTCTTGATTTATAAATATATATACACAATACTAACGTTAGTCTCGTATGGACGAAGGACGGGCCTAGAGATTGAAGAAGCGAAGCTGACAAAACACGCCGTATTGCCTATAACAGCTTCAGGTGGAAATCCGCTGTGTTCTGCTCATATAATTATTACTATTAAACAAATTTTAGTTAACCACCCTACCTATTTGAACGTACGTGATACGTTCACTTTGACTGTACCATTATTCGATATCCCGTATCACGTACGGGCTTGAGAAAAAGTAATGTACCTAAAATGTACAAAGTTTTAGGGATACGCGCGTGTGCCATCAAAACTTGAGCACAGGTCTTCATAAATATGATAGTTTTACAAGGGGCAGGCCAAGTGTGCGGCCGAGTATACCTTTCGTAATTAAAAAAAAAAAGTATATGATTAAATTTCATTAATATAAAACCTGCTTGTTTTTTGCACGTTTCTCGGAAAATAACCCAAAGGTAGGGCGGTTTAAGTCTGAAATAGATTTTCAGCCCGATCATTTGGCATCACTAGAGGCAAGTTGGTTCTGCATGCTGGGAGATAAAACAGTCGGTGCTGACGCTGTCGAAGATAACCATCTTAGCCATAAAACAAATCTTTATAACATCTGTCAAATTATGTAAACAATTTTATAATATTTTAAATATGTATCTTTATAATATGTATCACTGAAGAAGGACTGGTTGTCCAAAACATGTCTATTTAATTTTAATTATTTTAATGTAAGTGTTGTATATACAAAGTATATAAAAAATATAAAGAGAAATAAAGCATCTAAAACACAAAGTATGGCGAATATAGAAGTAATATTATTTACATTAAATTTCTGAAATGAATCTCGGCTCTTTGTGTGACAAGTGAATTATTGCATATTTTTCAAAAAATATTCCTCAAACATATCAATTTCAAAATGTGCAGGTCTTTTTCTGATTATAGGTCTGCCCTTGCTTTTCTCTTCTTAGACTCTCTCGAAGATAGACAAACACTAAACGATACGATGCTACTTCACAAAATCATACATTTCAGAATTGATAACTCCGAACTTCTTAGCAAATTGACCATTAATACCCCTATGTTTCGTACAAGACACACCGCGAGCCAAGTATTCCACCTTCCTGCTTATCGCACCAATTACGCTCAGAGCGCGGCAATGTACCGGATATGCGACACTTATAACAAATCATTTAATGCAATCGACGTTTTTCACCTAAACGCTTATGATTTTTAAAAAAATAGTTGCAGCAACTTTTCGGTGTGTATAGTGCTATAATGTTATATTCCTTTACTTGTATTATTATTATCTTTTTGTTAATTTTTATATTATACTATTACCTTAGTTCGTTTTATCTTGATTTTAGTTTAGTTAAATCTCCTTTCATAAATCTATAATGTTAACTCTGTTCATTCATTTATATTTGTGGTAACATGTAATTGGCTTTATTTGAGTACTTCTTTGTGTATTTTTATACATATATATAATACTTACTCGCTGTTTGTTACCCTAAAATAAATAAATAAAATGTATTTCTTGTGATGTTTTTGAATTAAAAATAGCGACAGTTTTTATTAAAACATTTTATTTATTTCAAGTGTAAATAAAACGCAATAAATAAACTTCACGCGGAAACACCATAGTATAAGATTTAGACTTTTTTTAGTGAAAGTGTGTTCTTGTGAGAGTTTAGTTGGTGTATTTCACTGTGATAATGTAGGTCCAGAGAAAATCAATGAGTTGTCTTTATGTTTTCACAGAAAACCTGTTTTACCAACAAAGAAAATGGCATTTCTGATGGTAGTGAAATTTTAAAATGTGTCAATTATCTCATAAAGAGTTTCCACTTGGAATGTATTTATAGATGAAGCATCATGTTTATTTTTTATTAATTCAATTATTTCGTTATTCTAAAAATTATTAATTTGACAATTTCAAGGCATTTTGCTGTTTATGAAATGTTGATTTGGTCAATAAAATAAATTATTAGTAGTCAATAAAATAAGTTATGTATCACTTTCTTATGTTACAATTTTGTAACACCTGATGATGTCAACATAGGTTGAGGAAACAGCTGTCGCGAAAAATAAAAATAAAATAATGATACATAAAAACAAAGTTTAATAATTTAACAGTTTATAATTTTGAAGTATCATAGTATTTCGGCCAAAACAATGGACTATTCAAAATAAGTTTAACTGAATAATATGTTAAAACTGACTAACTAACTAACCATCACGCCGTCTCCCCGGAGGGGTAGGCAGAAAGAATGGAACGCCACACTGTTCTGTCCTGACATACTTTTCTCGATTCCTCTACATTCATACATCTTGTCATGCACGCACGTCGATTTCTCCGACTCCTCACGTGTCCGACATTCAATATTTGATTGATTTGATCGTGCCACGTTTTCCTCGACCTTCCTTTATTTCTAGCTCCGTTCACGCCGTTTACATATACCTTCTTTACCATTCTGTCTGAGTTGAGATATCCAGAATCAAGCATATTGTCTTTTGAAAAATAAAAATAAAATGATTAAAATGTTTATTGGAACATTTCCCGTAACATTCTTCTCTTTTTTTCCTCAGCCTATTCCCTTTCACTCCTGGGCAAAGGCCTCCTCCATTCGCTTCCATGTCACTCTGTCTTGTGAAGACTGCATCCAGGTTATTCCGACATGTTTGTTCAGATCATCCTTCCACCGTGGTTGCGGTTGCCTTGCACTTCTCTTTGCCGTCCACGGTCTCCAAGTCCGCAGTCTTCTTGTCCACTTTTCATCTGAGCTTCTGGCTACGTGACCTGCCCATTGCCATTTTACAGTCGCCACCCGGTGGATGATGTCAGTGACCTTTGTTTTTTCTCTCACTGTATCGTTTCTGACTAGGTTTATTCCTAACATGGCTCTTTGGGTCACTTTTAGTTTCTCCGCACTCTGTTTGGACAATATTACAGTTTCAAGACCATCAGTACAACTGGCAGAACACAGGCTTCATAGACTTTTCGTTTCAGGTTGATGATTTTTTACATTAAGAAGTGAGAAGGTATAGAGTTTTCAATCATATAAATACATTGTAAGTTAATACTGTACAGGTGTCAAACAGGGTTGTGTGATGTCTCCGTGGTTGTTCAATCTATACTTGGATAAGTGTATGAAAGAACTTGAAGGCATAGACGCTGGTGCTAAGATGAATTGTTTGTCAGTCAGCTGTTTGTTATATGCAGACGATGCTGTGTTAATCACTGACAGTAAAGACAATTTGTAAGTCTTAGTGGCTAGTGGATGTATGAGGCATGCAAAAAGAGTGACTTGGTGATAAATGTGTCTAAATCTAAAGTGATGGTTTTCGAGAAAGAAGAATGTATGACAATTTGTGATATAAGTGCGATGGGCGAGAAATTGGAGCAAGTTACTGAATTTACGTATCTGGGAAGCATGTTTACAAGGGACGGAAAAATGGAGAAAGACATCGAAAGGAGGGTTGGTGCTGGGAATAAAATAAATGGCGCACTCAAAGTCATTACTGCAAATAGAAATATATCCACAGAAGCAAAGATGGCAGTACACAATGGAGTTCTAGTGCCAACCCTCATGTATGGAAGTGAAGCTTGGAGCTGGCAAAAGAAGGATGAAAGCAGGATAAACGCCGTAGAAATGAGATCACTAAGAAGAATGTGCGGGAAAACGTTGTATGATAGAATACCGAACGATGAAATAAGAAAGAAATGTAAGACAGATGACTGCACCATGAATAAAATTAAAAAAGGATCCCTGAGATGGTTCGGACATATGGAACGAATGGATGAGAGTAGAATGGTTAAAAAGTTGTACACAAGCAGTGTGAGTGGGAAAAGAAGCCGAGGACGACCGAGGAAAACATGGCATGACCAAATTAACCAATTACTAAAAGGCGGCCACATTCGAAGTCGGAATAATCGACTTGCGTGCATGGTGCGATGTATGAATGTGGAGGAAGCCCGAGAGGTGTGCCAGGACAGGCCAGTGTGGCGATCCATCCTCTCTGCCTACCCCTCCGGGGAAATGGCGTGATGGTTAGTTAGTTAGTTAGTTAGAATTAAAATCATGAGAATATTAAAAATAGCTTGTTGGTAAATTAAATTATTTTTAAATTATAGTACCTTCATTGGAATACAACATTTTTTTTTATTTCAAAACATATATTGAAAAACAGATTCAATTGTAGGCTTGTAGCATAAAATAGGATATTTACAAGATAATAATTAATCAATTTCTAAAAGGCGGCCACATTCGAAGTCGGAATAATCGACGTGCGTGCATGGTACGATGTATGAATGTAGAGGAAGCCCGAGAGGTATGCCAGGACAGGCCATTGTGGCGATCCATCCTCTCTGCCTATCCCTCCGGAGAAATGGCGTGATGGTTAGTTAGTTAGTTAGTTACAAGATAATATATTGACAGATTCCATAGACATATCACAATATCACTGACATCTATGGACCAAATTGGTTTAAATATTTTGGAACAAAAGATGGAATAAATCAAAATATGATAGAAATGACTTTAATAGTCAAAAGTAATTAGCCTTTTTAACATTAGTTGAATTATAGTTTTCTGTTCATTGCAGGGTTATAATTTTTCTTGGTTCATTGTCCAAATTTTATTTTTCAAAATATAAGCAAGAAACAAATGTGACGCAAAATGTAGTACTTAATGACAACATCAAAATGTGATATGACCGTTTAATAATCAATTAATATAATGAAACATCTGTTTTCTATTAGTTTTTTTACAGTTTATAGTTTTTAAGTTCTTGCTGGTTAAGTGCCTAATTACGGCTAATTTAAAAAACGGTGGATACGTGTAACATAAATTAAATAAACACAAAAGTCCGGATCGTCCATGTCAACATGTGCAACATTGAAAAAAACATTATGTGTTTTTACATTATGTGCTAAATTAAAAAATCGGTGGATTCGTGGAACATAAATTAAATAGACAATATGTGCACCATCTAAAAAGAACATTTTGTGTTAAATTATTTTTATTTTGTTATTTTATTTTATATCATTGTATTTTATATTATTTGTTTTAGATTTATTTTGTGGGTGTTGGACGATCGAAGTGTGCGCGGGAGATGCCTATTGGTGGCGATGAGGTTCGCAACCCATCACACCGCGTCTCCCGCGGAGCGAAAAGAGAAGGATGGAGTGCCGCATCAGTAAAAGTGTGACAGTCCATTCTTTCTGCCTACCCTTTCGGGGAGACGGCGTAATGGTTAGTTAGTTAGTTAGTTAGTTTATGGGAATGATATGTTTCGCCTTTCTAATATGAAATTGATTATATGAATTTAATATGAAGTTTTACATCATTGTTCAAGAAACAACAAATAAGTTATCATTTGTAAAGATAACTGTAACAAGTATTGTGTTACGAAATGTGTTTTTAATTTGTTCAATATTTTGTTGGAAGAACATTGAATGTTTTGATATATATGTTTTATTCTTTTCTGCACGTAGATATTCTTCAATATAATGTAACCTTTGAAGGGTATCTATTGACTTTGAATGACTTCGAAACCAGTTTTCACATCCATAAATCTGCTATAAATTTTGCTAACTCCAAGGACTTCATTTCTAGAGCAAGTATACTGTATTTATAAACTTAATAATTATTGCATAAGGTGATTGACCAGTATAAGACAGGTGTCCAGTGAGTAGCCACACACATAATTATGATAAAATGACTATATTTCATAAACCATTTACTAACAAACCAATTAATGCCAATACAGCTAAGATGCTGTGTGAAATAAAGTTAGAATACAGGGTGAACTAGTGAACAGGACTTGCTGGTATAGTTGATTTTTAAACCGAAGAGCTATTGCTTATGTGTTAGATTCTGATACAATACCGTGTGACTTCTGACTGTTCAACACACCCAAAAGACCGTTCCTGGGACACTGTTTCGATTCGATTGAGGGGATAAAAGCCGAATTGAAGAAAGTATCGAAGGCCACCTCGAAAAAAAGACTTCTTTGACGGTTTCGAGAATTGGAAAATGCATTGTGCTAGAGGGGAGTACTTTGAAGGTGAAGAAATTGATTTGCAAGAATAAATAAAATAAATTCTTAAGGATTAATTGTATCTCAATAGAGACGAAGATGTAAATAATTTTTTGGAAACAGAATATAGCAGTCGAGGCGTTTACAGGAGTTATGACCTGTCATTGGTCGGGTTAAACGATCGCTTTATGTTAACAACATTCCCCATTCCGCCCTTCTTACGACCACCGCATCTGCCAAATTTTTGAAAGGTGTATATACTCGTATGCTACAATATTGAGAAACACCTCACATTTTTTAGGTCAATCTACACTAGCGCCATCTATTAAGATAAGATGTAAGCATTAAGCAGAAAATCTTTATTAATGCAATTTTCAATTTATTTTTTAAATCATAAACATTACAGTATATAACCAAAGCGCTTATGACTATACAGGTAGGATACAAAAACAAACAAAAAAAACTTTTTTAAACATTAAATACAATTATGAAATTTAAAAATAGACAAAAACACAAAAAAAACACGAGATAATAAAAAAATAAAGACCAAATAAGTAATTAGGAACAATAAGAAGAACAACACATTATTTAAGAGATAGATGTGAAAGGTTACGCAAATATCATACATTGCTAGGCAATGCCTGGAGTATTTGTCTACAAGTATTTGTATACATCGCCCCCTATATATTTCATTTAGGAAAGGGGGCGGTGGCGGGCTTTGGGAGAGGCCTACATTCAGCAGTGGATGACAGACGGCTGATGATGATGATTTGTATACATTCAAAAACAAAAAATAAAATAAATTCATTTTATAGAAAAATTCAAATTTCAGTAAAACAATAGATCTTTAAAATTATTATTTTTCCCGCAGCCCACGGAAATGCTGCCACTGTGGACGACGGAGTTCCTCCAGGCCGTGGCCAAGATGGAGCCCAAGTTCCTGGGGCTGCACATGCAGGAGGTGGGCGGCAAGACCTACGAGAAGTCCATGCAGCACGTCAAAGAGTTCATCCGACGACTCTGCGACTCCCCCGAGCTGCGCCTCTTCGACAAGATACGGATATACCTGGACGAGGACTTTAGTTCACCGGAGAAATTCACGGTTAGTGTTGCAATAACCTATTCACCTCTCGAGTTATAACATTTTTTTCTGTACGTAAAACATGTAACTAGCCGATAAACTATTTAAATTTCTAAACACCAATAGATGTCACCGGTATTCCAAATTTTGGCATAATTTGGGAAACTAACCATCACGCCGTCTCTCCGAAGGGGTAGGCAGAAAGAATGGACCACCACACTTTTCTTTCATTTCTCAACATTCATATATAGTGTCATGCACGGCGTCGATTTCTCTGACTTCTCATATGGCCGACATTCAATATTCGATTTATTTGATAGTGCCACATTTTCCTCGGTCTTCCTCTATTTCTGGTTCCATTTACATCGTCAACATATAGTTTTTTTAAACATTCTTTCTTCATTCATTCTTTCCATACGTCCAAACCATCTTTATGATCCTTTCATTATTTTAATTTAATTTAATATTATTATTTTATATAATTGAATTTTATAAACATAAATAGTTTATATTGTTCTTCCGATGATGAAGGTGCAAAACCTTCGAAACATGTCGAGAAAAATAAACTCAAAAGTGGAAAAAACAGTATTTTAATTCATAAAATAATTGTCTTCCTCTATTTCTGGTTCCATTTACATTGTTAACATATAATTTTTTTACCATTCTTTCTTCATTCATTCTTTCCATGTGTCCAAACCATCTTAATGATCCTTTCATTATTTTATTCATAATACCATCGTTCGCACCGCATTCACTTCTTATATTTTCATTCAACACTGTATTATACAGAGTATCTGCACATTCGTCTAAGAGATCTCATTTCTACTGCATTTATTCTACTTTCATCCTTCTTTTGCCAGTTCCATGCTTCGCTTCCATACATAAGGGTCAGTAAAAAAACACCATTTTGCACTGCCATTCTACCTTTTTTTGATAGGTTTAATTTGGGAATATTCAGGAAATTATAAATGAGCCCCAAGCGTGGGGACATATGCTACCTGACCATGTTTTCAATGATCCCACGGTTGGGGAGGTACACACGGAGAGGTTATAAAATTGGAACTGGCAGAAGAAGGATGAGAGCAGAATAAATGCGGCAGAGATCAGGTTCATAAGACGTTTGTGTAGTAGAACCATATACGACAGAATCTCAAATGCCGATATAAGAAAATAATGTAGAGCGGAAGAAGGTATTACGAACAAAATTATGAAAGGATCGCTGCGTCGGACATTTGGAACGCATAGATGGAGAAAGAATTAAGAAAGTATACGTTAATTATGTAAATGGAGTACGGGTCAAGGCCGACGGAGGAAAACATGTCATAACCAAATTAACCGCCCTACCTTTGGGTTATTTTCCGAGAAACGTGCATAAAACAAGCAGGTTTTTTATTAATAATTATATACTAATATAATTTATATACTAATATTATCTTTTTAAATTACGAAATGTCAAATACTCGGCCGCACACTACGCCCCTGCCCCTTGTAAAACTATCATATTTATGAAGACTTGTGCTCAAGTTTTGATGGCACACGCGCGTATCCCTAAAACTTTGTACATTTTAACGTGATACGGGATATCGTAGAATGGTACAGTCAAAGTGAACGTATCACGTACATTCAAATAGGTAGGGTGGTTAAGACATCTATTGAGAACAGGTAAAATATAATGAATATATAATACCAGGAACGCATGAGAGATGGTTCGACATTAGGAATACGTCATACTCTCCAAAGACTTATTAAGTATTTGTCTTCTGAATGTACTTTCACGAATATAAAAGACATCGATCTCCGAAGTGATCATGTTCAGCAGTTTGATTGCTCTTCTCACCGGCATCACCAGAGGCAGGTTGGTTCTGCATGCTGGGAGATAAAACAGTCTGTGCCTACCCCTCCGGAGAAACAGAGTGATGGTTAGTTACTTGAATCAATTTGTCTGGGTCCAAAGAGGTTGATTTTAGTGAATAACTAAAAATGGAGACTCCTGTTTGGTTGAGAAGGCCGTGGTTTTATCAGATTGTCTGCCGTGCTCATAAATTCTCTTGCTTAAGTATGCAGAATAAACACGAGTTATCTTGTCACCGGTCGTATTATCATCCGGCCAGTCTCGTGGTGTTGTGGTTACAGCGCTTGTATCCTGTTTATTAGGTCTAGGAATCAACGGGAAAAAATTGTAATACAAATATATTTTTTTCAGTTGGATTTAATTTCAACACTCAATCAACAGTTGAGTGGAAATGTATAATTTTTTTCTTAAAAAAATTATATTAATATAAATGAAAACATCTGTTTTCTAAAAGTTTTATTTATTGTTTCTTGAACAATAATGTAACACTCCATATTATATAATTAATATGAATGAAAATGTCTGTCTTCTAGGAATTTTATTATATTTTAGATGGAATGACATGTTTCACCCTTTTAAGGCATTGTCAAATGTTTGATAATTTGACATAGAAGGGCGAATAGCCTTACAAGGGCGAAACATGTCATTCCCATTAATTGTAATAAAAGTTTTTAGAAAACAGACGCTTTTCATTAGTATTAATTACTTAATATGGAGTTTTACATCATTGTTCAAGAAACAATAAAGTATTTATTAATGTAAAAACCATTTGTCACAAAATATAGATTTAACAATCACAAATGTAAATAAAATCAACTGAAAATTGTAGTTTATTTTTCTAAATTATAAAGTAATATTTCAAAATGAAATGCCCACATTGGTTGCATAAATGTATATTTTTCATTGTTTTGAAGTAAAAGTCAAAAGAATCAACGTGCGTGTATGACTTGCTGTATGAATGTGGAGGAAGCTAGAGAGGTGTGCCAGGATAGAGTAGTGTGGCGGTCCATTCTCTCTGCCTACCCCTACGGGAAACGGCATGATGGTTTTGTTGTTGTTATTGAAGTACTATTTTAGGCCTTAGTACTTAAGTACCTACTTAAATTTTCATGAATATTTAATTAATCTATGGTTACAATTTGAAAAATGTTCCAATTCATTGAATACATTTGAAACATTTATTGCCAGTGAGAGAAAATGTTTCGTAATTCATTGATTTTTTGAATTCCAAGTACCTGCTCGGAAAATGTCTCAATCTCAGAGTGCAGTATCTTATGTAGGCTAATTATTATAATTTATTCATTCACGAAATCCGTTTCGCATTGTAGCCGAAGCGCCGTAACTGTTGACAGACGTACGGGGCATAACTCAATATTGATCTAAACAAACTAGATAGCAATTTTTAATGTTTTCATCTAATTTTTCATTGTATTTTTAGCCTCTCAAGGGCACCGCGGAGCCGTATGTTTGTTATGTCGTTAAAATGGTATTATCATTGTCTTTTTCAATGTCAGAATGAGAGACATTTTTTTGTATACATATATTAATTTACCGAGAGGTAAAAATAAAACAATTTAGAAAAAGTTGGGTATTTAACTGACTTTTTAGGCCTTTCAAAATAAATATATGAACATAAAATTTTCTCCAATCAAATACATTTTATTCAAATGGAAAATTAATTCAGAATAAACAATAAAATCAAACAAATTATCATAATATGAATATGTAAAAACAAATAGGGATTTTCATTGATGCTTGAATTTTCATTTATAAAAATACTTGCCCTGTCTTAAATACTCCTTCTTCCTTGTTGTAGACCTATGTGGTCTGTTCTCCAGTGTTGCTCCTCCTGTGAGGTAGACTCCCAGCTGTCCTTCCATTTTTTAGGAGGTCTTCACGAGGACGAGTCCCATGAGGCTGATTATGCAATGCAATATATTATACCATACCAGTCCCTTTTTCGCTGTCTGCTCCATCTTATAATATTCTCAACCTCACATATCTCTCTTATTCTGGTGTTCCTCACGCGATCTCTCAGTGTCTTGCCTGCTATCGTCCTCAGTGTCTTCATTTCGGAAGTCCTCAAAACTTGTTTGGTTCTTACTGTGTCTGCCCTTGGTTTGATGCCATATGTTATTAAGTTTAATTAAATACAAGGTGTCTAAAAAGAAAGTGTATTTTTAGAGTATCGATTAAAAAAAAATTCAGCCATTTATCAAAAGAATGTTTATTAATTATCAAAGTACACAATTTGGGAATTTAAAAAAAAAAAATAATATCGTCCAAATGTAAACCCCCGGTTAGGTTATGTTTGATTCTTCTTCTTCAGCCTATTCCCGTCCACTCCTGGACAAAGGTCCCCGTCCAATTGTTTCCACGTCACTCTCTGCCTTGTGCAGACTGCATATCGTGGGTATTTTGCGAAAAAGCACCATGTTAAAATTTTGCTGTTTTGACTTCATGATGAGGTTATACTGTTGAAAAAATACTCTACAATCTGCAAAAACCCACTAAGTCCTATCTACACTACAAGTCGAGATATTTTCTGTAAAGACATATGTGTGGTAGAACAATGTACGACAGAATCTCAAATGCTGATATTAGGAAGGAATGTAGAACAAAAGAAGGTATTATGAACAAAATTATGAAGGGATCGCTGCGTTGGTTCGGACATATGGAGCGCATGGGTGAAGAAAGAATGGTTAAAAAAGTATACGTTAACGATGTAAGTGGAGTAAGGAGTCGAGGTATACCGAGGAAAACATGGCATGACCAAATTAATCAAATATTAAAGGTTGGTCATGTCAGAAGCCGGAAGAATCGACGTGCGTGTATGACTCGCTGTATGAATGTGGAGGAAGCTAGAGAGGTATGTCAGGATAGAGTAGTGTGGCGGTCCATTCTTTCTGCCTACTCCTGCGGCGAAACGGTGTGATGGTTTGTTGTTGTTGTAACATATATCCGTTCAGGGAAAAAGCACCAAGGGACTCAATGCAAATTGCCTGGATATAATTTTGATGATAAATTATTTCGGATGTATTCAGCGGAGCTTATGGAACAGTACTGACTTGAAAATATGAGATTGTTGGTCGGCAACATGATATCCTGGAGATGTCTAGTAAGTGATGTCTACATGCTTCACTCAGGGGCAAACGTGGCAATTATTATCTAAAATCTATCTAATTTAAAAAAAAAAGCATTTCTCACAAAGTGACTATAGTAGGTACAATGTGACTTCAAACTGTGGTATTATGTATCAGCGAAAATGCACTAAGTCATTTCAATCCACTATTATTTTGAAAAAAAATGTACTGATAGTTCAGTTATTATTTGTTAAACCATTACATAAAATGTAGTTAATATACAATTTTTTCAAATTGGCTTAGTAATTTTTAGTATAATTTTTTTTTGTTATATCCTTACAAACTTTGAACTTCAATTATCTTAGAAGTAGTCATTTTGACTTTGTGCTTTTTCGCAGAATAACGACGATATGTTTGATTACATTAAATTAATTTGAATTGTTTTGATTTCTTCAGGCTCTAGGCAACATTTACTTCGTCCACTCGTCCTTGCCAGAAGTGAAAATTTGGGACTACACCAACGAGTCTTGGCTGCTGGCTGACGGCAAGGAGGTGCACGCTGGCAACATTGAGAAGGTCCCAACTAAAGAGAAGGCCAAATTCCCCCAGCACTTCTTTCCGGAGGTAAGTTGTACACTTCCAATTCATCATTTGTCTCGTATATTTTATGTACACTTCTGCCATAGATGAAATATCCCATGGAACTGGCAAAAGAAGGATGAAAGTAGAATAAACCTTCTTCGACCTTCGTGGCAGAGTGGTAAGAGCTTTGACTTCCATACCGAAGTTCCTGGGTTCGATTCCCGGCGATGAGAGTGTGATTGTCACACTGTCTTTGAAGTAGGTATCTGGTGTAGAATTCACGTGACAATAAAATGGCAATTTTGGCGATGAGGTTCGCAACCCATCACTCCGCGTCTCCCGCGGAGCGAAAAGAGAAGGATGGAGTGCCGCATCGGATAATGTGTGACAGTCCATTCTTTCTGCCTACCCTTTCGGGGAGACGGCGTGATGGTTAGTTAGTTAGTTAGTTTATAAAATGGCGATAGATTGGCTACCTATCACATGTCACGAGAATCAATATAATAGCTAAAAAATAAAATTGTATACAGTGGGTTCAAACGACCTGTTGTATACATAAAAAAAATGCAGTAGAAATAAGATCTCTTAGATGAATGTGTAGAAAATCTGTGTGTGATAGAGTGCCAAATGAAAATATAAGAAGTGAATGCGGTGCGAATGAAAGTGTTATGAACAAAATAATGAAAGGATCATTACGTATTGTTTCTTGAACAATGATGTAAAACTCCATATTAAATTATTAATATGTATGAAAATACGATAGTTTTTTTTATTTTTATTTTTTTTTTATTTTTTTTTTTATTTTTTATTTAATTTATTTTTTTAAAAACCCAATTGGGTTATATGGTTACATTTCTAGATCCTACCACTAATTATGTACTGCTTCAGACACTTCTTATATTGAGTTGTAGTGAGATTCCTTGTGTCTTTAGGTAGTTCATTGTAAAGTTTGAGTCCATTGTTCAATATCCTTGATTGTCCTGTCTTAGTTCGTGCAATCGGTAAGTGATATCTGTCACAATTCCTGGTCCAGTGTCTGTGTATGTCTGAATTTTTAGTTAATTTGTAGGTGCTGTTTGTTGGCTTTTCCATGGTCACTCTGTGTACAGTTTTTAAGGTCTCATATTTGGTCAGGTCTGATATGTCCATTTGTTTAGTTTGTCTGTAAACTTGTATGGTTGGGGTATGGTAGTCAATGTTATATGCTAGTTTTATTATTTTATTTTGTTGTCTTTGGAGTCTGGAGATGTCCTTTTGGTTTCCTGTCCCCCAGAAGGGAATCATATATGTCAGTCGGCTTTTTACATACGCTTCGTACATCATAACTTTTTCCCTTCTTGGTATGTAATTCTGTATTTTGTACAAGAGGGAGTATAGCGATGCTAACTTGTCTGTTAGGTTGTCTATGTGTTTTGTCCATTTTAGTTGTCTGTCCATTGTTAGTCCTAGGTACTTTACATAGTCGAGTTCGGTTATTGCGTCATTTTTTATTTTTATACACATGTTATGGTTTTTCTTGCTTGTTTCAAAGTGTATAATGTTACACTTTTTTACATTTAAGGTCAGGTAGTTGTTGGTTGTCCAGTTGGTTAGTGTCTCTATATCTATGTTCATTTGTTTACAGGTCTCATTGTCGTTGTCGTTTTTGTAAAATATTGCAAGGTCGTCTGCGTACATAATTATTTTCCCTGTCATTTTGTATCTTGTTATGTCGTTAATGTAAAGTATGTAAAGTAGTTTGTAAAGTAGTTTGATTATAATATTTATGTATGACATGTTTCACTCTTCTAAGGCATTATCAAATGTCAACATTTGATAATGCCTTAGAAGGGCGAAACATGTCATGCATTAATATTATAATAAAACTTCTAGAAAAATATCGTTTTTTCATACATATTAATAATTTAAAGGAACATTAAGATGGTTCGAAAATTTCATTTTAATATCTGTCAAAACTGACTGCCTTCATGAAAAAAATGTTTAAATATTTATTTTGTATATATGTTTCTGTGTTTGAAACATGTTTGTAGGTATGGCTCTAATAAGGGCCTTATTTCTCCTATTATCTTGCCATTGTGGTGGAAGGTTTTTCCGACTTTGTGTCGTTTCCAGGGTGTTATAATAACGCAATACGTGGTGGCACTTTCGTTGCCCTCGGGTATCACTCTTTAGCTGTAAACGGTTGGTTTGTTCTCAAAGAATACGTTCCATCTAAATTGTATGAAGTAAAGAAAATCTTATTTCTATTAACAATGTATTTAAGTAGTTTTGTGTCTGGCTGAATCCTGTCAAGTGCTTGAAGATTAAGGTGAAGGCATTGCTCCGACAGTCGTTAAATCTATCCATTATTAAAAATCAATACCTCTAAATAATATTCATAAATGATACAAATCAGGACAACAATAACAAACCATCACGTCGTTAGGTAAAGAAAATGGGCCGCCACACTACTCTTCTTCTTCTTCTTAGCCTTCCCTCCACTGCTGGATGTAGGCCTCTTCCATCTGTCTCCATTTTTCTCTATTCTTTGCTGCTTCAATCCATTTTTTTCCGGCGACCACAACAATATCGTCGGCCCATCTCTTCTGTGGCCGACCGACACCCCTTTTGTTTTCCCGTGGCCTCCACTTTAAGACTTTGGGAGTCCATCTTGAACTTGGTTGTCTGGCTACGTGACCTGCCCGTTGCCATTTCAATTTTGCGATCCAATCCATGATATCGGCGACTTTTGTTCGGCGTCTGATTTCTGTATTTGTAATTCTATCACTCAGACTTATGCCCAACATTTGCCGCTCCATGGATCATTGCGCGCATTTCAATTTGTGGACAGTATTTATGGTCAGGGACATTGTTTCCAAACCATATGTCATCACTGCTCTATCTTGACGCATCTCTCTAGCTTCCTCCACATTCATACAAGTCGACCAGTCAATGACGACCTTCGTGGCAGAGTGGTTACGATCTCTGACTTCCATGCCGAAGGTCCTGGGTTCGATTCCCGGCGATGGCAGTGTGATTGTCACACTGTCTTTGGTCTGGTGTAGAATTCACGTGACAATAAAATGGCGATAGATTGGCTACCTATCACATGTCACAAGAATCAATATAATAGCTAAAATATAAAAAAAATGTATACAGTAATTGGGTCGAAACGACCTGTTGTGTACATAAAAAAAAAAAAAAAAAAAAAAAAAAAAAAAAAAAAAAAAAAAAAAAAAAAAAGTAATGCACCCACGTCGATTCTTCCAACTTCTAACATGACAAACCTTTAAAATTTGATTTATTTAGTCATATCATGTTTTCCCGGTCTGCCTCGACTTCATACTCATTGTTGGCTTCCTTGATGATTTTATTCCAAGTTCCTCGATCCTGCTCCTTTGCTCCCAGCAGTCCGTTTTTCCAACCTAGCCAGATCAGCCAGAACATTATATAGGCTAAATACTGTCTAGACCTTTCTAGAGGTCTTACTCCAGTCGATCCTAAATCTTGAATGCTCTGGTCTCTCCGGCTCGGCATATATGTCCAATCGATGCTAGGTGACTGCCTCTCATGGTGCTCGTTATAAAGGCTTCATATTGGGCTTCAATGGGCTTCATATTGAGCTTGCAAAATGTAAAATGGCCCTTGTTAACGTGGAATAAAAATTAAATAAATACAAATGTCCAGATCGTCCAGCTGACGACAAGTGCACCATCTAAAAGAACAATATGTGTTAAATTATTTTTCTTTGTTATTTTATTTTATATCATTGTATTTTATATAATTTGTTTTAGATTTATTATGTAGACGTTGAACAATCGAAGTGTGCGCGGGAGATGAATATTGGTGGCGATTAGGTTCACAACCCATCACAACCGCGTCTCTCGCGATGGCGAAAAGAGAAGGATGGAGTGCCGCATCGATTAAAGTGTGGCAGTCCATTCTTTCTGCCTACCCTTTCGGAGAGACGGCGTGATGGTTAGATAGATAGATATCATTCTTTCGTTTATATCGTTCAAGGGTTAACTCTCAAAAGACAATGTTTTAATTCATAAAAAAATAATTATAATTATTATTTCATGATTTAATTGTATCTCAATAGAGACGAAGATGCAAATTGGAAACTGAATATGGTTGATCAAGGTGTTTACAGGACTTATGACCTGTCATTGGTTGGGTTAAGCACACGCTTTATGTAATTACAACTTCCCCATTCCACCTTTCTTTATGACCATGTCTGCCAAATTTTTGGAAGTTGTATATATGTTAAAGTCCTATGCCAGATTTCACATGTCAGTTTCAATGTGCCATCTATGAAGATTTTGATTACATATGTTAATCTTTTTAAGATTACTCTATATATAATCTAAATACTAACGCCATCTATGGAGATTTATGTTTATTAAACATTAAGCAGGACATCTTTTTAACTCAATGTGAAAGGCTACCCCGCCATTAGCGCATTGTTAAAAGCCGCCTGGAGATGTCACACTCCTATCTATATGCCAAACATTAGACCAGATATAATTACATCTCTATTGAGATACAATTAAATCATGAATTGATAACCCACGGTGGGTGAAATCCAGTATTCGTATACAAGTACTGGGTGCGGCAAAACAGACAGTGCAGTTTTGAAAGGCCGGTACATCCCGTGTGGTGGGGGTAGGAGCCTGGGAGTGGTCTCATTATATTGGGAGGGTCTTGCCGTTTTCAGTCGTTGCCATGGTTTGGTCCGGACAGCAACGGGGCTTTGCCGTCCGCACGTTTCTTGAAAATGGCAGTTCTGTCATCGCCACCCAGCGGGCCTTTCGGCTGCAATTCAATCTTAGGCGTCGTGATACCGTCCCTCACCGTAATTTAATCATGACTTGGGTGCGTACATTAGAAGGAACTGGTTCCACACTAAGACCTAGGGGTTTAGGAAGACCCAAAACCGTAAGAACACCCAAAAATTTAACGAGAGTGAGAGAAGCTATTGAACTGTCACCTCGGCGCTCTGCCCGGAAGCATGCAATTGCATTGGGCATTGCTGACCGCTCACTAAGAAGGATTTTGCATCAAGACCTATCATTCCACCCCTACAAGATTATGATTGTCCAAGAGTTGAAACCTCCTGACTGTGAAAACCGCATGAATCGCTCCCAAGAAATGTTAAACCGAATTCATGCGAGGTCAACTTTTTTCAGTAGTGACGAGGCCCACTTTCATCTCTGTGGAGCGGTGAATAAACAAAATTTTCGGTACTGGGCTGAAAATAACCCAAGGCAACTTCACGAAAGACCTCTTCAGTCCCCAAAAGTGACTGTGTGGTGTGCGATTTCCAAATTTGGAGTGATTGGGCCATATTTTTTCGAGGAGAATGAACGAACCGTGACTGTCAACGCTCAACGTTATGTTTCCATGTTGGAAAATTTTTTTGAACCTCAATTGGAAGAACTAATGGAGGAAACAGATCTGGGAGATATCTGGTTTCAACAGGACGGAGCTACGGCCCATACTGCTCGAATTTCGGTGACAAAACTGCGACAGATGTTCCCCGCGCGCCTCGTCTCTCTGAGGGGTGACGTGGGATGGCCCGCGCGCTCACCTGATTTAAGCATTTGTGACTTTTTCCTGTGGGGCTATCTGAAGGAAGAAGTTTTTAAACATCGACCTCACACCTTGGAAGAACTCAAAGATCGAATTCGGGAGGAAATCGCCGCTATGCCCGTCGAGATGTGCCAAAATGCAGCCGAAAACTTCAGAAATCGCCTTCATCAATGTATCGCTGCTGGGGGCCACCATCTTTCTGATGTCATCTTCAAGACTTGATGCTTAAAACGGCATAATGTACCAAATAAAATAAAATTAATCTCATTTCTGTAAATTGTGCCGTTTTTTTTTAATAGCCCTTCAAAACTGCACCGTCTGTTTTGCCGCACCTTGTATAAGTATACATTCACAAAAAATATAATTATTATTATTGCAGTGTAAGTGGTCCAGAAAGGGCTTCATGCGAACGCGGTGGCTGGTGCGAGGCACTGCCTTGGAGCTGGTCAACGTCCACCTGTTCCACGATGCGTCCAACATAGCGGCCATGGAGGGCAGTGTGTACGCGCGTTCACGTCGCCGTGCGCTTCACCACACGCTGCGTCACCTGCACGCCGGTCCACAGCCTCCTCCCTTCTTCATGTTCGGAGACTTCAACTTTAGACTGGATACGGGTGGCGTTGTTAAGGTAACAGCACCAATCTTATTGCTACATATATTTATTTTAAAACTATCTAAAAGACGCCTTTCGTGGCAGGCTGTTGACTGCCACACCGAAGGTCCCGGGTTCAATTCACGGTGATGACAGTGTGAAAAAAAATGGCCTGTCTTTGATCTGGCAGAACTCACGTGAAAATGAAAATAGCGATAGACTAGATTTTTTTCACGTTTCATGAAAATCAATAGCTAAAAAGTTTTATGCAGTAATTGAGTTAAAATGAAATGGTGATAATGAAATTCCGTCAGGCCGGCCGGCCGGTCTGACGTATTTTCAAACAGCTCCCAAATTAAATTCATTTTAGAAAGACTGAGTGCACCATCTGAGTTGACTTATCATCCCGTATCATCATTCAATGTTTGCAAATATAGCTGTGTATTCAAATTGAGTAAATTTAGCTTAGCTTCAGTGAATAGAACAAATCAAGTTTTCATAATATATATTATTCGTCAGGGCTCAGTGTAAAGCGCATCGCGCAAATACATATCTCTAGCAAGCGGCTACTCGAGCGATGCAGGCGAGATCCCGAATATGCTCGCCACATGTTTCAACGCCGCGAGTGTTTCAACGGCGCGAGTGCCCAGTAGTGAATTGTGTTCTCTAGCAGTGATTTATGAGGGGAACAGCTACAAACTATCCAAACTCTCCGACTAATAGTGATCCTTCATTATATGTGCCATATTACGCATCCTCATGTGGCAGTTATGGGAGTAATAAGGGGAAAAAATAATACCGTTCGCGAACCGCATAGGTTGGAGACGAAAACTCCGTTAACAAACCCCTATCTGCAGGCTTCTTCGACATCTTCGGAGTAGAGGCTGCAGATGGTGCTGTGTACCTGGGCAGGGGTCTACAGTAGAGATGACGCCAGAAGAACTACGATAACGTGGTCAACGGCGGCTCTCGGCACTACCAGGTAGTGCACTGTCTTGGCGTCAGGTGGTAACCGGCCGTAAAATATATAAACCACACAAATCCTTTAACTACGAAAATGCAAAACATAAGACATCACGAAACGACCAGGGCGTCCCCCTCAAGCGACGATCAAGCCTCAAACGAGTACAATGTGAAACAACGAAACTCAAACAACAAGAATATGAAACATTCTCAAAACAAACAAACTCAAATCCTGAAAGAACGAATATTAGATGGACAAAGAATTAGATTTGCTACATGGAATTTAGGTTCCTTAACTGGACGCAGCAACGAACTTAGTGATATTCTACATAAAAGACAAATAAATATCTGTTGTATACAGGAGACGAAATGGAAAGGTGCTAAATCTAGAGAGATCGGATTCGGATACAAACTTATATATTACGGCTTGGAGAGCAAACGTAATGGGATTGCTATTGTTCTGGATAACATATTCCGAGACAGAATTGTAAATGTGGATAGAAAGAGTGACCGCGTAATGTCAGTTAAGTTGGCTATGGATAATCAACCACCAATGAACGTGGTTTCTGCGTACGCACCGCAGACTGGATGCACAGAAGAGGAAAAGCAAAATTTTTGGGATGACTTCGATGACCTGCTCCAGTCTATTCCTCTCGAGGAAACTACGTACATTGGAGGTGACTTAAATGGACATGTGGGCATGACCACCACAACTTACAATGAAATTCACGGCGGTATGGGATATGGCTCACCAAATGCACAGGGAGAGGATATTCTAAACTTTGCCTTTTCCCATAATATGGCCATTGTGAATACATTCTTTAAAAAGAAAGACGAACACCTGATAACGTACAAGTCATCTAAAAATTCTTCACAAATTGATTTTATCCTGGCAAACAGAACATTACTAAAACATTTTAAAGACTGTAAGGTAATTCCAGGAGAAGCTTTGACCTCGCAACATCGTCTTTTGGTATCAGTATTCCAACTGCCTAAAAAGTTGAAAATAAAAATAGATAGAACTCCGAGAGTTAAGTGGAAAGAGCTAAAGGGCCCAAAAGGAACTTGCTTGGCACAAGCTCTGATAAAATATCTTCAATCTGATTTGAATAGAACAATAAATGCCAATGATATGTGGTCAGACTTTGAAAAGATTTGCATACGGGAAGCCATTAGCAACCTAGGGGTGGCTAAGGGAGGAGTCAGCACTAATAAAAACACAAAGTGGTGGAACGATTCTGTGAAAGCGGAAATAAGCCTAAAGAAGAAAATGTTTAAACAATGGCAATTAACCAAACTAGAAGCAGATCTCGTGAACTATAAAGCCCAAAAAACAAAAACGAAACGGATGGTAGCTCAGGCTAAAGCTGAAGAAAATAAAATTTTCTACGAAGACCTCGAAAATGCCAAGTACGAAAGCGAAATCCATAGAATTGCAAAAAATCGATACCAAGCTACAAAGGACATTGTAATGAATAAATACATAAAGGATGCAAATGGTAAAATTTTAACCTCAAACGGGGATATAAACGCTAGGTGGAATGAATACTACAAAGCGCTTCTGAACGAAGAATTCCCTAGAAACCCTAAACAAGAAGAACTACCAACAGTGGGTCCCATTCCGGAAGTGTCAAAAGAGGAAGTGAAATTAGCCATAGCAAAAATGAAAAACAACAAAGCGGCTGGCCCGGATGCAGTCCCAGTCGAGATCTGGAAAATAACTGGTGATGTTGGAATTACTTGGCTTACTTTGTTATTTAACAATATTGTCAACTCTGGCCAGATCCCGGAGTCATGGAGACATAGCTATCTAACTCCTTTCTACAAAAACAAAGGCGACGCAAGCGAATGTGGAAATTATCGCGGAATAAAATTGACCTCACACACCTTGAAGGTATGGGAAAAGATTATAAATGAGCGCCTCCAAAAGCTCTCCTCATTAACAGAAAACCAATTTGGTTTTACGGGAGGTAAATCTACCACAGATGCCATTCAAGCTATAAGGATAGTGATGGAGAAATATAGAACAAACCGCAAAAATCTTCACCTACTGTTCATAGATTTGGAGAAGGCCTTTGACCGTGTCCCACGCAAGCTGGTGTGGCAGGCTGCGAGATTCCAGGGCATCCCGGAATACTACATTCAACTGCTCCAAGACATGTATTGCCAAATAACAACAAGAGTAAAAAGTCCCGCAGGCATCAGCGAACCTTTTGCGGTGGAGGTCGGAGTCCATCAGGGTTCAGCCCTGAGCCCTTTCCTTTTTAACATAGTTATGGACTACCTGACCAGGAATATACAGCAGTCTGTACCGTGGTGCATTCTCTACGCAGACGACATAGTTTTGATTGCGGACTCGGCAGAACAATTGCAAGTAACATTGAATGAGTGGGCAGATGCCTTAGAGTGTAATGGACTACGCATTAGCAGGAGTAAAACCGAATATTTAGAATGTGAATATGAGGACATCGCTACAGATTTGCCTCATGAAAACACAATTCACATTGGCAATACTCCAGTTAACAAGGTGTCCCAATTCAAGTATCTCGGGTCGGTCCTTACTGCGGACGCCAACGTAGACACTGATGTCAAACACAGGACAAACACCGCCTGGCTCAAGTGGAGGTCTCTATCAGGTGTCCTGTGTGATCCAAAAATTCCAATCAGAACTAAGGGCAGAGTCTACAAGACTGCAGTGAGGCCCGCCATGCTATATGGAGCAGAGTGCTGGACCAACAAAAAAGTCCACAAAAGTCGAGTCCACGCTGCCGAGATGAAAATGTTGAGGTGGGCTGGAGGCGTCACAAGGCTGGACCACGTTAGGAACGAATACGTGAGGGGTAGCTTTAAGGTTGCCCCAATAACGGAAAAATTAAGAGAATCTCGACTCCGGTGGTACGGTCATGTGATGCGAAGAGACAGCGAGCACATTGTCCAAAAAGCCCTCAGCATTCCCACAAAACCAAGAAGAAGAGGTCGCTCAATGGCAACATGGTGGGCCAACATGGAAAAGGAGCTCCAACGCGAGAACCTGACAGTGGAAATGAGTGAAAATAGGAAAGTTTGGCGTTTTCGTACGAGGAGGGCCGACCCCAGATGATGGGAAATGGCAAAGAGAAAGAAGAAGAGGTGATAATGAAATGAAGTATGAAAGAGTTGGATGTAGGTGCCAAAATGAGCAGAGTGTCAGTAAGCTGTCTCTTGTATGCGGATGACGCTGTCCTACTTGCAGACAACGAGCATGAACTACAAGTCCTGGTGAATAGTATGTATGAGGTATGCATGCGAAATGATCTGATGATGAATGTGAATAAGTCCAAGGTAAATGATTTTTGAAAAATAAGAAATCATGACAGTCTGCAACATTAGCGTGAATGGTGAAGATTTGGAGCAAGTAGATGAGTTTGTGTATTTAGGAAGTATGTTTACAAGAGATGGAGAGGGAAATTGAAAGAAGGGTTGGGGCAGGCAACAAAGTGAATGGTGCACTTAAAGTTGTCATCGCAAACAAAAACCTATCTAGAATGGCAGTGCACAATGGTGTTCTTCTACCTACCCTTATGTATGGAAGCGAAGCATGGAACTGGCAAAAGAAGGACGAAAGTAGAATAAATGCAGTAGAAATGAGATCTCTTTGATGAATGTGTGGATACTCTGTGTATGATAGAGTGTCAATTGAAAATATAAGAAGTGAATGTGGTGCGAATGATGGTGTTATGAACAAAATAATGAAAGGATCATTAAGCTGGTTTGGACACATACACATGGAAAGAATGAATGGTAAAAAAATTATATGTTTATGATGTAAATGGAACTAGATATAGAGGAAGACCGAGGAAAATGTGGCACGATCAAATATTGAATGTCGGCCATGTGAGGAGTCAGAGAAATCGACGCGCGTGCATGATACGATGTTTGAATGTTGAGGAAGCGAGAGAAACATGTCAGGAAAGAAAAGTGTGGCAGTCAATTCTTTCTGCCTACCCCTTTGGAGAGACTTCGTGATGGTTAGTTAGTTAGTTAGTAAGAGTTCAAATAACCTGTTGCATACAAAAATGGAGAATGCAATGGGAAACTACCACATTAATGGCATCCCAAGAACCAGCAAAGATGTTAGACTTGCTGTCATCTAATCCTTAGGATTGAAACTTATAAATAAAATAATTTAAAAGAGAGCAAACAATTTGTATTTTACAGCAACTATTTTACACATATTCAGGTGTACCTCAGGGTTCAAATCTTGGTACACTTTTTTTTTGATAAATGATATCACAAAGGCTTATACACTTCTCGCGATTTCTTTATATTATTTTCCAATATTGACAGGATTTTTTGATTATGGCAAATGCACCCAGATTTTCTTAGACATATCCATGTTATAATGTCATTTTCTAGTACCCAACACATTGAATTTGAGTAAAAAAAGTCTCAATCATAACTTCGACAGCGTCTGCACATACTGTTTTATCTCCCAGCATGCAGAACCAACCTGCCTCTGCCTGATGCCGGTGGGGAGAGCAATCAAACTGCTGAACATGATCGCTTCGGAGATCGTATTCATGAAAGTACATTCAGAAGACAAATACTCTTGACTTTGGAGAGTATCTTGTATTCCTAATGCCGAGCCATCTCTCATGCGTTACTGGTATTATATATTTATTATATTTTACCTGTTCTCAATAGATGTCTTAAACTATAATTGTTGTTTGTAATATCTTTTGAGAAAATAAACTGATTTGATCCATTCTAAGAGATCTTGGAATAATCTACTAAAGTCGGCTGACATTTCATGCTTAGATTGATAGGGTATGTGATATTTCATTGAAGATGCTGGGTTTTGTTATTAAAAGAGTCGAGGTTTTCATAGACATTGTGGTTGGATATTATTGTGAGTTTATGGCTCTTTTATGATTTTTTTTCCCATTAAAGGGGCAAGGTTACTAAGTTCTTAATGTGCAGTATTTGTGACATCATACTTCACTTTTATATCACCAATATTTCAAAAGGAAAATCATCAATGAACTTTAATTAGGTTATAATTAAATTAAGAAGTTAACACTGAAATTCAACTCCATAATTCATATAATTTTTTTATGTATCAAAACACTTTGAGTTTATATTTTTTTTACATGTGTCTACACAGAAAATGTGAAAGAGTTATTCTACATAATCTTATTTTTTTTCTTTTTGTCCTGTCACACCTCCGTGGTGCATAGGGCCTCAAGGAACTTTCTCCACCCGACTCTATCGCATGCCTGATGTCTAACATCATCCCAAGTGAGCCCTGCTGCCTTAACCTCGTCCTGCAGGGCTCTTCTCCAGGTGGCTCTAGGTCTGCCTCGCTTTTTCTTTCCTCCCATAGGGGACCAGTCTAGTGCGCCCTGAGCGATGCAGGCTGGGTTCCGTCTCAGAGTGTGACCGATCCACTGCCATTTGTGTCTAGCGACTTGTTCTCTAATTGGCTTTTCGCCTGCCATGGTCCAGAGAACGGCATTTGACACTGTTTGGGGCCAATAGATTTTGAATATTGAGCGAAGGCACCTATTTATAAACACTCACAATATTATATATCTCTCAGACTGAATAAGAAACAGTGAAGTGCATAAAAGGTCAGGAGTAATGAATATCTTCGAAAGGGCGATTAATATTTATTGGTCATTTGTAGCTCATGTTACCAGACTGAGAGACCAAAGATGGACTAAATTTGTGGTGGAATGTAGACCTCATAAAGATTAAAGAAGCAGAGAGAGACCCCCCATACGATGGTCTGATGATGTAAAGCAGAGGTTTCTAAACTTTTTTGTCCCGTAGACCTCTTGCTTTTCTAATTGGTTTTTGGAATCAAATTTCGAGTCGCCGCTTTATTCTACTGGCCGGAAGTCGTTGTCGAGCTAAAAAAAAAGGTCGCTGCCAAATTCTATGCCTACTAACCGAAAATTGCTCTCGAGCTAAAAACAAAAATAAAAGTAGCTAGTAGTTGATTTTAATTTAATTTAATTACACTCAGAATTCTTACACGTTTTGATTTTGGGTCATTAAAAGATTAAATAATGTTTATTGATTAAATATATTTTTTTAATTAGAAATTGACAGAGAATCTGAAGACTAACCGGATATACAGTGGAAAGTCTGTGGAGTTCACGAAGGTTCAGTTCAAGAGTTTCACGGATGATCGGCTCGTCCTCACAGTAGGCAAGAAGGAGTTTAGTCACGCCGAGCACCAGAAAGTTTTCAGGGAACCGTGGGTAAGTCATTTGATTTATTTTGTCTTCATTTGTAATATAACAATATAATCACATGGGCAGAAGATAGACCTAGATAGAATATAACAAGGAAAAGAGGAGAATATGAAAGGAGAGATTATCGGGTGATGGTGGTAGTTCCAGACAAGCCGAAAAGCCGGGCTTGCCTTAAAAAATCAATAATAAAACAATGTTTTTTGCGCGTTTGAGCCGTTTACGAATATAATAAGTTGGAAATTATTTACAATAGATTATAAATTATCTTCAATAGACTAGAAGATCTTTGATAGATTTGAAATTATCTTCTCTCATTCAGACTTGCACCAGGGGTATATACTAGGTATATTTAGGGGTATATACGAGGTATATTTCGGACCTCTGCGTGACACCCATGCCAATGGAAAAGCAACGTTCACTCCGATCAGTAGAACCAAAATTCGAACAACATTACGAGTCTAGTCAGAGCCAATAAAGCAAGTTTCTACGATTGTGCATTGAGCGTTGTGGGTCCGTTGGCGTGGAATAGCCTCCATGATAGTATTAAGTATGAGGCATATCCAGAAAGTAAGTGTACTGAGGCTCTCCCGACTGGATGGATTTTATTTTCGACATGTTGGCTACACTTCCGTGTAGCCTGACACTTCCCCTCCGCAACGAGACTGGTTCGAGGTCAGTACGTTGAGAAGTGTCGACGTGACAATATGTTTTGTGAAAAATGTCAATCCAATCTCCCGCCAAGTGCGAAATATGCGGCGCAAACTCCATGGAGATGAATTTCACCGTTCCATCGTTACTGGAGATGAAACATGGGTTGCACACTACACGCCTGAAACCAAAAGGCAGTCTCAACAGTGGCGTTACACCCCCTCACCCTCTGCCAAAAAGTTTAAAACCACAATTTCAGCCAAGAAAATCATGGCATCCGTGTTTTGGGACTGTCAAGGCATAATTTTAATTGAATATATACCTCAAGGTAGACCATCAACTCTGCGTCACCTGAGAGTAAGTGGGTTCCAACTAACAAAATTTCACATTTGGCTTTTTTTCGTGAAAAGGGTTCTTACTAACCTTATCTATTACTACGTACAATTAAAAAAAACATGTAATAGTATCGTCATTTTGATGTTACGAAAAGAATCAAGTTCCATCTGATCATTCAAAACACACGATTCACTGAAGAAGGGTTCATTTAAACTTAGAACTTTATTA
The DNA here is from genome assembly GCA_022606425.2 of Lepidostoma basale. Classification (NCBI taxonomy): domain Eukaryota; kingdom Metazoa; phylum Arthropoda; class Insecta; order Trichoptera; family Lepidostomatidae; genus Lepidostoma; species Lepidostoma basale. Next base: position 114,209 of record JAHDVF020000745.1, on the reverse strand, counting down.
TTCCAACTGTTGCCAGACAAAATTTACACGTTTCTCGGTAAAAGAATCTCTGGAAATTGGAATAAAACCCTTTTATTCCAAGTTACCCACCCGAAACTAGCAAAACTTTGACTTCATTTTTCTCAGCTTTTTACTTTTGTCAGTTGGAACCTTCTTACTCTCAGGTGACGTCTGAAAGATACTGTGAGACCCTAAACAAATGTGAAGGGTGATTCAGAACAAGAGAGGCGTACTGACAAAGCAGTAACCTATAAAAATTCAGTACACTTACTTTCTGGATATGCCTCGTATTAAGTATGAGGATAGTGATGTTAAATTGAAGAAACTTCTAAAGACTGCCCTGTTTGATCAGTCTTTTCCAAGTGTGAACTTGGAGTAATTGATTTTACAAAACGGCACACTTAAAATATAAATCATCATAAATAATAATAAAAATTTGATTGGATGCAAAAGTGTAGGCAGACCAAGATCGCGTCCGTTGAACGGAGCTGTAGACAAATGACAATTAAATTCTGGATGAAACAGCCCGGAGACTAATTGGATATAATAGGGACTGATCCCGACCCGATCCACTCCGAGTAGTAGCGCTATTGATGATAATAAATATTTTTATTTTCCAGGTTTTAAAATATGACAAGGAACTGGAGGCTCTGAAACCTCACCTGTACGAGTTTCCCATAAAGTTTGCCCCCTCCTACCCGTACGAGGAGAACGTGGAACAGCCGACACATTACATGAAAACACGGTGAGCACATTTTTAAATATGCTTTTGTGCTGAGGAAATAATAAGGAAGACATAGCATGGCCAAATTAATTAATAAAAGACATGACAAACATATGTTACATCATTTAGGCGGCTCATTTGGACACAAAACAGTGTAACAAAAATACCAATAATAATTTAAAATTTGCAGAGTACATTTACATGCTAAGAAACAACAGAAGGATCCCAAATATGTCGACATCAGTGAGGCAGTATTATTCCCAGAATTGATATCCAATTATTTTATGAATACCGCTTTACTGACACTAAAAATGTCCAAATCCTAGGCGATTAAGTTCTGCATCGGAATTGCTCTTCCTACTGGCATCATCAAAGGCAGATTGGGTTTGCGTGCAGTGGCGGTGCTCCCATAGAAGCCCGGCTTGCGTAAGAAATTTTGAATCAAAACCCCCAAATCTAAGTTATCATGCCCCCGCATAAACCAACAACCCACCAAATCACCTTCTAACAATGTTCCCATCAGACGTAATAGGGATAGCCACAAGAGCTGAACCTCTGTAAGCCAGAAGAGGTTTTGATTCAAAATTTCTTACGCAAGCCGGGCTTCTGGGCTTCTATGGGAGTAACGCCACTGTTTGCGTGATGGAGTAAAGAACAATTGATTTAGGCGTTGCCCCAGGTAACCATCAGGAACAAATAGACCTATTTATTACAGAACATAGGGGTTCTTAATAGAGGGTGGCAGTTCATCCTCTCTATCTACCCCTACGAAGATAGAGATGGTTAGTTAGTCAGTTTAGAATCATTTTTAGGAGTTTGGAGATGACGGTTAATTAAAATCAGTTTGATTTTGGTTCTTGCAGTTGCCCGTCTTGGTGCGACCGCATTCTCCTGTCTCAGGCGGCCCGGCTGATCATCCACCAGTCAGAAGTGGCGGGACGACGTGGAGATGTGTCAGACTCCCGGCGCTCTGTCAGCGAGCAGCTGCGGAGGGAGGGTGGCGAGGGCGGGGAGGGCAGCTCGCAGGAGGGCAGCCCCGCTAGGTCCGCCTCGCCCAACAAGTCTAACCTGCAACTCAATGCTGTGAGTTTATCTACTATCAAACTCCAATAATAAAATATATGAAAAAAATGTCTATAATAAAGGGTGGTCCAACCATAACGCACAATGTTAATTGTAAATAAAACAAAAAGTTTTCAGAGAATTATCTTAATTTTTTTTATTATAATAGAAAGATCTATGACAATTATGTGTGAAACAAAATATCGGCCAAATGCTTGCCACGGCTTCGGTGGCATACCTCTATCCGATAGTCCATATTTTCAATTACATTGAGGCATAATTGAGGTTCAATGTCGTTAATGTGCCAAAAATTATCTCATCCTTTAGCTCTTGAATTGTTCTTGGCTTATTGATGTAAACTTTTTCTTTTAAATATCCCCAAAGAAAGAAGTCCAACGGTGTCAAATCACATGATTGTGGCGGCCAATTGACACCGCCATAACGTAAGATAACACGGTTATTGAATTTCTCGCGCAAAAGAGCCATTGTTTCGTTAACTGTGTGGCAAGTGGTACCGTCCTGTTGGAACCAAATATCATCCAGCTCCATATCCTCAATTTCTGGCCACAAAAAGTCCGTTATCATTTCGCGATAGCGAACATCATTCACGGTAACTGCTTGTCCGACCTCATTTTCGAAGAAGTACGGCCCGATGACGCCGCCAGCCCATAAACCGCACCAAACAGTCACTCTTTGTGGATGCATCGGCTTTTCAACAATCGCTCGTGAATTCTCATTTGCCCAAATGAGGCAATTCTGCTTGTTAACGAATCCACTGAGGTGAAAGTGTGCCTCATCGCTGAAGATGATTTTCTTCGTAAAGTCACTATTCACTTCTGTCTATTCACTAAATGGGATATTCCCTGGACAACGTCTCGTCTATAGACAAGAGATCGCGGAGGGAGGCGGACGACGACGTGCCAGACGGTGCAACGAAGAATGAAAGGGTTAGAAATATAAGGAATGAAAACGATCGTGATAGTAATACAAAAGCCTTAGAAAGCCTCTCGAATCATTTAAGTTTTAATTCTATTAGCGTTAAGGACGACACAGTCGTAGATAGGTCTTATTCAATTGTTCGTGCTTCTTATAGAAACGTAGTTTATAAAAATAATATTAGAAAGAAAAGAGAATCGCTGGATGATGCGTTACGAGAAAATAAATATATTTTGCAACGGGAATTAGATAACGAGTCGAACGATCCACGTTTCGACAACGGAGATCAAAAATACGATCAAATCAACTCAAACGAAGACGGCGTATTAGGAAATTTCGACGGCAACGACGTAGACGGGCAGCCAGTCGAAGATTACGAATATCAGACTGAAGAATCTAACATAATGCGGATACCTCCGCGCGGCGTCAAGATCCAAGACGATGAAGCCGTTAAAGCTATCGAGGAAGCTAAAGACCTTATGAAACTGTCGCTCACAGATGATAAATTAAGTCTTACGTTTGACACGAAAGCGAAGGATGAGAACCTCGTCGACGGTAAAAATTCTATCGGGGACGAATCGATGGTCAAAGAGCCAGTCGTCGCGACTAACAATCGCAATAAACAGTTTGAACGGTCTACCGAAGATGTAAATCGATATCTTCACTCTGATTTGAAAGATTCGAAAGATGATAGCAAGGATAAGCAGAATGATAGTAAAGACGCTTTCGTCAAGACGAAATTTCTCTTTTTGCTCGGGCAGTCGGGCAACGAGAACGACACGGAGTTGCAGTCGAGGATAGACGATGAGGCCTCTCTCTACGGCGACATCATCCAAGAGGGATTCGTCGATTCGTACAACAATTTGACGTTGAAGTCCGTCATGCTTTTGAAATGGGTCGTTACGCACTGCGGTGAAAACGTGCGTTACGTGATGAAGACAGACGACGACATGTACGTGAATATCCCTCGCATGGTGGAGGCCCTGCGGAACAAGTCGCGGGAGTATGCACGCAGCCAGACGCTCCCACCCGGGCGCAAGGAGCAGCCCGAGAAGGTGCTTATGGGGGCCCTGATATGCGACGCGCGGCCCGTCTCCGATCCCAGGAGCAAATGGTATTCCCCGACATACATGTACAGCGGCAAGATATATCCCCGCTACTTGTCAGGCACGGGTTACGTCATGTCGATGGGAGCCGCGCGAGACCTCTACCGAGCGGCTCTCAATACTCCGCTCTTTCATCTTGAGGACGTATTCATCACGGGGTTGTGTTCTCACGAGGCGGGCATCAAGCCCCGCAATCACCTCGGCTTCTCGTACATGACCCGCAAGCCCGACCCCTGTATCTTCATGTACATGATCACGGCGCACCAGGTGCCCCCGTGGCAGATGCGCGCCGTTCATGCAGTCCTGGCGGGCCCCGGGGGCCGCGCGGAGGCCTGCGGGGCCCTTAAGGCCCTGCCGCCCGCGCCCCCCTCCATGCTCTCCGCCATACTGGAGAGGAAGAAGAAGAAAAGGGTGCGCCCCAACGGGTGCTCCTAGAGGTTTATTTCAACCCTCGCAGACCCTGAATTATGGGGGTCAGAATTCACACAGGGGTCATTCTTATTTCAAATCAATTATAGTTTTCAAATTTGGAATAGCTTTAGACATTTTATTATCACATTTTAACACTGATAAAAAGTTGGTTATCTTTTTTTTTTCGTGGGCTCAATAGCGAAATAACGTAACTCAAAAGTTGATGATTTTCAGTTATTTACATCTATAGATTGCTCATCTATGGGCGAATTGCTCATCGATTGGTGAATTGCTCATCAAAGGGTTAATTGGTCATAGAAGGGTAAATTGCTCGTAGAAGTGCGAATTGCTCACCGAAGGGTGAATTGCTCATCAAAGGGTAAATTGCTCGTAGAAGTGCAATTTGCTCATCAAAGAGTGAATTACTCGTAGAAGTTTGAAAAGCTCATCAAAAGGCGAATTGCTCATCAAAGGGCAAATTGCTCCTAGAAGTGTGAATTGTTCATAGAAGGGCGAATTGCTCACCGAAGGGTAAATTGCTCATTGTTGGGCAAATTGCTTTTCAAAGGAAAAATTTCTCATAGAAGTGCGAATTGTTCATTGAAGGCAAAATTTTTCATCGTTGGGCAAATTGCTCATCAAAGGACGAATTGATTTTCAAAGGGCGAATTGCTCATCGAAGGGCGAATAGCTCATCTAATTATCTAGCATTTTCATTAATTAGATTAGTACAAAAATACTTAAAGTAGATATCTGAAGTCTTTATCTTAGAGTTTCATCCAAAGCTAATCTCCTATCAACAAATATAATTCACTTCTCTAGTTTAAGACATCATAAATCGAATTTTCTCAGAATGTATTATTTTTAGTTATTCATTTATAGTATTGAGCCCATTATATGTGAGTGACATGTTTCGCCTTGCTAGAGCGTTATCAAATGACCTTTGATAATACTCTAGCTAGGTGATGCATGTTAATTCCGCATATTAACTGATTTTTTTCATTTTAATTGAAACACCGATTTAGCCGCTTTTGAGTCCATTGTTCTCGACACGTTTCAAAGGTTGTATACCTTCATCATCGAGAGAACGATCTTAAATATGAATTATCATTTATTTCACGTATACATATAATAGATTTATAAACAATTTCCAATATTGAAAATATAAATAACAATAAAACCAATCCAAAAAAGCTAGAATGGCAGTGCACAATGGTGTTCTTCTACCGACCCTTATGTATGGAAGTGAAGCGTGGAACTGGCAAAAGAAGGATGAAAGTAGAATAAATGCAGTAGAAAATGATAGAGTGTCGAATGAAAATATAAGAAGTGAATGCGGTGCGAATGATGCTGTCATGAACAAAATAATGAAAGGATCATTAAGATGGTTCGGACATATGGAAAGAATGAATGAAGAAAGAATGGTAAAACAATTATATGTTAACGATGTAAATGGAACCAGAAATAGAGGAAGACCGAGGAAAACGTGACACGATCAAATAAATCGAATCGATTGAATGTCGGCCATGTGAGGAGTCAGAGAAATCGACGCGCGTGCATGACACGATGTATGAATGTAGTGGAAGCGAGAGAAGTATGTCAGGAAAGAAAAGTGTGGCAGTCCATTCTTTCTGCCTACCCCTTCGGGGAGACGGCGTGATGGTTAGTTAGTTAGTTAAATAACAATAAATATGCCTGAGATATGAGTTCCTCAGTGGGGACCCTCTTTTTAAAATGCTTGTTGACGGTGTACATGATTTTTCCATCCAGTATTGTCTGAAAATATAAATATATATATAACTGATTCAGAAGGGTAATAGCTAAGACGTGACGTTGAATTTTTTCGATTGGGTTCCGTATTCAAAACTTCATTTTTTAAACTCAAAATTTGATGGAAATACGACTCTTTTTTTCAAACTCATGGAAAGTGTAACCCCTTCTTCGTCAGCTTGTCTCCATCCACTGCTGGACGTAAGCCTCTCCATCCCCACGCCATGTCTCTCGGTCTCTCGCCAGTGTTCTCCAGGCCCTTCCCGCCGTCCGCACAATATCATCGCTCCACCTGGTTGGCTGTCTCCCGACACTTCTCTGGCCCAACCTTGGCCTCCATCCAGTAACACTCTGGCTCCATCTTCCATCATCTCGTCGACACACATGTCCAGCCTACTGCCACTTCATCCTCGCAATGCGTATCCCTGCATCGGTGATTCTGGTGCGTCGAAGTCAATATTATATAAAGCACACCTTAAATTAGTAAAAAAAAAAACATTCAAATTATATAAAACACAATAGGACAAATATATAACAAACTAAATTTTAAAACAGGAAGAAAATAGTGTATGAGGGAGGCGGGAAAATGTTAAGTAAGAATGAATAAATTTGGATTTCCTTCTTGAGATGTGTTCATCTGCCGGTTCTTGGGATACTTGACTGTGCCAAAACGCTGTCCTAGCACAAACATTGACGACCGAGCCTTCGCGGTAGCCGGCCCTTCAGCCTGGAACAATCTTCCAGCAGACCTAAAGTGCATTAAGAATCAGAGTTTAGATCGAGACTCAAAACGCACTTTTTCAAATTTTCCTTTCTTGATAAGAAGGGTTGATTGACTGCGTTGGGTGCAGTCCTCGTTCTAAATATGTTAATTTTTAACCAGTTCATAAAACGGAGCATTTTCTACAGCGCCCTTGAGATGAGTAATTCATAAAAACGGCGCTCTATAAATTATCCAATTTATTATATTATTATTATTATATTATTGACTTCTGTCTGTTCAACCAACCATTCGGCGTATTGACGACGCTTGAAATGGTCACTAGGCTTCAGCTCTTGAGTCAATTGGACCTTGTAAGCGTGTAAATTTAAGTTTTTATCAAAAATTTGCATCAGTGATGTTCGTGAGATGTTCAATTGTGGAGCGCGACGGCAAGTTGAGGTTGACGGCTCTTCTGCCACACTATTGCGAACAGTAGCAATGTTTTCCGCAGAACCAACTGGGCGAGCATGCACAGGTGTTTTCACATCTCCTACAGAAGTAGGTAGACTGTAGGAGCGATTTCAATTTGCGCCCAATTCTCCCCCGATTGTAGACACATTTGGTCGATTATGCTGACCAAAAAAATCACGAAGTGCATTTTGATTTGAACACACATTTTCATAAAACGCTTCAACAATCTTAACGCGCTGCTCAATTGTGTACCTCTCCATGGTTGAATTTGTCAAAGACTGAAACAATGAAATGTCAAATAAAGTTGGGCAAAAAACTTGACATTAAGGTGTGACTCACAATTAACATCGTGCGTTATGGTTTGACCACCCACAGTTGGGGCGGTATGCACGGTGTACGGGACAGATTGCTCCCCCTGTACTATTATTTTTTATTTAGGCCGCTGACTGCTGCTTGTCTCCGATGTAGTGTAGATGGTAAAGTGGAGAATACGGCATGATGATGATTGTGTGTAATAAAACAAAGTTTTATTATATTGCGGCAATCGGTGCAGGAGTTGAAGCAAAGAGAAGTGTGCAGTAGCTCAAAAGGACTGGTTTTCACGTAGGTAGGAGCGCCAAGCCTCCTGACGCGCAGCGTGTGAGCGCATGTGTGAAAGTGAAGAAAGTGAGCCCGAGTCCAAACAAGACCGGCTTATATAGCCTCCGCGACAACTAGCGATAGCGGTTACCAACGTTTTTTTTGGTTCTGAGAATTTCAGTATTCTCTGCTGTTATCACGGCGTTTATGATTGGCTGTTACCGCGCGACGGCAACGGCCACTTGTTTTCCGAGAATAATAGGATTTATTCACTGCACACAACTCGTTACTATGCGCTTCTACTCCTTACCGACCGCCTTATTTATTTGAACAAATTAAAACATAAAAATTAAATAAAAAATAACAAACATTAATTAAATAATAAAAAATTAATAAAATTATAAACTATTCCCATACGTCCGATACACACGGAGAGGTTAATAATAAGGTGTTGCTAACAATAAAAGTGTATTAGAGTTTATTTAGAAATGTGTTCTAATATTGTGAAGATATTCATGTAAAACATTAGTAAGAAGTGGCGTCTCATTGTGCAGAGTCCCGTGAAGAAAGCCAACACAGACTTTGATGGCCTCATGGTCCCCGGAATCGCTCAGAGCCGGAAGAGTATAGCCGATCCCACCAACATCATGCACGCCCTCAACAGCAGGTAATATTTACTCTATTCAATTATTTAATTAATTTATATAATAATCATAATGGTAAATTGGAAAAACGAACAAACCAACCTTCGTGCCTTTTTTGGAATTGTAGGAAGAGATAAAGGACGGGTACACTACTCTATTCTGACATACCTAGTTTACTCCCACACTCGTACGGCGTGTCATTCCCACTTCTAACGTAGTCGACCTTCAAAATGAAAAATTGGTCATGTCGTATTTTCCTTGGTCTTCATAGACTCCGTACTTCTACGAAATAGTAAGTGGTTAATTATTGAGTTTTGAATGTGTTGTAAAGAGGCTGTATTATTGCAGGGGTTGCGAGACAGGAGGCTCGCCCACGCGGCGTCGTCTGGTCCGGAACCAGTCGGAGGGGTCTCCCAAGCTGGGGGAGTCCCTGGCGCACGGCCTGGGGGAGCGCAGGGCCGCGGAGGCCGGCAGCCAGCTGCTGCGGCGTCGCCCCGACTACGGCCTGCTTGGGGAGAGCACCTGCATGGGGGACCACAAGGTGAGCCCCACCCACCTTACCCGAGGTCTCAATATTGCTATAACCTTGCAAGCATTAATTGTTCCAGAATCTTGTAATGCTCAACACTTGTTAAGCAAATGAAATTTTCCCATATTCTTCTTCTTCTTTTTGTCCTGTCACACCTCACTGATACTGCAAAAAATGTTATAATATTGATTAGAACATTTGTATTCTGCTTCCAGCCCGTATACCTGCGAGTGTTGCTGCAGAGCGACAAAGGTACGGTCCAGTGTTGCACACAGGGCGAGCCCGGCCAGTACTGCTTCACCTCCCCCGACACCGAGGCCGACTCTTGCTTCCTCAGCTCTCCGACCTTAGCCTTGTGCCCGTCCAAAGAATGCTTCGAACCCCTGCCCTTAACCACATTCAGGAACCGGCTAGCCAGCCACCTCAGCTACGACTCGGGCTTTCGCAGGTCCTCCTCCAAAGACAGACCCTCGTCGCTCGTTCGACTCGATACGGACCCCAACATGCTTTCGCTTAAAGAATTTAAATTACGCAAACTAAAAAACAGCGATTACGAAAGTCTGAGTTCCGACGCAAAAGACGCCGATCAAAAAGACGATTTCGACGATTATAACAGATTAGGTAGTCACAATATGTCCAAGGATAGTTTAAACGATTCGATTGAGAACATGGATCTAATTCCAAACGTTCAAATTAATATTATTGACGCGGATTACATTAGTGTGGACGGAATGATAGTTAGTAGCGTAGACCCTCGTTTATTATACTGTGCTAACGACCCTAGAGACCCGTACACTCCTGAAAGTATAGATTCTCATTCGCCGTATCCGGAGTGTTCCAACGAAGGAACCGATTCGGATAAGATTTCTTTTAATGATCTGCCGTTGAATATTTTACCGGAGAGCGTGATAAAAGACAGTTTAGAATCGAGCCTAGATTCTAGATTGAAAAACGATTTGGACGATAGTCACTTTTTGATCAAATCCCATTCAATCAGCCGGTCGGATTACGCGGCGAAAACGAAAAGCGTTTCGCCGAGACAGCTCAAATCTAGGTTAGAGAATATATTGAGGTCTTCCACCACCAGTAGTATTAAGCCGTTTGATAGCTGCGCGAATCTCGAGGGGTTTGTCAGCCGGAGCAGCGATAAGCCGGGACTGGACAGACACAGCGGCCAGGACGCGGGGAGTGCGAAGGCCTCCAAGATAAAAGCCAAGGCCGGGAGGTGCAAGTGTTTCGGCTGTAGGGTGTGCTGACCTGTTGTACCGTGTTGTTTAGTCGTAGTCTGCACGAATCCCTTTTCATTTGATGTGACTTTTTTTTTGTAACGAATGCGACGGTTCTGTTGGAATATTTTGACGAGACATTTAAATATCCATGTTTATTTTCAATTTGACTTTTGTTTTGTTTGTAAAAACAAAATAATATGTATATATTTTTAAATACGACTGATACTGACGACCTTCGTGGCCGAGTGGTAAGTGCATTGACTGCCACCCCGAAGATTCCGGGTCCGATTCCCGGCGAGGGCAGTGTGATTGTCACACTTTCTTTGGTCTGGTGTAGAATTCACGTGACAATAAAATGGCGATAGATTAGCTATCTATCTCATGTCATGAGAATCACTATGATAGCTATAATACCCTTTACATCGATTTGGCTCATGCTGTCATGCTGTAAAGAGCGATTCAACAAAATAATAATAATAATAAAAATTAATGCTTCCAAGAGAGTGGAATATGTGTCATATTTTATTGTTATTTTTTTAAATTAATTTTTTTATCTATTCAAAATAATACCAATGAAAGTGAAACATTAATATGTTTGTTTATAGTATGAATTATTTATCATTTATTGTTTCTTGAACGATAACGTAAAACTCCATATTTAATATTGGGAGTGACATGTTTCACCTTTCTAGTGGCTTGCGCTGTAATGATGTAAGGAGTTTTTTCAACAAAATAATAATAATAATATCAAATAATTTGATATTGCCCTAGCAATTTTAGATAAACCCATATCGGACGCTAGCTATATAGGGTGTTTTTTTTTAGAGGTTTGGTTTTTAAACTGGCAACATTGTTTCTACAGACTGTTAATTTGATAGTTGACAGTTGATTTGTAGTCAGTACGTTTTGCAATTTCACCCAGTTGCTCAATAAAGGTGTTGAAAATTGGACTTCACGATTGCGCTTCATTCAAGCTAGCCGTGGCGCTCGTATGCCCGAAATCATATTTAAATAATAATGGCATAAAATTATCTATTAAATAAAGCCAATATCATAGACATTAACATTATTTTAATGTGTTTTTTTTTTCATTTTGAATATGTATTGTATACCTCTAAAAAAACACCCTATATTACTAATGTTTTATCAAATATCAAATGAGATGATACAAATTTTGAAACAGAATGATTATATGTCATATTCGAATTGTAAAACCTTTTTTTTACTTTTTGAATATATTGCAAAAGACTAAGATTTTCTGACGTCAGTCTATTCATGGTGAAATGGCAAAACATACTGACTACAAATCAACTGTCAACTGTCAAATTCACAGTCTGTAGGGACAATGTTGCCAGTTTAAAAACCAAACTTCTAAAAAAGACATCTCTATATATGTATTTTTTTGGTAATTTTATTTGTCTTCCAACAGAGCTGCCGTATTACAATGTATAATTTGGTTGTGTTTACTAATTTAGATAGCTTTTATTTTGATTTTGGATAATCTCCAACGCTTTCTGACACAATAGTTTTTATGTAGCCATTTATTACTTAACAACTCTTTCCTACCAAAGAGGCAATATAAGAAATAGTTCATTTACATTGCAATTTTCATAAAGACAAATTAAAACAATTAATAATGCAGTGAAATCATTAATTTGTGTTTTAAAATTGATGTGAGTTTTAGCATTATCAGTCTTACTTTTTTAATATTGTATAATTCATCGAATAGATTTACTTTGCCAAATATAATTTTATCTATAATAATCTTAAATTAGTTCGAATACGGTAACAAAATGAAAAATACAATATTTTATATTTTATCTTCTATCAATGTCAATATTATGTCAGGTCCCCCCCGACGTTGACTATCTCTTCTTCTTTTTGTCCTGTCACACCTCCGTGGTGCATAGGGCCTCAAGGAACCTTCTCCACCCGACTCTATCGCATGCCTGATGCCTAACATCATCCCAAGTGAGGTCTGCTGCCTTAACCTCGTCCTGCAGGGCTCTTCTCCAGGTGGCTCTAGGTCTGCCTCGCTTTCTCTTTCCCACCATAGGGGACCAGTCTAGTACACCCTGAGCGATGCAGGCTGGGTTCCGTCTCAGAGTGTGACCGATCCACTGCCATTTGTGTCTAGCGACTTGTTCTCTAATTGGCTTTTCGCCTGCCATGATCCAGAGAACGGCATTTGACACTGTTTAGGGTTGACTATCACTTGGGGTTGTATTACCTTAGCAGAATGTATCCAATTTTATGACGCTAGAAAATTTCCATTTGTGCAGTCTCTATTTGCTATGAAACTGATGGTAATGTCAGCGGTCACATTGCCAGGGGTTCATAGGGTCTAAGAAAACCACTTGTGGACGCTAGAGAGTTGGATTTGGCCATAGTGTTGCTGATGTCATTGCAATATGGCGCATTACCACATTTTATAGAGGCATACTTCCCGCCATATCATACCCCCACTGCCATGTAGAACCCCATTTTATTTAAAAATCACTTTAATTTATTTTCAATAGAAAATGTGCAATGTTCCTAATTGAACGGTAAAATAAATTTGTGTGAATATATACTAATGTACAAGTGATGGTTTGGAACATCTGAAATCAGTGTACAAAAGAGTTTTCAATCACACCACAATGATTTGAAATTACAATCACTTGCTATCACAATATTTTTTATCTATGGAATGCAAATTTGTGGTTTCACTGTATGATTGTCTATCTTTTTCATATTTTAATCTATGGAAAAGATTATCCTTCCCGCTTAAATGATTATTACATATGCTATGTTTCTGGGGTATTCCATCATTAAACAAATTATATTGATTTAACACTTCTGTGTATTGAAACCCTCCAATGTGGCAAATTATTCTATGGTTCCAAACTCAATTACAAACATTATAACGCTTTTGTTTGTATTTTACAAATTGTAGCATCTTTTAACATTAAAATTTGACATTTCATGTGAGGTTATGTCATTATATTTTTAAACACGGTTGCCATATTGGAATTGTTTGTTGCATATACATATTTTTTTAATAACAGACAGTTCTTGAATATATCTACATTTAAGCTAATCTGAGGCTAATAAAACTAAAAAAAATGCTATGCTAATGAAACTAAATTATTATTCTGTTAAAATGAAAATATTAAAACTAAAAGACAAATTTTGTGATTGTTGGAAAGAGATTTTTTTAAAACCCTTTTCAAGAAATTACAACGTGATGTTTGCAGTGACAAGTTTACGAATAATGCGTTTAAGTTTTACTTAACCTAAAAAAAGTTGAGAGTAATATTTCGTGTTGAAAATTTACAGTTTTTTTTTTTTTATATGTAATTTGCAATGTGGGCTGTCATTATTATAATGAGATATGATCCACCCTGTATCTGGGAATCACATTTCTAGATCAAAGAACAAGTGTTTTACCCTGTAATCCACACCCTGTGTGTATTATTTAACAGTATTATTAATGCCTGCAAAAAGTATTTAAAATAATATTTGTTTTGTGACTAATAATTAAATATAGTAAAACAAAACTTGGCTTTTTTATATTTCAAAAACTTTATCAAATTGAACCAATTATTTTAAATAGGCAGGCAGATTTAAATAGTTGTTTGAAATATGAAATTTCATCACTAAATACTACTCTTGAAATCAGTGGCGGTACTCCCATAGAAGCCCAGAAGCCCGGCTTGCGTAAGAAATTTTGAATCAAAACCCCCAAATCTAAGTAATACTACCCCCTCATAAACCAACAACCCACCAAATCACCTTCCAACAATGTTCCCATCAGACGCTAGAGGAATAGGCACAAGAGCTCAACCTCTGTTAGCCAGAAGAGGTTTTGATTCCATATTTCTTACGCAAGCCGGGCTTCTGGGCTTCTATGGGAGTACCGCCACTGCTTGAAATATATTGCTGTAATATTTAACAATACATATTTTTTAAATTTCTGTATTTGATGACAATTTTCACTTATAGTTTTTGTTTCATAACTTTTTTTGTTTTGTAGGGATTATAATATATGTTTTTAATTCTGCGTTAAATAAAAATATCACAAAATAACACTGAACAAAATATAATTGTGAAAGCACAATTTGTAAATACAAAATATGTCTAAGTTTCTTACAATTCTTCCAATAGGCGTTTGAGGTAATGTCACATTTTATATTATCTCTCAGTTACGAATAACGATAATGAGCTCATTCTGCAGGCATTAAACTGACCTAAAATTTTGTGGAAGAACAGTAAACATATTGTTTTGTTTATATATATTACTTAATTCTTTTACAGCACACTGTCAATGCCGTCTCGAATCTATGTTATCAAGCCGCAATGTTAAGTTTATAACTCTGGGTCCATCGATCTGTCAGCTGTCAAATGTTAGACAATTTTGGTAAAAATATCGCGAATTTTTCGAAACAATTAATAAACATAAACATTTTTAACAATATTATTGCATTAGGCATTATCATTATGAATTTTGAGCTTTCTGTGCTACAATTTTGAAGTTAATATATTATGAATTTTGAGGTTATATCGAAAGATTATTTTGAACATTTTACATACCAAAGTTGTACACAAACTGTATTATACAATTCAATGTGTGTTCAATATATTACTAGTACTTTTATAAAGTAAACACACTGAAGAAAATGCATATAAATACTTTACAAATGGCCCGGCACGAGAGAAAGTAAAATTGACATACCGGCACTGCGGAAACACAAATGTAGTATATTAAAATATTTGTAACACCTCTAAAATAAATAATAATACGATCGTAGTCGTATTTTACATTTATTTCCCATTTATAATGGAAATAAAATACGAGATCACGGCACGAGACACATACTAACAGCCTACAATAGCTCCATGTTGCAAATATTATCTATGTGATTACAGCCTGGTAAATACTTTCAAGACGGCATTGGGTGTGAAATGTAGTTTGACACAATAAATGTATCTGAGCATACTGTGTTGCCTGTATTATCAAATAGTCTAGTTCTTAAATGACTTAAATTAGGTACTTTAACCACAGATTTAATTAAACTTAATGCATATGTGTTCCTAATAAGTATACACTTACTTTAATACTTACAATTAATTAATCTACTATGCTTAAGACTATCATATGTGTATCTACAATATATATATATATTTTATTAAAATGCAAATATGATATTTTTAACCCAATTTAAAAACGGTTAATATTTTAAGTGATTTGCAAATATTTTGACGAATATAACACTTTTGTTTTTTGAACAATGATGTGAAATTACATACTAGATAATTAATACAAATAAAAACGTTTACTAGAAGTTTTACTGTATTTTATGGGAATGACATGTTTTGCCTATCTTTCACATGAATGAATATAACAATAATTATTCGAGGTTACATTCAAATGTCATCTATTGACTACAAATATAAGTAAAATATGTGTTACAACATTTTGAATGTATACAAATACTTGTAGACGAATACTGGATTTTACCCATTGTGAAGTGTGGTGCTACATAGTAGCATATATACAACTTCCAAAAATTTGGCAGACATGGTGGTCGTAAGAAGGGTGGAATGGGGAATGTTGTATTACATAAAGTGTGCGCTTAACCCAACCAATGACAGGTCATAAGTCCTGTAAACACCTCGACCACCATATTCTGTTTCCAATTTGCATCTTTGTCTCTATTGAGATACGATTAATCCTTAAAATGTGTGTTGTTTACATTTGTTCTCTAAACCCATTAAAGTTTAGTTTATTTTTTAAAGAAAGTTTTGTAATTTTTACAAATACAAAAAAAGTTCGTCTTTAACTCAATTCTCTTTTCATCGCCCAATTTTATTTCAGCTATGTATTTATGGTACCGTAATTCAAGCATATTTATGGTACCATAAAAAACCTTTAATTATCTATGGTGCGCGTTTTTCACACCGGTATTACCCGCTTGAGTTAATTCAAGCGTATCCCTTAAGTGGTTAAATAAAGATTTTTTTCTTTGTAGGTACCAGGAATGAACACAAACCGTCAATTAAAAAATTAGAACACACCACATTTTAATAATGTCACATTCTTTTGTTTTTAATTAAGAACTTTGTTGATATTTAAAAATATTTGCAGATCTATAAAACATTCAACATATTATATTCTTCGGTGCAAAATATTCATTTAACGATATAGTTTTTATTGAATTCTATACTTACAATTTAAGCTAGTCAACGATTCAAAAATATTTTCACTTTTTTTTATCACTTTGAAAATGGAATGTGTTCCGAAAAGTTTTAATTTTATTTTACGCCTTTTGCAAATGTGTATCTAATTACAAAATATTTAAATATGCTTTGTTGTAAAATAAGTGGTATTTGCTGAAAGAAGTCGATTATAATATCTTAATAGGATGTGAAATATCATACATTGGATACAGTCTCAAATATTTTATTTATTTTGAATTTTTGTTAAACTTAATTCACTAACACTCTTAGATTCCATAATGATTTTTCTTATTAATTCTTCTTCTCTGGTTTCAATCCTGGGATTGGTTTGCAGCAATTTCCTTTATTCTTCTCTGTCTTGTGCGGCTCTTTTGAAATCTGCATATGATGAGCAGTGCACGTCCACCAACAGGTCCTCCAGGTACTCTCGGCGTGGGCGTCCCCTAGAGTTTGTCCCCTCGGTCATACCCTCCATTATGGCATGCAAGAGACCTTCTTGACGTATTACATGGCTGATCCATCATGCACGCCTTTCGGACAAGGTCCTGAGCAGGTGCCTTCCTCATTCGATTCTTTGGAGAACCTTCTCATTCGTGATGTGGTCTCTCCAGGAAATTCCTAATAATCTTCTATAGGACCACATCTCAAAAGCCTCTAGTCTCCGCTTATCCCTTTCGGATAGGCACCATGTCTCGGAGCCGTACATCAAGACACTCCATACATAGGTCTTGATGAGGAGTATTCTCAGTTTTGGGTCTATATTATTTGAATCAATTATTTTCGACATGCTTATTAATTAAAATCTGTTTTTTCCACTTTTGGGTTTTATCGTTCTTCTATGACGAATGTATAAAACCTTTGAAGCATGTCGAGAAAAATAAACTCAAATAACTTTGCTTAAATTCTTCTTCTTGTTATTCCTCTCATATCGGAGGTTGGACAACTATTTTTACTTTTGATACAGCAGCTTTAAATAGAGATGTTGTGCTGAAATGGAACAGTTCTCAAATGTTTTCTGGTCAGGATTTTATCCTTCTACCGACACTTTGTTTTCTAAACTAACTAACTAACCAACCACCACGCCGTCTCTCCGAAAGGGTAGGCAGAAAGAATGGACTGCCACACTTTTCTTTCCTGACATATTTCTCTCGCTTTCTCAACATTCATACATTGTGTTATGCATGCGCGTTGATTTCTCCGACTCCTCACGCGGCCGACATTAAATATTTGATTTATTTGTTCGTGCCATAGTTTTCCTTGGTCTTCCCCTATTTCTAGTTCCATTTACATCGTTAACATATACTTTTTTTACCATTCATTCTTTCCATATGTCCAAACCATCTTAATTATCTTTTCATTATTTTGTTCACAACACCATCATTCGCACCGCATTCACTTATTACATTTTCATTAGATACTCTATCATACACAGAGTATCCACAGATTCGTCTAAGAGATCTCATTTCTACTGCATTTATTCTACTTTCATCCTTCTTTTGCCAGTTCCATGCTTCGATTCCATACATAAGGGTCAGTAGAAGAACCTGTGCCCTTCCATTCTCAATGGTGTTCTTCTACCGACCCTTTTGTATGGAAGTGAAGCATGGAACTGGCAAAAGAAGGATGAAAGTAGAATAAATACAGTAGAAATGAGATCTCTTAGACGCTGGAATGTGTGAATACTCTGTATGATAGTGACAAATGAAAATATATTATTTTCTGTTAATTATTATTATTATATTTTGAATGCTTGTGGTAACATTTACTCATGATATTAAACTGTTTCGTTAGTTGAGAATTGTACACAAATTGTAAGGCTTTGTGACTGAATTATTCCGGATCTATGGGACAGAATGCTTGGCTCCTTATCCAGGGGACTTGGGTTCAAACCTGGAAGCAATTTGATTTTTTTTTATAATAAGAGCTATTTTCTGCTCATATTGCAGATTGTATAATAAATTCTAATACCATTAATTTTAAATCCCCGGTTTTAGTCTTTATGGAACAAAACATTTTTTTTTTTAAATGTATCCTTCATGAATATATCGCCCGCTTAATAGAACACTGGCTTAACTCAAAAAAGCAAGTTTTGCTCAATCTGACATGAGTCGGTGCTTTAACAAAAACAGTCGAAAAACACGTACGAATGGATAGCGTTAACATTGTGAACGATTATCGTACTACGAATGGATAGCGTTAACATTGTGAACGATTATCGTACGTACGAATGGATAGCCTTAACATTGTGAAAAATAGATGGATAACCATAACACAAGCCTCTGTCTAATGTTAACTCAATTATGACCTAAACCATAATCGGTCAGTTTACTATTAAGCGTGCGATATATAAATTAATAAAATATTAGAAAGAATTGTTGTAGAAGTTTGATCTAAAATGACTTCTTTCCTGAATATACTACTAATTTTACTTAATAATATGTATGTTTAATGCTTAGGCTGCTAATTGCACAAAATGGCCATTTATTTTGACATGTTACTTAATAATTCACCTAATATTTTTATTGTTGTCGTAAAAATGTTTATTTTAATTCTTTAATACTTTTAATAAAGCTTTATTAATATTTCTAAGATCTGAAAACAATTTAAATAACATTTAAAATTACTAATTACATTCAAGTGTAACATTTATTGACACATGGAATCAGCTTTGGGTTAAAATTCAAATTTGTTTTGTTCTAAAATATAGTCCTGCCATAGAAAAATGCTGCCATAATACAAAAAAAAAATACCAAAATTAATTATGCTAAAAGTACCTACCCATTATGTGTTATATTTTTTGTTGTTGTAGAAACGTGATTTTGTCTTACAAATATTTTTTGCTCATATTCATTATGTTTAAAAGTTCAAAAGACTTGTTTTGTCTTGCCTGACATTAAGAACCCATGTATTATTTTTTTTAATGGTAGTTACTTAATTGTTTTTATTTTTTGTTTTAAAATGACAAAAATGATTATATTGTAGCTCTCAAATGCCTCGAAATCAACCATAGATAAATAATATCCAATCGAATTTTTGTTTTGTATTTTGTTTTGTCACTAAATTTTTTTTTGTTTGCATAGTAAACGTTTGACTTTAGATTTTCCCAGTTCTTTTTAATATAGAGATAATAAACTGAATTAATAATTTTTCACTAGACCTGTAATGTTTTACTCTGAAGTAATTTTTATTTTGTTGACTAGTTTTATATTAAAAGATAAATAAAAATCTTAGAATTTTTTATGTCATATTTTGTTTTATTTTTATTTTTCTCCACTAATGAAGCATGCTTTTAGTTTTTTTCAGTGCTTTGTGTATTTTTGCAGTTCCTTTGTTGTTTAGTTTTGTTTTTGCATCACCTTGTAAGTACCCGTTACATTATTTATAATATTATTAATTATAGATTATAAAATATTGCGTTAGACAAAAGTACTTTTCTAGATTTAAAAAAAAACTTATTGCTTTTTTATGTTCTTACAATAATTTAAGGTAAGTCTGGTAACTTAAGCCGATTTTCGTGTCTTTTTTGGAGGGCATTTTTTTGTAGGAAAATAAAAATGAATCGTTTTGGATATTTAGGATGTTTTTATTTACATATTAAAGATACAGATTTAAAAAAAAATTTAATAGTTTATTATTATTATTACTATTAATCGAAGTTGTACCTCGAAAAAAAAGCGCGTGGGTGGCCTGGGTGATTTTGGCTCTTGGTGTTATCTGAAATCAAAAATTCTTGAAAATTCTTAATCTAAAGACATGTCATTCTGGTCGGAACTACAGAAGTTAAATTTCGTGGACAAATAACAAAATGGCTGACTTTGAAAAAAAATAGTCAGCAAAGAAGGGGTTGTAGAATAAAAAGTTAGGGGTGAAAAAATGTCTCAGTAGTTCTGACGAGAATGACATGTCTTTAGATTAAGAATTTTCAAGAATTTTTGATTTCAGATAACACCAAGAGCCAAATTCACCGGGGCCACCCACGCGCTCTTTTTTCGAGGTGCCAACTTCGAATAATAATAATAAAATATTAAATTAAAAAAAAAATTCTAAAACAAAAACATCCTAAATATCCAAAACGATTCATTTTTATTTTCCTACAAAAAAATGCCCTCCAAAAGAGACATGAAAATCGGCTTAAGTTACCAGACTACTACCTTAAATATATTTTTTGTAGTGCCTTATGTGGAAGTATGTTGCTTAATTTGATATCAGATTATACATATATTAAAAAAATAAAAGCATGAAAAGGTGCCATCTTTGGAGTCCTTTTAAAAGTACATTTAATTTTAATTAGCAATGTTTTGTAATCTAGATACAATTAATTGCTTAATTTTTTTTGCACAAAAAATGTATTATACATAGCTTACTATTTATCTTAAATGAAATATGTATTTTGTATAACAGTATAAAACAATATTTTAATTTTCTAATTGTATTGCTGTTCAAAAAACTCGCAAAGAAGTTCTATAGATGTCATTACAGGCAATTTTACTTTTAGACTTGTATTAAAATTCAAATTTCTTTTGCTCCTATTGTATTCAACCTGTCAAAGAAAAGTGCTGCCATAATGCAAAATAATATCAAAATTAATTATGCTAAAAGTACCTACCTAAAATTAGATTTTTTAAAAAGAGTTTCTCCAATCCTAACCCATAATTTACAATTAAAATTATTGCGAGTATTTTTTTTAATCATTCAAACTTCAGTGATATGATTAATGGTATTAAATAATTAGAAAGAAAATAAACAATTAAATATTTTATTTTTACACCAATTTATTTTGTTTAAAAAAAAAAGTACTTTTGCTCCAAAGCAGAGCTTAAACTTCTTCTTCTTAAAGTGCCCTGTCAGGTCCCCCCGACGTTGGCGATCACTCTGGTAAACTCTTCCCTATCCTGCGCTGTCCATTCCCTCACATTGCGCAGCCAAGAGATCTGCCTTCTCCCTGCCCCCCTGCGGCCCTCTATTTTTCCCTTCAAAATTAGATGTACCGGGCGTTATTTTTCTCCTCGTAGAACGTGACCCAGATATGAAATCTTGCAGACTTTGATCAATGTCAGCAGCTCTCTATTTACTCCTGCACGATTCAGGACTTCTGTGTTCGTCACTCTGTCTGTCCATGGGATCCTGAACATTCTTCGGTGAAGCCACATTTCAAATGCCTCTAACCGGTTCATTGTATTTATTTTTAATGTCCATGTCTCACACCCATATAACAGAACAGACCACACATAACAACCTTAACATCCTCTGTCTTAATTTTAAATTGACATTGTCATTGCAAAAGAGCTTTATTAATGTAACAAAACAAAGAGTTTGTTTTGTTATCCCGATGAAGCTACGCTTGAAGCGTAGCTGAAATAATGTGGTGTTAAAACAAAATATTTAAGTGTTTAATATATTTCAAAAAATTTCACACCACAAATGTGCTTCAATTGAAAGGTTAATAAAGTTTTATGTATATTTTTTAGGATTCTGCCGCAACGAACTGCAAATGGAGTCTGAAGAGATGGACTCGGACCTGGTGGATATTACCATCCAGCAAGACTACATTATTCCTGAGAACTGTTCTTCTAGATACATTCACATTAAGGGGGAAAGTCAAGAGAGTGTATTCAAAGAGTCTGACATCTGAATCACCCAGGATAGGCAAGCTTTTATATATTTTTTGGTCATAATGGGCTACGCTCAATTAATGGGTGGTACTCACAGCTGATGGATTTCATTTCACAATTTGTGTGCTTCCCTAATGATTGTGCTTGACGATGAATTCATTTGCTTCCCAAAATCTTGTTTGACAATCAATTCGCTATATGTGGGAAGGAAATTTTTATTTGATCACCCGACTGTTGGTTTTTAGAAGGTCGCGTAAAATTACCCCTTACCCATCATAAAATGCTGCGGGTTGGGTATTGTTACCCATATGTGAGAAGGAAATTTTTATTTGATCGCTCGTCTGTTGGTGTTTGTTAAAATTACACCTAACCCATCATTAAATGCTGCAGGTTGGGTAATTTTACCTCATTTGTGGGTAGGATATTTTTATTTGATCGCTCGACTGTTGGTGTTTGTAAGGTCGAGTAAAATTACCCCTTACTTGAAATAAATGCTGCAGGTTGGGTATTTTTACCCCATTTGTGGGAGGGATATTTTTATTTGATCGTTGGACTTTTGGTGTTTGTAAGGTCGAGTTAAATTACCCCTTACCCATCATAAAATGCTGCGGATTGGGTATTTTTACCCATAATTTTACCAGCATTTTATGATCTCATATTGACTTATACATTACAATTAATGGTTCACATTGCATTACGCAAATGCATAGTATTTAGTGCAGAAAATAAACCCAAAATCAAAAGGTGTTATTTTGCTTTTTAACCTTTCTTTACTGATGCTGTGTGGCTAGTATGCATTACTTCTAATAACTTTATCTCTATATATTTACTAAATACTGGTTTAAAATTTTCAGTATTCCTTCATTATCAATAATTGAGAGCTTCTCATTACAAAAAAGTAAAAAATGAATTTTTGATCCCAATTGGTGTTAAACATAAAGGCCAATAACCGTGGAAAGGTGCAAAGTGATTAAATAATATAGTGTAGTTCCAACTTACCCTAAAGATGCCAACTGTGCTAAGTGGCATATTTTACAATAAATAGTTTTTTCTTTGTTTTATGTTAAAACCACTAAGCACCTTTGTAATAACTTTTATTGCTAACAGAATAAATAATTTCATCAAAAATCGGAAATAAATTACCAATACAATCAAACTATATCATATGTGAAACACTTGAAGTGCAATGTCCAAGTATTAAGTCCACATAAAGAGTAAAGCATCTTACCTACACTATATAGGTCTCACACTCACTGATTCTATATTCGCGAGTGCGAGAGGGACAAATTATGTTACTGTTGTTCAGTCAATTCGAAAATTATGTCAGTCGGTCTTGGACGCCTGTCACGAGTGGACCTCTTGATTGTTTTTCTAACATTGTGAGCGTTTTGCAGTTTTTTGAAATTATATTAAAAACATTTTTATTTCTGACTTTTAATTGTTTTAAATTGAAGCAATGTTCTGTGCCTCTGAAGAGCAATTAATCTGCTGAACGCGGTCTCCTCGGAGATCGACGTCTTTCATATTAGTGAAAGTACGTTCAGAAGGCAAATACTCTTGATTTTGGAGAGTATCTTGTCTTCCTAATGTCGAACCATCTCTCATGCGTTTCTGGTAGTATACTATACACAATATATTATCTTACCTGTTCTCAATAGATGCCTTAAACCTTAATTTTGTAATGTCTATTGGTGAAATAAACTGATTTAATTTTATAAATATGGAATATTTCCGTTTTCAAACTGTTATTTCAAATTGTGTAGTGAATGCACAGCACTAAGAGAAAGGTTAATTGATTGTTTTGTTTTCCATAGAAACTGTTAATAGACAAAGAGTTATTCTTTATTTGAAAAGATGACATTTCAGAATGTATTTACAATGGCCAATGAATTGCATTTCTTACAAGCTACAAACTACGCTTGGCTCATCAATCTTAAAAGTAATTTGTATTTAATATCAATGAAAATGTTCGTTTTATAGAAGTTTTATTTTATTCTTACGAAATTTTTCTCCTTATATCAATGAATTGAACAGAATAAATTAATTGTTGAACTCTGAAATTACCTACGAATATTGTTACTCAATTATATTTTTTATTTTGACAAATAATTTCTCTTAAGACATTTCTGACACCTTTCAAACTCAGAAGCATATGAAGGTTTTAGCCTTAGGTAAGCTTGTAGCTTGTATGTGATGCACATCACTGCTAATGACATTAACACTCGCCAGATGGTGATGGGTATCAAGTGATAAGTGACATGTTCATTCTTGTCATGACTGTCGAGCGGCAAGACGTCTGTACGTACATTTCTTGCATATGTTATTCGACATTTAATTCACGATGAAACGATTTTTATAGTAAATTGCAATGATTAAACAATTGATTGGAGGTAGCCTTTCACATTGCTTTAATAAAAAGATCTTCTGCTTAATGCTTAAAATCCAATCTTCATAGATGGCGCTAGTGTGTAGATTGAAACTACCATGTGAAGTGTGGTGTTACAGATTAACATACTCGTATATACAACTTCCAAAAAATTGTCAGACATGGTGGTCATAAGAAAATGTGGAATGGGGAATGTTGTATTACATAAAGCGTGCGCCTAACCCAACCAATGACAGGTCATAAGTCCTGTAAACACCTCGATCAACCATATTCTGTTTCCAATTTGCATCTTCGTCTCTATTGAGATACAATTAATCATTAGTCTTGTAGCTTTTGGCTTATACTCCTGTCTGAAGTCTTGCACTGCGGATTTAGGATGAATTTATCACCATAAAGCGAGTGTTAAACAATGTAACTTTTATTTATATGTACTTATTATTTCATCAATAAGGTTGTAAATACTACATTATATGACCGAAGAGTTATGTTCAGTGGTACAGGAAATACCTCTCCTGCCATATGTATGATTTGTCCAATTATCATAAGTTTAGAAGCAATTATTTTATGTACAATATAACGTTGTTTATCCGGACGTCAGTTAACCGGAATGTCGATTATCCGGACAAGCCGAGATGATGAAGCGTTCTGTACCGTTCTCCCCCGCATCCTACGGACAGTCATCATCAGCCGTCTGTCATCCACTGCTGAATGTAGGCCTCTTCCAAAGCACGCCACCGCCCCCTATCCATTGCCGATCCCATCCATCCAGGTTCAGCAATCCTCTTCAGATCGTCAGTCCGCGCAGGGCAGGGGGACGTCCAACTCTGCGGAATCATGTACGCGGTCTCCACTTTAGAACCCGTCTCCATCGGCCGTCGGTTCTCCGACAAATATGGCCAGCCCACCCATCCTCAGAGCCACCTGTCACCTTGGTTTGTTGAAGAATAAATTCGTTTCTAAATCGGAATTCGTTTCTACGGACAGTCAGTCTCCCGCTTTGTTTGAGTTTCAACGTGTCAATCAATAAATGAGCTGAGGAAAAAAATATTGATTTACACCTTATTTTGCTAAAATAACTAGCACCTGTTTGATTATCCGGAAAAATTGATATCCAGAACACCTCCGGTCCCAATTAGTCCGGATAAACAACGTTCTACTGTCCTTTTAAACCAAAGGAATTAAGTTTAAATCGAATGTTAGAGTGTTTATTTTTGTGTGCGTAGATATTGTAGTATGCGTGTAACTACGCATCTAAAGATTTCACAGTTTTTTGTGATTGAAGTGGTATAAATTAATATGTAGTTATTTTAATGAAATTACCCCACTTTTACAATACACACATCAAAATATTATTATTATTTCTGTTCCAAAAATAATTAATCAAAATTACTCTGTTTTGAGAAAGACTTGACAGTGAAAAAATAATTTTTTAATTCACAACAATCCGAATTTAAAATGAGGTCATTTAGTAGACTATTCAAAATGTTTTTTATTATTCCAACTTTAAAAAAATTGTTCTAATTGTCGTATTCATTATGTTTCCAAAAAAGATCAACAGATGGAGTAAGTGTAGCGTGCACAAATTTAATAAAAATGAGATGTTGATATTGCTTAAATTGTCATAATTAAACAATACAATCACTTAATTCTTCTTCTTCTTCTTCCTTGTTGTAAACCTATGTGGTCTGTTCTCCAGAGTGTTGCTCCTCCTGTGAGGTAGACTACCAGCTGTCCTTCCATCTTTTAGGAGGTCTTCCACGAGGACGAGTTCCATGAGGCTGATTATGCAATGCAATATAGGGGAGTCTGGTGGTGTCCATTCTTTGAACATGACCGTACCAGTCCTTTTTCGCTGTCTGCTCCATCTTATAATATCCTAAACCTCACAAATATATCTTATTCTGGTGTTCCTCACGCGATCTCTCAGTGTTTTGCCTGCTATCGTCCTCAGTGTCTTCATTTCGGAAGTCCTCAAAACTTGTTTGGTCCTTACTGTGTCTGCCCTTAATTATTGACTTTTTGCATTCATGCGATGACGTACCATGAACGCAAAGGTTTCTGTGTATATGCATAGAAAAGCAATATCAACATCTTATTTAACCTTTATAGCGCAGCTAACTACATTAGCAGTCCACAAATTTGGTATCGAACTTCAACATACTACATTTGCAGCTCATATTTGAATGTATCTTTTAAACCTTTATACTATAGTTGATGTAAAATCCATATTATATAATTAATACTAATGAAAACTTCTGTATTCTAAAAGTTTTATTATGTTTTATGGGACATGTTTTGCCTTTCTTAGAGATTATCAAATGTATTTTTTCAAGATAATCAAATGATTTTACTGAAATCTCTTGATGGAAGTTCATTTTAAATAATAATTAAATAAAACAATGTTTTTTAACTACTTCCACTTTTGTCTTTATTTAGACAGCGACGTTTTCATTTGCATTAATTATTACATTTCATGTATTATTATCACGGTCTGGGACTATCAGTCTGAGCTGTAAATGTAGCCAACCGCAGTTCAATACCAATGTTTATTTGACTGCAAATGAAGTCAGACGTTAACCAAAATGTGTGTATTCCTTCAATATTCTCCATCTCTTTGATCTTTACGGTTAAAAATCACTCTGTTAATTTAATGTTGCATTGTTTATTTTCATATTTGCCACTGACACGTTCCTATAACATTTTTAAGTCGCAAATAAAAATATATGTTACCATGTAAATAAAAATTAAAGTACCTATTTAATTTTCCATTTAAATTAAGTTCACCGGTTTCATTGTATCGCATGTTGTACTTAATTAAACTTACTTAAGTATTAATTTATTTTAGGTTATGATATTATTAATATAAATGCTTATTTTAAACATTGTATAAGTAATGAAATTGTGTGCAGTCAGTTGCAATGAAATAAACATGTAAATAGAATTTTAAAACTATAGATAAAACAAAACACGTCTACAAAATTGTTAATGTTGCCACGCCATAAAAATGTATGAATTTTATTATGTTTAAGTTCACTGTAGGTACTGATTATTAAGAGACATTTACGTATAATATTAACACATTTTTTTTTGTTAAAACCAACCGGTTTTGCTCCCTCCATGGCTTCGACAAGGTTACAAAATTAAATGCGATTAGGAAATAAATAAAAGACACTTTCCTACAAACATTCCCAACATAAAAATGTTTGGCCAAGACGTTCCTGGACCAAAACAATCAAATACCTCGGGGTTACCTTGGATTCTAAGCTGACATGGAGGCCACACATTACAAATAAAGTTAAAGCCGCGTCAAGAGCAATCTCAGCCCTCTACCCAATGTTAGCTAGAAACAGTAAACTAAGAACCGACAATAAACTCCTGATATACAAAACGGTCATAAGGCCGATCTTCACTTATGCAGCCCCAATCTGGGGCTATGCAGCTTCGAGATACGAAAACTCCAAATCCTGCAAAATTAGGCTATCCATTTATCTCTTGGTGCGCCTTCATGGACCAGGATCACACAACTGCACCTAGAATCAGGAATCCCGATGATAGATGAATAGATTCTGAAACTTGCCGAACATTTTTACAAAGGACTCCCTTCACATCCTAACCCCACAATAAAATACCTCTTAAATTACGACCCAAACACCTCCAGCCGCCACAAGCGCCCAAAATCGATCCTGCTTCAGAGGAACACTCCGGGCCACACAAATCATGCCCCCGCATAAACTAACAACCCACCAAATCACCTTCCAACAATGTTCCCATCAGACGTAAGAGGAATAGCCACATGAGCCGAACCTCTGTAAGCCAGAAGATCCAAGTCCGTGTCCAATTTGTAACTTTAGGGTGCCTGTCCACCGGAGCGGAGCTATGTGGTGGAGCGGTGAGCGAGGTAAAAATCCACCAATAGAATTGCACGAAATCTCCGCTCCTCTTCAGTGGACAGGGAGTTGCAAACTAGTTTAAAAATTAATACAAAACCGGGAAGCGGAGCGAGGACGCGGAGCGGGGAAGCGGGCTCACGGCCTAGCCCTGCGTATGGAATAACAGTCCGTAACTCTGCTCCGCTACCTTGCTCCGCGTCTATGGACAGACACAGTCCGCAACTCCGCTCACAGGCACCCTTGCACCTCGGTGCACAGGCACCCTTAAGACCATATATCTATGACTCTTTAAATCAGGTCGTGGGCTTAAAGTAAGTTTTACACATTATTTTTAATTTACCCCATATTTTTTAAGGGTAAAAGTTTTCCCCGCTGTTAATTCTGAAACCTGACGAACATGTATATTTCATCTCAACTGATCTGTATTCCATCTTCTACTGATATTATCAAAAACACCAAGTAACTTATGGTATTTTAAATGTCTGAATGTATAAATAATATTGTGTATCCTCTACCATATCATTCTCGATGTGTAGCTCATGTAATGTCGGACAAGCGTAACCTACCCCGTAGAATCCCCTCTATCTCTCCTATTTATAAAAAAATATTTATGCTCCTTGATGTAACTGTTGCTGAATATTTTATAAATCTGCCAAAGATATAATTGTTTCGTTTAATTTTTTTTACGTGTTAACGTAGTATTTAAATATAATGTGTTAGGTACTTCTGTCTTAATTTAATGTGAAATATGATTTTATTTATCGTAGGGTAACATGCAGTGATTGTTAGTAAAAATGCAAATGAATAAACTGACAGTTAAATAAATACATAGAAGGTTACCCGCCGCTTACCCAAAGCTGTTATAGGACGCAGCGGCGCCCCTTCGTAGGCTTCGTTCAAACAATCCCTAGGCCTGCCCCCATCAGGACTTACATTAGCTGGAGAATACACCATTCCAGAAAGCAAAAGGGTATCTAGGCCACATTTAATCCAGTTTAATTTCAATCCACTTCTATGCCCCAATCTAACAAAATAAAGCAAAATATGATTTTATGGCCTATTATAAAATTGTGACAGAGTGTGCGATGGGAGAGAAAACTTGGAATGATGAATGAAATAAAGAAATCTTAAGTAAATAGAGAAAACAGTCATGAAAACTAGGGACAGGAACACAGGGAACCTAACATTTTAATGTGTAGAATTTAAAAAGAAAATTGATCCAAAAGGAAAGAACTGTGAAATATGATAACTATACATCGTCACATTAGTCGTCCAGTGTTGGACTCAGCATCGCTTCCTGACTTTTACAACCCTGGCCACTCTATGCCATCGACTCCTGCCACTCTTTTAATATCATCAGACCATCTTGCTTGTGGTCTTCCCGAGTTTCTGTGGCCGGACTAAGTAGCAATCCATCAAATCATTTCCCTAAGATACCCATATTCCCATAAATTATAATAAAACTTCTAGATAACAGAAGTTTTCATTTGAGGCGTATAGAAACAAAAACGGCAATGTCAGCATCATCAAATTGTTGGTGAACAATGAAAAATGTTAGGCGCTAGTGTAGATTGACCTAAAAAAATGTGAAGTGTTTCTAACATAGTAGCATATACGAGTATATACATCTTTCAAAATTTTGTCAGACGTGATGGTCGTAAGAAGGGCGGAATGGGGAATGTTGTTAACATAAAGCGATCGCTTAACCCAACCAATGACAGGTCATAAGTCCTGTAAACGCCTCGACTACCATATTCTGTTTCCAAAAAAAAACAATTTACATCTTCGTCTCTATTGAGATACAATTAATCCTTAAAAATGATTAACCCGCAATGGTATTTGTCTACAATGTTTGTATACATTCAAAAACAATTTTTTTTAAATTTAAACCTGTTAATATTATAGGATGCAACAATTTTTAAATATTTAAACATAGCCTGCAGCTATAATTTGAGTAAATTTTATTTATACCCGTGGTTTCTTATAGTTTAATATCAAAACTTTGTTAACTCGTTAAAGTTTATGAACAAGATACGATAATAAACGTTACTTATCGATATATTTATTTTATTGTTACACCCAACACTAAGCGGCTCCATAAGGCCCGTAAGTGCAAGCGAGATAGTTATAGGGAAATGATTTATGGCCCGACGACTCAGTTGGTACCGGCTTTACTATAGCTACAGATCTCTACACTTAGGTAAGTGAATCACTTGCTCAATAGGCATGTTATCGATGATAATTTTGTATCTATTTCATAATTTAAATTAAGACAGAATTATCTATACAATATACCATAGTCAGCTTACTGTGTGTGTCCCTATTTATTCTACGTGTTTCTAAATGTAATTATCTTTCCTAGCCCTTATATTCTATCCTATATTATTGCTTCTAATAAATTATTACGTGTTAATGAAAGAAATAGTTTTAGATAGTAAATTAAAATATTCATTATAGCTAGTAAGAATAGCGTAAGTATAGAATTGTTAAACATTCTCGTGTGTTAGAGTCCTTTGACTGAGCAGTTTACACTGAAATTGTCAACTTCCCAATTGCTTTTCATATATAGTCAACTAACTAACTAACAAACCATCACGCGGTCTCCACGAAAGGGTAGGCAGAAAGAATGGACTGCCACACTTTAACCGATGCGGCACTCCATCCTTCTCTTTTCGCCCCCGCGAGAGACACAGTGTGATGGGTTGCGAACCTTTTAGTCATATATAGTCGTTTTCAAAAAAAAAAAAACATCACGTCATCTCTCCGCAGGGGTAGGAAGAGAGAATGGACCGCCACACTTCTCTATCCTGGCAAACCTCTCTAGCTTCCTCCACATTCATACAACGAGTCATACACGCACGTCGATTCCTCCGACTTCTAACATGACCAACCTTTAAAATTTGATTAATTTGGTCATGCTATGTTTTCCTCGGTCTGCCTTGACTTCGTACCCCATTTATATCATTAACGTATACTTTCTTAACCATTCTTTCTCCATCCATGCGTTCCATATGTCCGAACCAACGCAGCGATCCTTTCATAATTTTGTTCATAATACCTTCTTCCGCTCTACATTCCTTTCTTATATTAGTATTTGAGATTCTGTCGTATATCGTTCTACCACACATACGTCTTAGGGACCTCATCTCTTCCGCATTTATTCTGCTCTCATCCTTCTTCTGCCAGTTCCATGCTTCACTTCTATACATTAGGGTTGGGACCAGAACTCCATTGTGAATGGCCGTTTTCGCTTTCATTGATAAATTCTTGTTTCCAATAACTATTTTTAAAACTCCATTCACTTTGTTACCCGCACCAACCCTTCTTTCGACGTCACTATCCGTTCGGCCATCTGCTGTGAACATGCTATCTAAATACACAAATTCCCTCACCTGTTCCAAGTTCTCTTCGTTCACCCTTATATTACAAACTGTAATTTTTTTTCATTTATCTGTTATTTATTTTTTCAATTCACAAACTAACCATCACACCGTCTCTTCAGAGGGGTAGAGAGAGATGATGGACTGCCACACTGCTCTGTTTTGACATACCTTTCAAGGTTCCTCGGCATTCATAAATCATAACATGCACACTCGCCAATCTATCTTTTCCTCTTCTTGGAATGCCGTGTCAGGTCTCCCTGATGTCGGCTATCACTTTGACGTAGGCCCCTCTATCCTGTGGCATATGCAACAACTCCCCCACCCTCTGTATTCCGGTCCACTCCTTGATATTCTGGAGCCAGGACATCTGGGGTCTTCCCACACTGCGTCTATCCTCAATGTTTTCTTTCATGATGAGGTGCAGCAGATCGTATTTCTCTTTACGGAGAATGTGTCCCAAATATCTATCATTTAATAATGTATTAATTTGGTCATGTCATGCTTTCCTCGGTCATTCTTAGCTCATTTTCCCACGCAAACTGCTTGTACACAACTTTATAACCATTCTTCTCTCATCCATTCAAAATTCAAAATTTTAACAATCAAATAAAACAGAGCGTTCACTTATATACTAAATGGAGATCGAGTTTTGTATAAAAGTGAAAGGGGTATAATTAGGAATGAGGAGAGGGGAGATGTAACGGGAACATATCGAGTGGAAGTTTCCCGTTACATCCCCCCTCTCCTCATTCCTAATTATACCCCTTTCACTTTTACACATAACTCGATCTCCATTTAGTACATAAGTGACCGCTCTGTTTTATTTGATTCTTAAAATTGTATACATTGATAAAGGTTACTTGTAACCGAAACCTGTCTGAGTTCAGTAAAAATAAAAAGTGTTGTAATACAAAGTATAATTATATTTATTCAAATTCATTCATTGATTTCTCGGAGGGACTTGGCCCCCTCCACAACGGCCCTCCACTGACTTCTGTCCCTGGCCATCTCTCTCCATTCCCCAGCTCCTTCCATTTTCTCCCAATCTTCTTCCACGCAATCCATCCATCTTTTCCTCGGTCTGCCTCTTGGTTTCTTTTCGCGGGGCACCCATCCGGATATGATTTGTGGTGTTCTACCCTCTGACATTCTTTCCACATGGCCAGCCCACACTTACAGAATCTCACTACTGTTTCATGGTTAATCAGTTCTTCAAGTTCAAGGTTTCTTTTAATTCTGTAACTCCCATTCTCAAAAACTGCCAGCCTGCCTTTCTAGATCTCTGCGTTAGAGACCATGTCTCACAGATGTAGGTGACTACCGGTCTTATGATAGTCGTATATATTAAAAGTTTGGTATTCCTGCTGATTAACTTAGAGCCCAGAAGCTTCTTACACCCATGAAAAGATCTGTTTGCTGCTAAGAGGCGAATATTTAATTTTTCTACCAGCTTGTTATACCATATAACCAAATAGAACAACATATGTACGAACATATGTTGTTCTATTTGTATGTTTTGAAGGGGATGTTGTACGCGCGCACTAACCATATATTTTTATTCAAATTATTAATTATTATTAAAACAATTGTTTTTGGTTGTTTTGTTTTACAACAATATTGGTTTTTCTCAGTATTTCCGTGGCGACTGCTCAGCAAGGAGAAGCAATACTGATTCTAGTCATTATAGTGCAAAATAGTTGATAATAAGTATTATTATAGTCGTGCCGTCTATAGTCGGTGTTATGTGGTCACCCTGTTGTAAATTAAGACTTCGGTCCCAACCAGAGCTTACCGTTTCCATATACAATTGTTGTGAAATCTCATATTTTGTGTCTTTTATCAATGTTGCTAATACTATTGAATTTATAAACATTTTTGAGCGTTTTAATAATGTTTTAAAATACACTTTTAATATTTTCAGGTTCTAAATGTGATGTGCATTTATCTTTCATAGTTAAAATTTAAATGTATGTATATTTACTTAATTAATACAAATTTAAACATTTGTTTTCTAGAAGTTTTATTGTATTTTATGAGAATGACACATTTTGCTTTGCTAACGCATTATCAATTATAATGTTACCCTTTAAACGCCCGTACGCCGCATGCTATAAAGGTAGCCCACTGCCCGAGCATTTTTTGTGAAATATTCGCGTGACTTGGGATAATATAAAAATAATTATATCTCTATAATTAGTCTTCTTCTTCTCCTTATAGACCTTGTGTCTGTTCCTGAAATCAGGCTGGCCTCTCTTGGGAGGTTGACTCCCAACTATCTCTCCATCTCTTCGGCGGTCTTCCGGGGGGACGGCAGCCGGCAGGAATCTGATGTGCCACAGCGTGTGGGATTCTGGTGGGATCCATCCTCTGCACGTGCGCATTCCAGTATCTTCTGCGTTGTCTGTCCCATCTCACGACATCCTCCACCTTGCAGATCTCGCGGATGGCCGTGTTCCTCACCCTATAGCGAATAGTCCTTCCTGCTATCATCCTCAGCGTCCTCATCTCTGCCACCGGCTGAGTCAGCCGTCAGATAATGGCGCCACCAGCGGCTCGGTGGTTGTTCTTATGGTCGCTTTCCCTCCACTGTGCCCTGATCTCTCCGAACACTCTCCGAGAGCACATTCGCGAGACTCTTGCACTGATACCCAACTGGTCAATGTTTGACTGGTTTGTTGACAGCTAATAATGTTGAAGTATCGTAGTGTTTCGGCCAAAACAATTGACTATTATATATAATGAAACTTCTAGGAAACAGATTAATTTGTATAAATTATTTAATATAGAGTTTTACATCATTGTTTATGAAACAATAAATATACTTCTTTTAATATTATATCTCTTTATTACATTTGCAACACTTGGGAAATATTTACAGATAAAAACAGACTTTATAAATATATTTGATTTAATGATAATGTCTTGTCATCTTACAATATATTTTTTTACTTAAAACTGGTCTTACATTTTCCCTCGGAAACAGCCTCCAACAACAAACATCTCTAAAACAATAGAGTGTCAATGCGAGACGTGAATGCAGTGCGAATTAACGTGTTATGAACAAAATAATGAAAGGGTTATTATGATTTGGACATGTGGAAAGATAGAATGATAAAGAAAGTATATGTTAATGATGTAAATGGAACAATGCGGCAAGATCAAATCAATTAAATAATAAATGTCCTTGTGAGGAGTCGGAGAAATCAATGTGGGTGTATGATACAATGTATGAATGTTGAAACGAGAGAAGTGTCTCAGGAATAAGAGCCCAGAGCCATAGAAGCCCAGAAGCCCGGACTTTCTTAACCATTATTTTTTAATCCATGCATTCCAAATGTCCAAACTAATGCAGTAATTTTTTCAATATTGTGTTTCATAATTCTTTCTTCCGCTCTATATTCCATCCTGATAACAGCATTTGAAATTCTGTCATACATTGTTTTACCACACATATGTCTAAGGGACCTCATTTCTACCGCAATTATTTTACTCTCATACTTGTTCTGCCAGTTTGATGTTTTATTTCCATATATAATGGTTAGAACCAGAACTTTACTGTGAACGGTAGCGACTCTAAAATGGCAACGGGCAGGTCACGTAGCCAGAAGCTCAGACGAAAAATGGACAAGAAGACTGCTGACTTGGAGACCGTGGACGGCAAAGAGAAGTGCAGGGCAACCCTTGCGTGAAAAAATTGGAATCAAAACCCCCAAATCTGAGTAATCATGCCCCCGCATAAACCAACAACACACCAAATCGCCTTCAAACAATGTTCCCATCAGACATAAGAGGAATACCCAGAAGAGCTGAACCTCTGTAAGCAAGAAGAGGTTTTGATTCAAAATTTATTACGCGAGCCGGGCTTCTGGGCTTCTATAGGAGTACCGTCATTGTATGTGGTGGTCTATTCTTATTACCTACCCCTTCGAAGAGACAGCGTAATGGTTAGTTAGTTAGAGACTGTATAAGAGGGGAAGGGAAGAGGAGCAGTGCTTAGATGGAGTTGTGATGAGAGACAACATCTTGCTTGATACCATTTTGTTTGACGGAATATGTGGTGATCCATCAGTGAGGAATTTTAGTTAGAGAGGCAGTTGTAATAACACTTTAATTTGACTCATTTTGGTACTGGCAAAACACTTAATAGTTTGTCAGTATAACTGACGATAACCTTACATTATCCAATGGCTTCAGTAATGAAGCATCGTCGTCAAAAAGAAATCAATCCAAGAGTATTTTTTTAGTGTTGCAAGCGTAATAAATTATTTCATCTCATTTATATGCGTAAAAAAACTTTCGTCCACTATACTATACATGTTTTAATCATATTTCTGTATATTTATGTAAAACAATTAAAATTTGAAATACACCATTAATAAATATTGTTATTCTGCATCTTGTTTCGTTTTATTTATTTCTGACTCTACAAGAAACTTGTATTTTTATGAAAGGCTCTTCGATGGACTTGTTTGAGAATACAACCAAGGAAATTTGCTTTCTTTTATAATTTGAATCCACAAGGTGGAGGGTTAGCTATTCTAGATATGTTTTTACAAATTTAAAATGTCACCCCAAAATTAGAGCTTCATATTTGAATAGAAAAGTTCGTGATTACCGCCATCTATGGATAATAACTGTAAGTAAATTTGTTGTAAAAATATGGTGGCCTATTTTGAAATTTAAACGTTTTGATGTGTGATATCTATGATGATAGCTAATGACTATAGTTACAAATTTCATCGTCTTGTTCGTTTAATTTTCTGTCTTGTTCGTTTAATTTTGCACCTTAATGTCAATTTAATGTATAGGGTGTATTTTTTAGAGGTTTGATTTTTAAACTGGCAACATTGTTTCTACAGACTGTCAATTTGACATTTCACAGTTGATTTGTAGTCAGTACTAGTACGTTTTGCCGTTTCATCATGAATAGACTGACGTCAGAACAGCGCTTGCAAATTGTGCAAATTTATTTTGAAAATCATGGTTCGGTTCACCAAACTTATTGTGCACCTCGTCCATTTTACGGTCGACAAATCGTCCATCCGAGCAAGTTATTCGGAAGACCATGGATCGTTTTCGCACCACGTACACTCTAGTTGATAATACGCATCCACAAAGACGACAAACAGTGCGCACAGAAGAAGTTGTTGATGCTGTGGAGCGTAGTGTTGAGAATCCGAATGAGTCGATTCGTCATCGTACACAGCAATTGGAGCTGTGCCCATCCACTTTGTGGAAGATTCTGCGGAAAGATCTTGGCTTAAAAGCTTACAAGTTCCGTAGGTTCGCTGAATGGGCCGAAAACAACATTCAGCTTGATAAACCAGAGACGTTGGACCATTTGGAAGTCAACATTCGACTTGTTATTGGGAATACACGGCCCCAGTTGCTCGATAAAATTGTCGAAAATTGGACTTCACGATTGCGCTTCATTCGAGCTAGTCGTGGCGCTCATATGCCCAAAATCATATTTAAACAATAATGGCATAAAATTATCTATTAAATAAAGCCAATATTATAGACATTAACATTATTTAAATGTTTTTTTTTTCATTTTGAATTTGTATACCTCTAAAAAAACACCATTTATATCGAACCGTTTTAAACCGAACCGTTTCCTACCGGACTATTTTCCAAATGATTTTCTGCCTTATTTTATCTTTCGGCCTTTATGAACAGTCCGTTGCATTTTGGCCGATGCATCTAGACCCGTCATTATAATTTATGTTCAATTCATATCCATTTTCTTTAGTCGTCCTTTCCTCTGTACAACCAAGTACACCAGGATATAATGCAGGAACCCTGATATAAACAATAAATTAAATGGCACCGTCATTAATGTGACTCGCGACCAACCGCGACAAGAATCCGTAATGAGGTTTGTATAAAAAACAGTGTCAAGTTTATCTGTCTCCTGCCGTGAATACCGATTATTTTCTCATTGAGTACCTACGTACCTTCGAGTACTTACCTCTGTACTATCAAGTAATAGAGACGACCCGTATGATTCCAAATTCGAAACGCATATTTTGAATTACGCGCGAGCGGAATTTTCATTCAATGTCAATTATTTCAATGACTTAGAAATTTTAATCGACTTATGTAAAGTTATGAGTTGAATACAATGCTTTTTAAATATAAGAATATAACTTTTCATGTAATTATGATAATATTAGATGTTTTACGTTACAAAAGTGTGTTTTTATTCAAACCAATTTGATCAAATTTGCAAAATTTACTTTGAAAGGGTACGAAGCATATTATTTTGTAGGTTTTCTTAGTTTTGAATGATTTATTATAACGTTTATTGGTGTTGAATTAATAATTTATAACTGGTGTATAAAATTTTATAATTAATATAGTGTTTTGGTAACAATAACAATCATTAACAAAGATTAAAACACAGAGTTTCCCAAAATAAAAGTTATATTTAATAGATCGACTAAAAAAGTAATCCCTTTATCGATTTTCTTATTATTAATTATTAAAGTACACAATTTGTTATTAAAAAATAATTTCGTCCAAACGTAAACCCTCGCGTTCGCGGCACTCATTTAGTCGAACAGTAAAAATTCTTATGACGGCTCGGCTGACTAATAATCGACAGATTGATTAACACTCTCCGTGTTTTCTATCGTTCTTGATGATCTTGGTCGCCCGGATTTTGGTTTTTCCAGTATTGTACCGGTTCAATATTTTTGACCCATTTTCGAATGAGAGGTATGCTTTAATAAATAATAACTGAACTATCAGCACATTGTTTTCAAAATAATAATACAAAATAGTGGGTTGACATGACTTAGTGCATTTTCGCTGATACGTAATACCACAGTCTTCAAATTGACGTCACATTGTACCTACTATAGTCACTTTGAGAGAAATGTTTTTTTTAATTTAATTTAAAAGGTTATGCAATAATTTTATCTTATGTACAGTACCTATTACATTAGGTAAAATAATAATTAATTAGTAAAAAGAGAACAGAAAGAAAATAATAATGGCCTCGTTTGCCCCTGAGTGAAGCATGGAGAAATCACTTACTAGACAACTCCAGGATATCATGTTGCCGACCAACAATCTCATCTTTTCAAGTCAGTACTGCTCCATGAGCTCCGCTGAATACATCCGAAATATTGTATTGATAATTTGTCATCA
The DNA here is from genome assembly GCA_022606425.2 of Lepidostoma basale. Taxonomy (NCBI): domain Eukaryota; kingdom Metazoa; phylum Arthropoda; class Insecta; order Trichoptera; family Lepidostomatidae; genus Lepidostoma; species Lepidostoma basale. The sequence goes on along the minus strand of JAHDVF020000745.1, from coordinate 75,400 downwards.
AAAATTTATCCAGGGAATTTGCATTAAGTCTCTTGGTGCTTTTTCCCTGAACGGATTTATGTTATATTGACTTATTACAGAACATATCTCGACTTGTAGTGTAGATTTAAGGTGTTATGTGTGGTCTGTTCTGTTATATGAGTGTGAGACATGGACATTAAAAATAAACACAATGAACCGGTTAGAGGCATTTGAAATGTGGCTTCACCGAAGAATGTTCAAGATCCTATGGACAGACAGAGTGACGAACACAGAAGTCCTGAATCGTGCAGGAGTAAATAGAGAGCTGCTGACATTGATCAAAGTCCGCAAGATTTCATATCTGGGTCACATTCTACGAGGAGAAAAATATCGCCTGCTGCATCTAATTTTTAAGGAAAAAATAGAGGGCCCCAGGGGGCAGGGAGAAGGCAGATCTCTTGGCTGCGCAATGTGAGGGAATGGACGGGAATCGGAACTGTGGAGGAGCTATTCCGGACAGCGCAGGGTAGGGAAGAGTTTACCAGAGTGATCTCCAACGTCGGGGGGACCTGACAGGGCACTTTAAGAAGAAGAAGTAGTGTAGATAGTGCGTTTTTGCAGATTGTATAACCTCAACAGTATTTCAACAGTATAACCTCATCATTAAGTCAAAAGAGCAATATTTTGACTTAGTGCTTTTTCGCAGAATACCCACGACATATTCGCTGCGTACCTTTTAATGTGACCATTGCATAAAGCGAGTTTCTATTCGTGAGTCTGTTAGTACCTACTTCATAGGCCATACGTAATTTAGAGTTAAACAAATTCCCTGTATTAGCAAGCACGCAGCCGTGACATCTCTATTGAGGTTTCCCGCCATTTTGTCATTTGGCGGTAATTTGATAAAAAGTTTAATTTCAACATTGCTCACCTACTTTCGATCCGTAAATTGAATTAATCTATAAAATATTAAACAAATCAACCTTGATACATATTCTAAATAAAACGATTCTAATTTTAGAATATCTAACCTATTTTTAATTTATTTAGAAACATAAAAAAATGTATTTAACCTCTTCTCAGTCGTATTCCTCATGATTGAGGGTCGTTTCCATCCTGTAAACTATTGGTACGCCATGCACTCCTGTCACCCGTCAGTCTCCAGGCTGCAGTTAATGAGAGACCAGTCAGATCCTCGAATTGATCGGACGTGGTCGTTCTTATGGTCGCCTTCCCTTATGAAAGTCGATTGACATTTCGTGGCAAGATCGAGAAAGTATGTGACGTTTCGTTAACCGTCGCGTTGCCATGTGGTCAATTGAGTTTCCACTGCCAATTTAAAGTTGATTTTCTTTAAACCTATGGACCCTAATATTATAAAAAAAATTGTAATCCTCCATTGAAGTGTTCTCAATATTTCGTAATAAAAAAAAAGCAAAAAATTACTTCCTTCATCCCAAAAAAAAATGTTTTCTAAGACTGCCCTCACCTTCATTCGTGTTAAGGTAGAATTTGTTTTGCTAATATTTACAACTTTATCAAAAGTGACAAATACTTACTCGCTGTTTTGAACGTATTATAAATTATATGTTTGGCCTTTTCATAGGTACGTAATAATACCGACCGTGGATGGAAACGCAGCACGCAACTTAATAATATCAGAACTGTGAAAATATTAACACTTTACCAAAAGGGACAAATATTAATACGTACTCGTTGTCTTGAACGTACTATACATTTTGCCTAGGTGCCTTTATCATACGTAAAATCTCGTAAAGTCTCGCCCCGCCGGCCGCTGCGCGGAGACGAGTTTATACTTGGTGTCCAGTTGCTCGTATGCTGTGACGCATTCCATATCAGAAATCGCATGGTTCCAGAAAAAAATTAATAATGATATGTTTTTCAAATAATCCACGTATGTTATAAATATCGATCTATTCCCAATGAAATTCCCAACAAGATGACATAAATTAAATTTTGATTCATCGAGTCATATGCTTGATATTTAGATAAAGTTAGCGGTAAACTGAATTTACCACATGGGAGCGAGCGTTTTGTTTTGAACACGGTACGTTAAGGGTTAAAGATGCTAGGTTTTGATCTTCGAACTGTTGGGGTTTTCAGAGATACCCGGGTCCTAAGAACTCTATATAACTCCTTAGTCAGAAGCAGGCTCGAGGGAGGTGCCGTGATATGGAGTCCTCGTGAGGCTCAGTATTCTCTCATGTTGGAGAGGGTTCAAATGAAATTCTTGAGAGCCCTCTACATGAGAGAGTACGGGGTATATCCTTGGCTCTATCCAACGGCATTTCTCTTGGGTATGCTGGGGTATAACTCCCTCGAACTGAGAAGGGAAGGATTATGTCAACGCATTTTTTTAAAGCTGATTCGGGGCTCTATTGAGAACCCCTATGTTCTGGAGAAAATAGGTATTTTTTCTGATAATTATCTGCGACAGCGCCGACGTCAATTGTTCTTTACTCCGTCACGCAGAACCAACCTTCCTTTGGTGATGCTAGTAGGAAGAGCAATTCGGACGTTGAATCTAATGTGTTCCTCTCTGAGAGCACATCCGCGAGAGCCTTGCCTTGACACCCAGATAGTCAATGTTTGTCCTTCTTGCCGTCCAGAGTATACGCAGCATTCGTCGCCAGCACCACATATCAACAACAACAACAAACCATCACGCCGTTTCTCCGCAGGGGTAGGCAGAGAGAATGGACCGCCATACTACTCTATCCTGACATATCTCTCTAGCTTCATACATGTGTCATACACGCACGTCGATTCTTCCGGCTTCTAATATGACCAACCTTTAAAGTTTGATTTATTTGGTCATGCCATGTTTTCCTCGGTCTACCTCGAGTCCGTACTCCATTTACATTGTTAACGTATACTTGTTTAACCATTCTTTCTTCACCCATGCGCTCCTTTCAGCGATCCTTTCAAAATACCTTCTTTCGCGCTACATTCCTTACTTACGAGGTCCGTTCAAAAAGTATCGCGAATTTTGTGTTTTTTCAAAAATTATTTGTATATTCATGAATTTCTATTTTGTTCCCTTCAAAAATTAACTGAACATTCAAACTGGCCGAACTTATCGGCATAAGTGAGAGACATGAGTACCAACATAACGCCACAAAAAAATCAAAAATCGAATATACGTAACCGGCGGAAATTCAAAATTCGCGATACTTTTTGAACATACCTCGTATAACAGCATTTTAGATTTTGTCGTACATTTTTCTATCACACATACGTTATAGGGACCTCATCTCTACCGCATTTATTCTGCTCTCATCTTTCTTCTGCCAGTTCCATGCTTCGCTTCCATACATATAAAGGTTGGGGCCAGAACTCCAACCATATATCGAAAGCATCAAATTTGGACCTCTCCGATGTTCGCATAGTCAAAAAATCGCAACCATAAAGGAATGATTTTAACCACGGAATGGTAATGTGTGAATGGAAAAAAAAGCCGTGGTTGGGCAAGGCGAAAACATGGCATGAACAAAAAATAATGAATTTCTAAAAGGCGGTCACATTTGAGGTAAGAAAAATCGGGGTGCGTGCATGTCACGATATATCATACGTGACCAACATTTGATACATAGATTAAAAAAAAAACAGAAAAAAAATCATAAGGGGACAAATCGGGAGAGCGGGCCGGCCAATCCAAATCGTCCCTAATTGAAATCCCGTGTTTATGTTAACCGTCCAGGGACCTTAAAAGATTTGAAGACCAACATCCAGGAAGAAATTGCCAAGATAACACCTGATATGCTAGCAAGAGTCGTGACAAACGCCAGAAATCGGTTTACTCAGTGAAATGTTAGAGATCGAGTAATTAACCTCGGTGGATAATATTGATGCATAGGCCAACGTGGAAGGACACCTCGCCAACCCGTCTGGCAAGCGTGGAGTTGTAATGCCAACCACCCCCCGTATGACATGTCATACGTGGAGAAGTATGGGGGAGGCCTATGTCCAGCAGTGGACGACAACGGCTGTTAAAGAAGAAGAAGAAGATGGAGAATGGGGGACGACACCTACCTGATTTGATCTTCAAAAACAAAGTAAAACAAAACTTTAGGTATGTGCCTACATTACAAAAAACAAAAACAAAAAAATCGAATTCATACAATGGGTTTTATTAAGTTTTGAAAAAATGAAGTTATGCTGCCGCAACCTTGAACATCCGTTTGAAAAGTAGGCCTCAACGTCAAACGCACGTTCCTCACTGTTCCAACGCATGATATCGACTAAACTGTATCAGGACAAAACTTTATAGTTCCGTCTCTTGAACGAGACTGAAACCTTCGCTACGACATCAACTGACTGGATGGCGCGTATTTTAAAAAAGGAAGTTATTCTGCCGCATCGTGCCACGTTTTCCTGCTGGGCTGGAGGCATTTGAGATGTGAACCTACCGAAGAATTGCTCATGTTTCATGGAGGGACCACGTTACAAATGAGGAGGTTCTCAGCAGAGTTGAAGAGAATAGGCACATGTTGAACACCATAGCGGAGAGGTGCGCGAGATGGATTGGTCATGTGTTGCGACACGAATGTTTCCTGCATGATGTGTTGGAGGGAATGGTCGAGGGATCGATTGGCAGAGGACGACCTCGCCAAGAGTACCTAGACCAGATTTGACGAGATATGGGCTGCACCTCTTATGCGGAGTTGAAGAGAGAGATAACCGAGCGGAGTGGAAGAGGAGATGCGTCGCCTTGCTGCAGACCAATCGTTAGATTGAGACCGGAGAAAAAGAAGACATTTTCCTGAGTTCTTGATAACATTTGCTACAGCCCCCGCGCTGCCTTATTTTGGCACTTCGTCACCTGAGAGTAAGAAGGTTCCAACTGTCAAGAGTAAAAAGCTGAGAAAAATGAAGTCAAAGTTTTGTTGGTTTCGGGTGTGTATCTTGGAATAAAAGGGTTCCATCTGAAGCAGATGAAACACTTTTACCGAGAAGCGTGTAAATTTGGACTGGCGACAGTTGGAATAACAAAGTTCTAAGTGTAAATGAATCCTTCAGTGAATCGTGTGTTTTGAATGATCAGATGGAACTTGATTCTTTTCGTAACATCAAAATGACGATACTATTACATGTTTTTTTTAATTGTACGTATAGATAAGGTTAGTAAGAACCCCTTTCACGAAAAAAAGCCAAATGTGGAATTTTGTTAGTTGGAACCCTCTTACTCTCAGGTGACGACTTGGAGAGTTGTAAACCTATTTAAATCAGTCGATTTGTAATACTGCAAAATACGTATGAGCGAAGTATGGAGTGTAAGTCTTAAAAAAACGGTTTCTAGACAAATACTGGTAACAATTTACACGTTTCCCTTGCACGCTCCACTAGTAACGCACGAAAGAATTTGAAAAGGTTAAAACGGTACGTAAAAAACCTATTCCAATAAATTACATCGCTGTGTTGTGTATGCACAATAGTAACTTTCCACATTTATCTCACTTTTTTCGTATTATGTATTAATAACAGAGTGTTTTTGGTGCAGAAACGCGGAGAGAGGTAAAAAAACTCGCGTAATAAACCAAAATAAATAATTTCATAATTATAATCTAATGATTTTTCTGAAATCTCTTGATGGAAGTTCATTTTAAATAATAATCTTCTTCTTCTTATTTTAATAGATCTGACGATCTGTCACACAGGAATCATGTCTCGTTGGATGATGAGGTCCAGCTGTCCTTCTATCTCTTAGGCGGTCTTCCAGGTCGGCGGTGTCCGGAGAAGCGGCTGTATATGCAAGTCTGTCACCATCCATTCGGGCTACATGGTCCCTCCAGTATCTTCTTCTGGATCTACTTCACTGAACGATATCCTCTATTTCGCAAGTTTTTCTTATGTCTACGTTGCGGACACGATCTCGGAGAGTTTTTCCAGTATTTCAGAATCTTAGCACCTTCATCTCCGATGTTCTTAGTAGTCCATTGGTTCGCACAGCGTACGTCATGATAGGTCGCACGCATGTTTTATAAATTTGGATCTTGCTGTCGATACGTATGTGTTTGTTTTTCCAGACCAGATTCTTCAGACAGCCTGACACGGCAGAGGCTTTACTGACTTGTTCTCGTACTTCGGTATAAAGGTCATTGTGGCTGCAGATCTCTACTCCTAAATATCTGAAACTCATTACTTGCTCTACAGGTATATCATCAACAGCCAGCTTACATCTTGTAGGTTGCCATAAATAAAAAGATAGATGCCTCAAACAAAAATATGTTATTTAATAGCCACTTCAAATTATTGTCTTTATTTCAAAAGTGATCGGTTTATCCAGGCTCTATAGACTGTTCTTTTTATCAAATCAAATCAGTTTATTTTCTCAAAAGATATTACAAACAACAATTATAGTTTAAGGCATCTATTGAGAACAGGTAAAACATACATAATACCAGGAACGCATGAGAGATGGTTCGACATTAGGAATACAAGATACTCTCCAAAGTCAAGAGTATTTGTCTTCTAAACGTACTTTCACGAATATGAAAGACGTCGATCTCCGAAGCGATCATGTTCAGCAGTTTGATTGCTCTCCCCACCGGCATCACCAGAGGCAGGTTGGTTCTGCATGCTGGGAGATAAAACGGTCTGCGCTGAAGCTGTCGAAGAATTTTAAATTTTCTTTATTGAAACCGGCCAATAAATAAAATTATTGTACAATAGCGTAAATGTATAACTGAAAAATATTAAAAATGAGTAATTATTATATTTATTTGCCTGTGGGAAGAGCAACCAGTCTGCTGAACACGATCTCCTGGGAGTTAGTGAAAGTACGTTCAGAAGACAAATACTTTTGACTTTAGAGAATATCTTGTCTTCGTAAAGTCGAGCAATCTCTCAAGCGTTTCTGGTATTTTACCTGTTCTTACATAGGTGCCTTAAATTATAATAATGTGTGAAATGTCTTTTGAGGGAATTAACTAATTTGATTGATTGATATTACAGTTATTAGAATAAATTTGTACTAGTTACATAGTACCAGTAAGGTAATTTTAATAACTTCATTCCGGATTATGGTGCGAGATTATTGACATTCCCTTGTAGCTGTTAGAGTCTCCATTGCAGAGACTTATCTCTGGTCTATTGGCCACCAATAGGCACGCCTTATTAGAATTGAGGTGATGTAGATTTCGTTTTCAGTAGCGTATACCCAAATAATCTGTCTTAATAGATATTATTGCTATGATAATTAACATACAAGTAAAAATATATGGGTGATACTCTCGCGTGGTAGAAGTAAAATTTCTTAGCTCCTAGAAAAATTAGGAATTTCGTGGATTGCTTTACCAATAAAAATACCAAATTGTTCTCTTTTTGTTTTCAAATCTAATTAAATCAGTTTATTCCATCAATAGACATTACAAAATTAACTTTTAAGGCATCAATTGAGAACAGAAACGCATGAGAGATGGTTCGACATTAGGAAGACAGGATACTCTCCCGAATTAAGAGTATTTGCCTTCTGAACGTACTTTCACTAATACGAAAGACGTCGATCTCCGAGGAGACCGCGTTCAGCAAATTAATTGCTCTTTCCACCGATGTTACCAGAGGCAGGTTGGTTTTGGCGGCCGGTAGGTAAAACAATTTATGCTGTCGCTGTCGGAGTCTATCAGGGACAAAAAGACGAACACTACACTTCTGTCATACAACAATAAGCGGATTATCCGGGACACTCGAGTCATTGAAAACATATTTTATAATAACAAAAATATTTCACAAAAGTACCTACTTATAATGCAAACAAAAACTTAAATCAGTCACAATGATATTGGGCATTTAGTTCACATTTGCGCCACCGCCAGCGCATGTTTGTGGCTCTATAGTCGTGTCATAAAGTTTCGAGTTTGCAATAAAGCACCCGCAGCGTAGTTCATACTCATAAAACATTGTCATTAATTTTATTTTACTGTGAAAAAGATTTCAATGCGTCTTCTGGATGGTTGCCGCGCTTTACATGGTAAACAGAGATAAGGCATCCGACAAATTTCTGTTCATGGCGAACACTCATGGCTGTCAACACGTGCGTCTTACTGAGCATGTTGGTATGCATATGTGCATATAGCGGAGTTTTATATTTTATCTTTGTTTACATTTTTTTTAAATTTTTCGGATTTCCCGGGAAACCGATTATACGGGATTCTTTTTCACCATCTATCCCGGAAAATCAGGAGTGTACTGTAAACCAGAAAAAATCTCGGCATGCGCATCGTGTGCATTTCGATTTTTTCGAATTACTTTCGAAGAGAATTGAAGTATTCCTCTCTCGCTCTCCTGTTTTTAAAAATTCTCGTAATCTTTATTGAAGACATCAATGGTAAATCTGTATATGATATAGTGTCAAATGCAAATACAAGCAGTGAATGCGGTGCGAATAAAAATGTTATGAACAAAATAATGAAAGGGTCTTTAACTGTGACGACCTTCGTGGGCGAGTGGTAAGTGCATTGACTGCCACCCCGAAGGTTCCGGGTTCGATTCCCGGCGAGGGCAGTGTGATAGTCACACTGTCTTTGGTCTAGTGTAGAATTCACGTGACAATAAAATGGTGATAGATAAGCTACCTATAACATGTCACGAGAATCACTATGATAGCTATAATACCCTTTACATCGATTTGGCTCATGCTGTCATGATGTAAAAAGCGATTCAACAAAATCTATATATATAAAACAAAGTCAAAAATCGTGTTAGTTACACCATTTATAACTCGAGAACGGCTGGACCAATTTTGAAGATCTTATATTTGCTGGATTTGTCTCCGTTCCGGATAACAGAATAATTATTAAAACATTTGAAAAAATCACTTGAATGATTTAAAATTAATTATATTTGTCGTACGTTTGACTAAATTTGACTTAATAAACGACGTATAAAATCAAAATGGCGTGTATTTTAGTTTCGGTATCGTCCGTAGGTGGTGTATTGTTGATGCCAGATGTCAATACTCAATGTGAAAGATTTGAGTTGAGGTTATTTTTTAATCGTCGCCGGGATTTTTGGTTTTCTTTATTAATTTTAGATTAACAATGCCCAAAGTTATAAAAATCAGTATAAGAGAGACTATTCTAAAAGTTAAACCCCTTTTGTGAAGGAGAGCAGAGAATATTTGCGCCATTAATACCATTCGAAAAAGATGACAGATGAGTGTTCCGTGGAGATTAAATAACCGATTTATGATTAGTGAATAATAATAAAAATACGTATTGTATATTTTGTATTGATTTTATAGGTGTATCTGTGTACATTCGGTCCAGAGAATTGTTACCATACGAAATTCAGCCGCGAGTACTTAATAAACGAAATATTTGGCTAGATGAAGACGAGGAATTTCTTTTTTCAATTGATAGGGACACTGAATCATCAAACTCTTCAGATGATGAATATGATGATGCTAATGATGAAAACGGAGTTCATTGATGGATCACACTTATTCAAAATTATGTTGTCTGCTATTTAATTGTTTTAACGTGTTTTGATGAATGTCGGAAAGTCAAAGGTGTTAGTTTTTGAAAGGGAAGAGCAAATGACAGTTTGTAATATAAGTGTAAATGAAGAGAACTTGGAACAGGTGAGGGAATTTGTGTATTTAGGTAGCATGTTCACAGCGGATGGCCGAACGGACAGTGATGTTGAAAAAAGGGTTGGTGCGGGTAACAAAGTGAATGGAGCTTTAAAAGTAGTTATTGGAAACAAGAATTTATCAATGAAAGCGAAAATGGCCGTTCACAATGGAGTTCTGGTCCCAACTCCTATGTATGGAAGCGAAGCATGGAACTGACAGAACAAAGATGAGAGCAGAATAAATGCGGTAGAGATGAGGTCCCTAAGACGTATGTGTGGTAGAACGATGTATGACAGAATCTCAAATGCTGATATTAGGAAGGAATGTAGAGCGAAAGAAGGTATTATGAACAAAATTATGAATGGTTCGTTGCGTTGGTTCGGACATATGGAGCGCATGGGTGAAGAAAGAATGGTTAAAAAAGTATACGTTAACGATGTAAATGGAGTAAGGAGTCGAGGTAGACCGAGAAAAACATGGCATGTCCAAATTAATCAAATATTAAAGGTTGGTCATGTCAGAAGCCGGAAGAATCGACGTGCGTGTATGACTCGATGTATGAATGTGGAGGAAGCTAGAGAGGTGTGCCAGGATAGAGTAGTGTGGCGGTCCATTCTCTCTGCCTACCCCTGCGGAGAAACGGCGTGATGGTTTGTTGTTGTTGTTGTATTAAATTCATTTATTTATAATAATAAAATAATAAGAATGATAATAATCATAATAATAATTCAAACAGTAATTAGAAGGAACAATCATACATAATATAGAGTCAAAAACGATGAATCCTAATATATTAAAGACGATAAACATTATAAGGAAGCAGATTGCATTAGTAAGAAAGGGACAAAAATGGAAGGTAGTATTAATATTTTTTTGGTAGATTGTATAAAGGAAAAGTTTTTAATGTACTACATACGAGTATATACTAAGGGGGAATAAGCTGGAATTAGGTTATTTATAACATTCAATTCACGTGCCTTTGCTTTAAAAATTTCAAAATTTTCTAATTTATCAATTTTTTTTTAAATTGTTTGCTATATGCAAAAAAAATGTGTTTTTGGAATTGAAATGATGGTCAAAATTCACACAATGATTCTGTTTTTGTATTAAATGTTGTGTTCATATAACCTCTTCAAAATGATCGACCCGTCTTTCCAATATACACGGCATCACAATCCTCACAATTAATCTGGTAGATTCCACTTTGGTTGAATATATTGTCGCGAAAAAATAAAAAACACAATTGTGATACATAAAACAAAGTTTTTAATTAACAATTTATAATTCATTTTAAGTATTAATGCAGGCTTCCACGTGAATTATATTCCATTGTAATTAATATTTTTAATTTTGACATTTGCACATTTCATGAACTTAATTCATTTTAAGTATTAATTGTAATTCAATAAAAAGGTGAATTAAATTTAGCTAATAAGTTAACACAACATTTATTGATTCTGAGGCGGTACGAAGTTCGTCGGGTCAGCTAGTAATTATAATAATAAACAAAGAAAACAAACAAACCATCACGCCGTTTCCCCGCAGGGGTAGGCAGAGAGAATGGACCGCCACACTACTCTATCCTGGCAAACCTCTCTAGCTTCCTCCGCATTCATACAACGAGTCATAAACGCACGTCGATTCCTCCGACTTATAACATGACCACGTTTTCCTCGGTCTGCCTCAACTTCGTACTCCATTTACATCATTAACGTATACTTTCTTAACCATTCTTTCCCCATCCATGCGTTCCATGTGTCCGAACCATCGCAGCGATCCTTTCATAATTTTGTTCATAATACCTTCTTCGCTCTACATTCCTTAATAATAATAATAATAATGACGTGGAAAAAATAGAAAAAAGAGGAATAATGACGAAGAAAGTATATGTAAACGAACAATAAATAGAGAAAGACTGAGAAAATCGTGGCACGATCAAATAAATAAAATATTAAATGTCGGCCACGTGAGTAGTCGGAAAAAACGACGTGCATGCATGACATGCATGGCGGTCTTTCTACTCACTCCTTTGGTGAGACGTCGTGATGGTTAGTTAATTAGTTTGTTATAATTTATCATAACTAGCATGGATTGGGCTCGTATGCCGAGCTGAAGAGACCAGAGCAATCAAGACCCTGTACGCGTCTAGACCGACTGGAGTAAGACCTCCAGGAAGGCCTAGACAGCGCCTAATGGACAATGTTCTGGCTGATCTGGCTAGGTTGGGCGAATCGGACTGCTGGGAGCAAAAGGCGCAGGATCGAGGGCTTGAAAGAAAATCATCAAGGAGGCTAAAACTCTTCAAGAGTTGTATAGCCATAGGAAGTAATTTATCAGGTTTTTCTGGCTTGACAAACGTGGCCAACCAAAATAAGTGGTGACTTATGAATTATAAATCTTACGCTACGCCACTGTCATGGTATTATGCACAAAACATTGTTATGATTAGGAGTAGAAACTATTTTGGGATGAAGCAAAAAATTGTCACACCCGATTATTCCACAGCAAAAAAAACTCTCGGATTTCACAATGGATTTTTTGTCTACATTAAGCTGAATGGTGCACCCAGATACAAGTCATTGTGTTCTATGGTAGTGTGTAAGAACTTGTTATATAATTTACATAATACTTATGCGTGAAATGGAAGCTTAGAGATGGAAAAAGTATGTTAAAGTAAGTATATTAAACATTTTAGAAACTGACGAATTTGTGATAAAACATTATATGATGGAATGGAAATCTATAAACATACCATAGACAACTTATAGATATTTTAATCCATAGAAAAAGCAGATGTTCGGTGCGAGTCTAAGAGGCCGATTAAAAATGAAGAAATTAAACGTAGAACCGGAGTTGTCAACATCATGGATCGTACATTGACATTAAAGTAACGAAGGGTGGGACACACAGCAAGAAATGATAATAATACGTAGATTTCTTCTTCGATGGCCCTACAGCATATATCGAGCCTTAGCCTCTATTATTCGTCGCCTACTTCGACTCCTGTCTTCCGCTTCGACCCTCTAATCTGATACTTGTAACGTTATTTTACGGACAACCCTCGTATCTATAAGATCTATAAACATAGACAACTTATAGATATTTTAATCCATAGAAAAAGCAGATGTTCGGTGTGAGTCTAAGAGGCCGATTAAAAATGAAGAAATTAAACATAGAACTGGAGTTGTCAACATCATGGATCGTACATTGACATTAAAGTAACGAAGGATAGGACACAAAGCAAGAAATGATAATAATAGGTAGATTTTTTCTTCGATGGTTCTATAGCACATATCGAGCCTTAGCCTCTATTCGTCGCCTCCTACTCCTCCTGTCTTCCGCTTTGACCCTCTAATCTGACACTTGTAATGATTTCACCCCATCTCTCCTAACTTTACCCTCCCATTCCAGCCATGGTCGTCAAATTGGTCTTCTACCATCTGAATTCGACTCCAGCATTCTTTTGTGTGACGCGACCGGCACATCTTAGTCTATTCAGTCTAAATTGTGTGGAGAGACTGGGAGCTTTGTAAATATTGTACAGCTCGTCATAATGCCGCACTCTCCAGCCACCGTCATTCACAAGTCCCAGGATTCTGCGAAGCATCCTTCTCTCAAAAGTATCCAGTCGCTCTGCGGACATAGTAGCAATAATAGGTAGACACCCAGATAAATCTAATGTCATGGACAAATAGAAGAGGTATCGGAAGGTCATACAAGAGATGGGCCTACAATATATCCTCATTAGCTGGTAAACATCAGAGAATAGGCGATCGACAGGAAGGAGTGCATACATTTGGAAGAGGCCTCTATCCAGCAGTTGGAAGATCTAATAAGATCTATAAAAATAACTATAAAAAACGCTGATCAATCACTTTGTGTCAATACTAGATTAGGTACTGCAATGAAGGCCATGCCAACTCACCAAAATAGCAAATGAATAAACTCCAGTCTGCATTCAATGCTGCATCAAGGTTGGTAAAAGGGGTGCTGAAGAGTTGTCATATAACCATTCAACACAACACCTTAAGGTATTCTATTGGTTTAAATGTTTAGAAATAATAAAATACAACCTCTGTTGGATGGTCTTTAAGGCCTTGCATGGGATGGCACCAGCTTAAATCTTGTCTTCCTAATGTCGAACCATCTCTCATGCGTTTCTGGTAGTATACTATACACAATATAGTATTTTACCTGTTCTCAATAGATAGATGCCTTAAAAAATAATTTTGTAATGTCTATTGATGAAATAAACTGATTTGATTTGATAGACGTCTATCTGATCTCTGCATCACCAAGAGCCTGAATGGGAGGTAGTCTATGTTGCGATCAGCAATGTCTTTTGCGATGGGCAGATTGTCTGTGCCAAAAAGCTGTTTTCGCACAAACTTTGGGGATTGAACTTTAGCGGTAATACGGATTAGAGACGACAACTCTTACAGCAAAAAGTGTCCACAGGCTCAAGTGTACACAGAGGTCCATGGAAAGACGTATACTTGGTGTGAGCTTGCGTGACCGCATAAGGAATGAAGAAATCAGACGCCGCACCAGGGTTGCTGACGTCATGGACCGAGTGGCAAAATTGAAATGGCAATAGTCTGGACACTTGGCTAGACAGGGTGGCAACAGATGGGCACCCAGGATACTCAGTTGGAGACCATGGGCAAATAGGCGAAGTGTCGGAAGGCCACCGATGAGATGGACCGATGATATTGTCAAAAGGGTTGGAAAATCTTGGATACGAAGGGGGCAGGATAGAGACGAGTGGAGGAAATTGGAAGAGGCCTATATCCAGCAGTGGAGGGAAGAAGGCTAGCAAAGAAGACGAAGAAGGTAAATGGCTTATTAATATTTTAATATCAATAATTAAAAAATGCCCTACTGACAACTCATGGTTTGAGTACAAGTCCCGGCTTTTGACAGTTACGAATTGGAAGTTTTACGCGTGCGCGAATTGTTTAAATCGTGCAGAACGTTCTTTTTGTATTTCAGTTTTGCTATTATGGTTTAGGTAATATTTCAAAGAGTCTTGTTTAGTTGATTTATCTATCTTGGGATAATTTGGGTTTGTGTGTCGATTGCTGCGATGAAACGCCATCTGCAGCGAAAATATCACAACTAGGGCTCAAAATAAAACTAGATGTTTTTTTAAAGACTGCTTTAACTTCTGCCTTTATTTCGCATTAACAGGCTGACCAATCTGTCGATGCCAGCGAACCTGTCGAAATACAAAAGACAGCTTACTGACACTCTGCTCATTTTGGCACCTACATCCAACCCTTTCAGCTCTTTCATACACTTGTCCATATATAGATTAAATAACTACGGAGACATTACGCAACGCTGTTTGACCTTTATTGATATTAAACCAGATTGGAACATTCAGTCAGACACAAGTAATAATTTCCGTGAAGAGCGACTATAGTTGCCGTGATCAGTTTTGTGCTTATTCCATATTCAGACAATATTTTTCATAATTTATAACAAACTAACGATCACGCCAAATAATGGACCGCCACATTTGTCTATCCGGTTATATTACTTTTGATTCCCTTACATTCATATATCGTATCATGTCAAATTGCAATCAAACTGCCGAACATGATCGCTTCGGAGATCGATGTCTTTCATATTCGTGTACGTTCAGAAGACAAATACTCTTGACTTTGGAGAGTATCTTGTATTCTTAATGTCGAACCATCTCTCATGCGTTCCTGGTATTATATATTTATTATATTTTACCTGTTCTCAATATGTCTTAAACTATAAAAATAGTTTCTTTTGAGAAAATAAACTGATTTTTCTCCGACTTCTTACGTGGACGAAATTTAATATTTGATTGATTTGATCGTAACACGTTTTCCTCGGTCTTACTCTATTCCTTGTCCCGTACACATCGTTAATTTATACTTTCTTCATTCAATTCATCTATATATTAAATAAATATATCAATTGCAGTAAAAAGAATCGTGTGAATATCTCATTTGCCAATTTTAAAATGTTCATTATAAAATGTATAGTGACTACACAGCACCATAACGCGCGGATACTTTGATAATACAGTAGGAGAAAGGTTATTATAAATACTTGATTATTTATTTAGTTATTAATCTATAGAGTTAACGCCCGGTTACGGGCTTACGTGTGTTGATTAGTTAAACTGTAACAAGGCGCCCAACGTGGGGCCCACTATAAAATGGCGCCCAGCGTGGGGCTCGCTACAAAGTAGCAATATGTGTCACATAAAAACGTTGTTTCTTTGTTCTAAAGTTATGGAAAATAACATTTAAACTATATATAATAAACAAATACTCGTTAACCTTAACAAGAGTAACACTAGTTAGCAATTATGATATATATTTCCCTCTTAAATGGTTCTAGTGAATGATTTATAACTTTTTAACAATGATTTACTTAAGTTATGGGGGAATCGTGCTCAAGACGAAATACTTTTTGTTCTGAGGTGTTAAGCCGATAGTTGCTATGTCATTTTATCAGATAGGGATACCATGATTTAAACATTCTGCGACTAAAATCTTTAACCTAATCAAATCAAATATTTTTTTTTCTCAAAAAATAATACAAATAAAAATTATCGTTTAAGGCATCTATTGAGATCAGGTTAAAAAATAATATATACAAGAAATCCAGGAACGCATGAGAGATGGTTCGATTTTAGGAATACAAGATACTCTCTAATTTCATTTGAGTATTAGTCTTCTGAACGTATTATACTTTCACTAATATGAAAGACGTCGATCTCCGAAGTAATCATGTTCATCAGTTTGATTGCTCTTCCCACCGGCATCACCAGAGGCAGGTTGATTCTGCGTGCTGGGAGATAAAAAAAGTTTCTGCTGACGCTGTCAAAGATCTTCAAAGAATCCCCTGATAAGTCTGAAGAAATTGGTAAGTGTGAACTCATCCCTCCTTATCTTTTACTAATGTTACATTTATTATTATTAAACAACTTCATATTAAAGTAGTCAAAGTGAAAAACTTACCTTATACAACTTTTCGCCACAAACACATGAACTGAAATAATATTTCCACGCGACAAAATCAAAATATTCCACATCATTTTCATTCTTTGAGCTGATACGTGAATGTTGTTATGGTGTGAATATTTTAGCTGATAAGAGCATTATGTCATCTTAACTAACTATGCATCTTCAGCACAATTCCACTATTATATTTTATTGACATTTACATAATACAATAGCTAATAAAAACACCCATTGTTGGACTGTACTCGTATGATCAATCAATGCCTTGCTTAGAATTTATGAGTTTATAAACATGTGCATAAGATGACTTACTTTACGTGTATCTATGGATGGTGTTCTAGAAAGGATATTTAAAATTAATACGAATGAAAACGTCTGTTTTTTAGAAGTTTTATTTTATTTTACGGGAACGACACGTTCCCATTGCTAGGGTATTACTCGTATAAAATTTTTGAAAGGAGACGTGTTCATTTGTTTATTTTATATTCGACATCACATTTGATTACATTATATACAATGTAATTACATATAAGTATGTAACATATAAAATCCAAGTAAAAAGAGGTATCCGACAGGGAGATACAATATCCTCAAAACTGTTTACACTTGCACTGGAATAGGTTTATAAGAAGCTTAATTGGGAAAACAAAGGAACTCGTATCGATGGTAGATACTTGAACCATCTACGATTTGCCGACGATATAGTTATAATTAGTAACAGTCCCGAGGAATTAGCAAAAATGCTCCAAGAGCTGAAGAAGGTCTCCAAAACAGTAGGGTTATGTATGAACTTGGCCAAAACAAAAGTAATGGGCACACACAAGGTCGAGGTTGATGGCAGAATTATTGAAAAAGTTCATATCCGATTAGATAAAGAAAATCAGACGGAAGAACTAAAATGAGGAATCGGACTAAGTTGGGCTGCCTTTGGGAAACTGGGATACATATTAAAAAAAATAAAAAAACACCCATCAACTTGAAGAGCAAAGTGTATGAAGCTTGTGTTCTGCCAGGAAGTACATATGGTCCTGAAACTGCCACTCTGACAAAGCACAGTGCAGAGAGACTAAGAGTCATGCAGCGAGCGATGGAGAGGGCCTGTACCTTAGAGATAGAGTCAGGAACGAAACGGTGAGGGATAAAACAAGAGTCACAGACGTGATCCACCGGGTGACGACTTTAAAATGGAAATGGGCAGGGCATGTCGCTAGAGCTGCAGACGAAAGATGGACCAAATACTGCTGAATTGGATACCGAGAGACACGAGAAGAATAGTAGGAAGACCACAAATGAGGTGGAGGAATGACCTGGAACGATACGCTGGGGTAATATGGATGCAGACTGCGCAGGAGAGATCGACATGGAGGGGCATGGAGGAGGCTTTCGTCTAGAAGTGGACGGCGATAAGCTGAAGAAGAAGAATAAGAATTATATGTAACGTAAGTGTGAACGAAGAGAACTTGGAGCAGGTGATTACAGCAGTACGCTTTTAACGCTACTGCTGAATATTTGGAGCTTGAGCTTTTCCGATTATTGTAGATATTTAGAATTATTGTAGATCTTGATTTTGCTTTCCAATTACATATCTTAATAGCACGAATGGTACCGTGTCAAAGTGAAAAGACAATTGAAAACAACACGCATTGTGTTTAGAGGAAATACATTCTAACATACAGTCATTTGATTGATACCGTTTATTGCCCAAGCACCCACTGGATATGGTAATTAAACGCATTGCGTAGTAGTAAGAGTAACGTGTATGGTGTATTAAGTGTAATCTGTGACAGCCTGCTCCCCGAGTGTTAACCCTAGAGTTGCTGATTAATCTTCCTGGTGACAATAATTGGCCCTACTCCCCCCCTAGCCGCTAGGGATTGGCAAACCTAAATCGATTTTTATCTCACAATCGAGTGGATATCCCTTACGTATGTAAAATGAAGCAGCTTTCGGAAACATGGGACTTGAACTTGGTGGCTATTCCTCTTACATCTGATGGGAACATTGTTGGAAGGTGATTTGGTGGGGGGAGTAAGGGGGATCCTATTGACTCTTCGAGCGGTGCATGGCCATCACCGTGGTGATGGCCATGCTACGCTGGAGGATTGATCTGATACCAAGTACCTATCCACACCTCCTCGACCTTGGTCTCCCCTGGAAACTATGCGAAATGTTAGAGATCGAATGTGAATAACCTCGGTGGATAATATTGATGCATGAGGCTAACGTGGAAGGACACCTCGCCAACCCGTCTGGCAAGCGTGGCGTTGTGATGCCAACCACCCCCCGTATGACATGTCATACATGGAGAAGTATGGGGGAGGCCTATGTCCAGCAGTGGACGACAACTGCTGTTAAAGAAGAGAAGAAAGATTTGGTGTGTTGTTAGTTTATGCGGGGCATGATTTCTGTGGCCCGGAGTGTTTCTCTGAAGGAAGATCGATTTTGGGCGCTTGTGGCGGCTGGGGGTGTTTGGTTCGTAATTTGAGAGGTCTTTTATTGTGGGGTTAGGATGTGAAGGGAGTCCTTTGTAAAAACGTTCGGCAAGTTTCAGAATGAATTAATCTATCATCGGGATTCCCGATTCTAGGTGCAGTTGTGTGATCCTGGTCCATGAAGGCGCACCAAGCGATAAAGCCTTATTGGGTTAATCCTTAAAAACCGGAAAATACCGATCATCCTGAAACGAAAAGTCCATAAAGTCTGCGTTCTGCCAGTTGGTACTTATGGTCTTGAAATTGTAACACTGTCCAAACAAAGTGTCGAGAAACTACGAGTGACCCAAAGAGCCATGTTAGGAATAAGCCTAAGAGACAGAATCAGAAACGACACGGTGAGAGAAAAACAAAGGTCACTGACATCATCCACCGGGTGACGACTCTAAAATGGCAATGGGCAGGTCACGTAACCAGAGGCTCAGATGAAAAGTGGACAAGAAGACGGCTGATTTGGAGACCGTGGACGGCAAAGATAAGTGTAGGATGGAAGGATGACCTGAACACATATGTCGGAATAACCTGGATGCAGTCTGCGCAAGACAGAGTGGCTTGGAAGCGAATGAAGGAGGTCTTTGTCTTTGAGTGGACGGGAATAAGCTAAAGAAGGAGAAGAGAATAAAAATACAGATGGGCCGACGATGTAGCAACAATAACTGGTAAAGAAAAACAACGATTTAGAAAGACGAGCAATATAAAGGAGTAGAAACGTTCGGAAAAGGTCTATATCAACCAGTGTAGAGAACATGACCGAGGAAGAAGAAGAAGAGTTATAATAAAACATTTTTTTTAAACGACAGTAGATTTATAACGCTTTCCGATTTTAACAGATATACTTTGTGTGTGAATTTATTATTTTATTTCCTAATCGATTAATCGAATCATAGAAATAATCGATTGTAGTTTAAGGTAAATCCATCACTAGTCTTCACAACCGCAGAGTGTGGGCTATCTGGTATCGTAGATTTATATTAATTCTGCTCAGTTGCGAGTTGTACTCCCAGGAGTGCAGACGTGCAGGCGGGTAGTTTGGTCATCTGTCACCTGTTATTATTTGTCACCTATTCAATTATTATATGCGAGTGCCAGACATCGATCCCTGTGACAGGAAGAACGGCTATATCCTACGGTAAGCCACTCACATCATAATAACTAACAATGTACGTTATACAGACACCTGACATTTTATTTCTAAACAAAAAAAAAACACAAATTTGAAACATTGTTATTATAATATCACAATTTATATTTATGAAATTGTCGCGACAGCTATGTTGCTTATCACTCTTGATGATGCCAGCATAGGTTGGGGAAACAGCTGTTGCGACAAATTCGTGAAAATGAATTATGACACTTACGAGTATATTAATTATTTTGTTCCTAACACTTTCATTCGCACTGCATTTTTTTTCTTCTTTAAAAATACTACCCTCATGTATGGAAGTGAAACTTGGAGCTGGCAAAAGAAGGATGAAAGCAGGATAAACGCCGTAGAAATGAGATCACTAAGAAGAAACTAACTAACTAACTATCCATCACGCCGTCTCCCCGAAGGGGTAGGCAGAAAGAATGGACTGCCACACCTTGTTTCCTGACATATTTCTCTCGCTTCCTCAACATTCATACATCGTGTCATGCTCTGACTCCTCACATGGCCGACATTCAATATTTGATTTAATTGATCGTGCCACGTTTTCCTCGGTCTTCCTCTATTTCTGGTTCCATTTACATCGTTAACATATAATTTTTTACCATTATTTTTTCATTCATTCTTTCCATATGTCCAAACCATCTTAATTATCCTTTCATTATTTTGTTGATAACACCATCATTCGCACCGCATTCACTTCTTATATTTTCATTCGACACTATCATACACAGAGTATCCACACATTCGTCTAAGAGATCTCATTTCTACTGCATTAATTCTACTTTCATTCTTCTTTTGCCAGTTCCATGCTTCGCTTCCATACATAAGGGTCGGTAGAAGAACACTATTGTGCACTGCCATTCTAGCTTTTCTGGATAGGTTTATATTTATGAGATTATATTTATTTATATGTATGAGATTGTCGCGACAGTTATAGTTGCTTATAACTCTTGATGATGCCAGCATAGGTTGGGGAAACAGCTGTTGCGACAAATCATGAAAATGAATTATGATACTTTTATTCATAAATTTGTTCATAACACTTTCATTAGCACTGTATTTTTTTTCTTCTTTAAAAAGATTACCCTCATGTATGGAAGTGAAGCTTGGAGCTGGCCAAAGAAGGATGAAAACAGGATAAACGCAGTAGAAATGAGATCACTAAGAAGAATGTGCGGGAAAACGTTGTATGATAGAATACCGAACGATGTAATAAGAAAGAAATGTAAGGCAGATGACTGCATCATGGATAAAATTAAAAAAGGATCCCTGAGATGGTTTGGACATATGGAACGAATGGATGAGAGTAGAATGGTTAAAAAGTTGTACACAAGCAGCGCGAGTGGAAAAAGAAGCCCAGGACGACCGAGGAAAACATGACATGACCAAATTAATCAATTACTAAAAGGCGGTCACATTTGAAATCGGAATAATCGGCTTGCATGCATGGTACGATGAATGAATGTAGAGGAATCCCGAGAGGTATACCATTGTGGCGATCCATCCTCTCTGCCTACCACCCGTGGAAATGGCGTGATGGTTAGTTAGTTAAAAAGACTAACACCAAAGATTTAAATCAATGATATTTTTTTTACAATCTTCAATATGAGCAGAAAATAGGTCATTATCATGATGAAGGAATCTGGTCGTGTCCAGTCTTGAACCCAAGTCCCCTGGATCAGGAGCCAAGCGTTCTATCCTCTAGACCACCACCCGATTCACTTCTGATATATTTTCATTTGATACTCTATCCTACACAGATTTTCTTAACATTCGTCTAAGAGATCTCATTTCTACTGCATTTATTCTACTTTCATCCTTCTTTTGCCAGTTTCCTTACAAATATCAACCCAAGATACTCAATAATATTGTTTTCAATTTAAACATTTAATAATGCGTTAAAAGCGTTAACTATGGGGGGAAACAGCAGGCCTCACTTGGGATGATGTTAAGCATCAGGCATGCGATAGAGTCGGGTGGAGAAGATTCCTTGAGGCCCTATGGACAGGACAAAGAGAAGAAGAAGAAGAATGTTGAAGTATAACAGTGTTTCCTACCTAACCCATCATGCTAACACGCCGTTTCCCCGCAAGTATAGGCAGATAGAATGGACCGCCACACTACTCTATCCTGACACACCTCTCTAGCTTCCTCCACATTCATACAACGAGAAATATACGCACGACGATTCTTACGACATTTGACATGATCAATCTTTCAAATTTGATAAATGTTGGCATGTTTTCTTCGGTCTACTTCGACTCCATACTCCATTTACATCGTTAACGTATACTCTCATAACCATTCTTTCTCCATCCATGTAGTCCATATCTCCGAACCAACGCAGCGATTCTTTCATAATACCTTCTTCCACTTTACATTCCTTTCTTATATCAGCATTTGAGATTCTGTCGTACGGATTACATGGATTATATAAAAGCATTACGTATTAAGAGTTCTGACTACCATACCGAAAGTCCTGGGTTCGATTCCTGGCGATGGCAGTGTGATTGTCAAACTTTGGTCCGGTGTAGAATTCACGTGATAATAAAATGGCAATAGATTAGCTATTTATCACACGTCACGAGAATCAGTATAAGAGCTAAAAACGGCCGTTCACAATGGAGTTCTGGTCCTAACCCTTATGTATGGAAGCGAAGCTTGGAACTGGCAGAAGAAAGATGACAGCAGAATAAATGCGGTAGAGATGAAGTTACTAAGGCGTGTGTGTGGTAGAACGATGTACGACAGAATCTCAAATTCTGATATAAGAAAGGAATGTAGAGCGAAATAAGGTATTATGAACAAAATTATGAAAGGATCGCTGCGATGGTTCGGACATATGGAGCGAACGGGTGAAGAAAGAATGGTTAAAATAGTATACGTTAACGATGTAAATGGAGTACGGAGTCGAGGGAGACAGAGGAAAACATGGCATGACAATATTTTTTTTTTTTTAAAGGTTGGTCATGTTAGAAGCCGGAAAAATCGACGTGCGTATATTACTCGCTGCATGAATGTGGAGGAAGCTAGAGAGGTGTGCCAGGATAGAGTAGTGTGGCGGTCCATTCTCTCTGCCTACCCCTGCGGGGCAATGGCGTGATGGTTTATTTTTGTTGTTGTTGCAAAACATAAATTGTATACAGTCATTTGGTTCAAACGACCTGTTGTATACAAAAAAAAAACTATTAGAAGGTACTACATGTAAGATAGATTATTACGTTTTGGGGAAGCCAAAATATTGGAGATGGCTTGCCTAAATGGGATATCGTGGACCCCCCTTGATGTCTCATGGACCCCCAATTCCTTTTTTAATGACGTGGACCCCTTGGGGTCGATATAGACCACTTTGGGAATCACTGCTTTAAAGATAATCACGCCACAAAGGTTAGTTAGTTTCGGTAGCAAAAATGTCATTTTATTATTGGTTTCTGAATCGTTTTCATTCTCCTTCTAACAAATAAATCATTCGTAATATAAATATGTCCAAACAAAGTGCCGAGAGACTACGAGTGACCCAAAGAGCCATGGAAAGAGCCATGTTAGGAATAAGCCTAAGAGACAGAGTCAAAAACGATACGGTGAGAGAAAAAACAAAGGTCACTGACAGCATCCACCGGGTAGCGACTCTAAAGTGGCAATGGGCAGGTCACGTAGCCAGAAGCTTAGACGAAAAATGAACAAGAAGACTGCTGACTTGGAGACCGTGGACGGCAAAGAGAAGTGCAGGGCGACCGCAACTACAGTGGAAGGACGATCTGAACAGACATGTCGGAATAACCTGGATGCAGTCTGCACAATAATAGAATCGAATATTATAGACCTAAACTGAGAATACTCCTCATCAAGACCTATGTATGGAGTAGCTTGATGTACGGCTGCTAGGCATGGTGCCTATCCGAAAGAGATAAACGGAGACTAGAGGCTTTTGAGATGTGGTCCTATAGAAGACTATTAGGAATTTCCTGGAGAGACCACATCACAAATGGAGAGGTTTTCTAAAGAATCGAAGGAGGAAGGCACCTGCTCAGGACCTTGTCCGAATGGCGTGCAAGATGGATCGGCCATGTAATACGA
This sequence comes from Lepidostoma basale, assembly GCA_022606425.2. NCBI lineage: Eukaryota > Metazoa > Arthropoda > Insecta > Trichoptera > Lepidostomatidae > Lepidostoma > Lepidostoma basale. The sequence goes on along the minus strand of JAHDVF020000745.1, from coordinate 51,118 downwards.
CAAGAAGGCCTCTTGCATTCCATAATGGAGGGTATGACCGAGGGGAGAAACTCTAGGGGACGCCCACGCCGAGAGTACCTGAAGGACCTATTGGTGGACGTGCGCTGCTCATCATATGCAGATTTCAAAAGAGCCGCACAAGACAGGGAAGAATGGAAGAGAAGAATAGAGGAAATCGCTGCAAACCAATCCCAGGATTGAAACCAGAGGAGGAGGAGTCTGCGCAAGACAGAGTGACATGGAAGCGAATGGAGTGGACGGGAATAGACTGAGGAAGAAGAAGAAGAAGAGAATATAAATATATATTAAACAACGAGTAACAATTTGTATCGCGCAATTATTATAGTTAACGCATACACGATTAAAAATAGACACAACAAAGGAGCGTAGTCCACACATTAGCCATGGGTTGACGAAAATTTCCCGCCAACAATGTGCGGTGAACCAGAGTGTGTGTTCTTATTTTTGAAACCGCAAAATCAGTGAACCGGCCTCGATAACTAATTAATTGTTTGAAGCGAGTAGGTACCTACCTGAAAGGGAGAGTGGGGTAATTGCCGTTGGATTTAGTCTTCCTATTATAAAATTTCACAATGATCAAAAATGACATTAATTCCGTATATCGCGTACTGTTTAAATTTCGTAACGATTTAGTCATTATGTAGACATTTTTTAAATAATTTAATTTGGCACTCAATGGAGCTTTAGTTATATTGGTTATGTGTTGAAATATAGCAGGAAATTACCAATAGCGAAATGAAATTGTAATAAAAGAGAAATGTGTGATTCAATATTGTACTTTATAATAATAATTAAACTGTCACACAGGATAATAATGAAATATTTTATGAAACCTATGATTCAGTAGCGGAAACTTAACACATTTTGTTAAAAGATTCATCATCATTTAAATAGAAATATTTAAATAATTAAAATGTCGACATTTTAACGATTAGATATAAACTTAGCAAAATGTAAGCAAACAAATAAACCATCACGCCGTTTCAGGCAGAGAGAATGGACCGCCACACTACTCTATCCTGGCAAACCTCTCTAGCTTCCTCCACATTCATACAACGAGTTATACACGCACGTCGATTCATCCGACTTCTAACATGACCAACCTTTAAAATTTGATTAATTTGGTCATGCCATGTTTTCCTCGGTCTGCCTCGACTCCGTACCCCATTTGCATCATTAACGTATACTTTCTTAACCATTCTTTCTCCATCCATGCGTTCCATATGTCCGAACCAACGCAGCGATCCTTTCATAATTTTGTTCATAATACCTTCTTCCGCTCTACATTCCTTTCTTATATCAGCATTTGAGATTCTGTCGTATATCGTTCTATCACACATACATCTTAGGGACCTCATCTCTACCGCATTTTTTCTGCTTTCATCCTTCTACTGCTATGTTTCGCTTCCATACATTAGTGATGGGACCAGAACTCCATTGTGAACGATGTGTTTTCTGGAATATAAGTATAAAGCTAGAAAAAGCTCCGTAAATTGACGCGCGCCGCAAAATTTATGGATATTCATGTTATATTCCACAGCTATCGGTACTGCAAAGTTTTCTTAACTGAACTCTTCGTTTTAGTCCGTTAGGGATTATATTTTGAGGGTAATTCGAGCGGGAATGCGTAATCCGATACTAATTAAATCTCTAAAGATTAGCAAAGTACTATCCAATCTAAAACCACTGAGCAAACATAGGAATGGAACGACTTCAATATTATTTTAATAATCGATTTATTTTCGAATATTCGATGTAAATTAACTCGATTAACGAGGAAAAATTATAATTTTTTTCACATTGTGTTAAAAAGATGTTCTGCTTAGTGCTTAATAAACACAAATCTGATGGCGTAAGTATGTAGATTGTATAAACTTCCACGTAAAGAGTAGTCTTAGAGATTAACATATATAACTAACTAACTAACTAACCATCACGCCGTCTCCCCGAAGGGGTAGGCAGAAAGAATGGACTGCCACACTTTTCTTTCCTGACATATTTCTCTCACTTCCTCAACATTCATACATCGTGTCATGCACGCGCGTCGATTTCTCTGACTCCTCACATGGCCGACATTCAATATTTGATTTATTTGATTGTGCCACGTTTTCCTCGGTCTTCCTCTATTTCTGGTTCCATTTACATCATTAACATATAATTTTTTTACCATTCTTTCTTCATTCATTCTTTCCATATGTCCAAACCATATATACTCGTACAACTTCCAAAAAAACATATATACAAAAACATATATACAACTTCCAAAAAAACATATGTACAAAAACATATATACAACTTCCAAAAAAAGTTTGTCAGACATGGTGATCATAAGAAGGAATGGGGAATGTTGTATTACATAAAGCGTGCGCTTAACCCAACCAATGACAGGTCATAAGTCCTGTAAACACCTCGATCAACCATATTCTGTTTCCAAATTGCATCTTCGTCTCTATTGAGATACAATTAATTCTTGATAATTTTATTGCTTCTTGAACAATTATGTAAAACTCCACAATAAACTTTTAATACGAACAAAAACGTTTGTTTTCTAGAGGTTTTATTATAGTTTAGGGGAAATGAAACACTAACTTAAAAAATATATATATCAGACATGTTTCGGACAACCCGGTCCTTCCTCAGTGATATTATAAATATATTTTAAATGGTTGTAAACAATTTTTTAAGAGTTCACATTAGTGAAAGAACAGTCACAAATCAAATACTCTCTACTATAGAAAGTATTTTGTCTTCCTAATGTCGAATCATTCCTCGTGCGTTTATATTGTATACTCGTATATGGGGTGATTTTTTTAGAGGTTTGATTTTTAAACTAGCAACATTGTTTCTACAGAGTGTCGATTTGATAGCTGACAGTTGATTTGTAGTCAGTACGTTTTGCCATTTCACCATAAATAGACTGACGTCAGAACAGGGCTAAAAAAATGTGCAAATTTATTTTTAAAATCATAGTTCGGTTCGCCAAACTTATCGTGCACTACGTCCATTTTACGGTCGACATAATCGTCCATTCGAGCAAGTTATTCGGAAGACTGTGGATCGTTTTCGCACCACGTACACTCTAGTGGATAATACGCATCCACAAAGACGACAATTGTCGAAAATTGGATTTCACGATTGCGCGCTCATATGCCCGAAATCATATTTAAACAATAATGCCATAAAATTATCTATTAAATAAAGACAATATCATAGACATTAACATTATTTTAATCTTTTTTTTCATTTTGAATATGTATTGTATACCTCCTAAAAAACACCCTATATTATATTTTACCTGTACTCAATAGATGCTTTAAACGTTAATATTGTTTGTAATGTCTGTTGAGATAATAAACTGATTTGATTTGATTATGAAATGTCTCAAAAAATATAATAAAACCCATATAAAACAGATGTTTTCATTCGTATTAAATCAAAACGTATCTAACTCTGGAAGGTTTTGTAATGCCGCCTCATATATAGATTAACAACTTGGGTCATAAGTCATAAACAACAATGGCAATAACCAGCAGTTTTAATAATATTTATTAAATAATGAAATTGCTATTCGCAATATTATTTATCATGAACATATGCTTGTTTCTAGTTTGGATGAATAATAGTTTTTCTCTCATCACATTAACACAGCTATCATAATCGAATGAGTAATCATAATCATTTTATATCATCTTCTTCTGATTCTGCATATTCCCGTCTACTCATGGACAAAAGGCTTCCTCTAATTTCTTCCACGCCACTCTGTCTTATGCAGTCTGTTCAGGTCATCCTTCGCACTGTTTGCGGTCTATGATCTTCAAGTCAGCAGTCTTCTTGTCCATTTTTCGTCTGAATTTCTAGCTATATAACATGCCCACAGCCAGAGTAGAGTCGCTACACGGTGGATGATGTCAGTGATCTTTGTTTATCTCGGATTCTGTCTATGCTTATTACAAACATGTCTTTTTCTATGGTTCTTTGGATCACTCGTAATTTTAACCACTTTAATACCGTTTGACCACTGGTGGCCGCTACGTAGGCGCACCATCAATACCGTAAGGCCACTTTGCGTTAACAATGATTCCAGTAGGAATTTAAAAAAAAATTGTGGCTAGCGACATCTATACACTATCTCTGCAAGAAAAATATATTGTATTCTTCTTCTTCTTCCTCAGCCTGTTCCCGTTCACTCTTGGAAAAAGGCCTCCTCCATTCCCTTCCATGTCACTTTGTATTGTGCAGACTGCATCCAGGTTATTCCGACGTGTCTGTTCAGATCATCCTTCCACCGTAGTTGCGGTCGCCCTGCACTTTTCTTTGCCGTCCACGGTCTCCAAGTCAGCAGTCTTCTTGTCTACTTTTCGTCTGAGCTTCTGGCTACGTGACCAGCCCATTGCCATTTTAGAGTCGCCACCCTGTGGATGATGTCAGTGACCTTTGTTTTTTTTCTCTCACCGTATCGTTTCTGACTCTGTCTCTTAGGCTTATTCCTAACATGGCTCTTTGGGTCACTCGTAGTTTCTCGGTACTTTGTTTGGACAGTGTAACAGTGTCAAGACGTTATGTATAAATAAATAAATAATTACCAAGATTCCAGAAAAAACGTTACGCTTTATCGCAAGCCAATCCCTTGGATTGAAATTAGAATGATATTATGTAACAAGCTGTGAGCCTCTTGTAACGGTAACAAGTAATAAAATAAATTATGAAATAGTATAGAATACTAATTGTGTGGAACTTTGGTTCACTAGAAAGAAAACTGGATTCGTGGGGTCGACAAACCATGGTGAACTGGTTTTCCTAGGTGACAGTGAATATGGATTCATACATTCATACATATACAATATATACCATCGCCACATATCAGATTAATTACACAATATGTAAGAACCAAACTACAAATTTATAAGATTAATTTTATTATCAAGACTAATTTATATTCAAAATATTCCAAAGAATTTAAGATAAAAGATATCTCTTCACGTTCGCTATACTTTGTGTTGTAGATGTTTTATTTGTCCTTTTGTTCTTTGTATAAATAACACCAACTTAAAAAAAATAAGATTGAATATCAGACATTTTCATTTTATTTCATTTTTTTTAATAAAAATTACAAACGTTACAGACATATTTCCAGATCGTTTGCAATTACATTATGAGAATTTAAAAGAGAAGCATAAGAACATATAAATAATAAAAAAAGTTTAAGAATCAGAAATAATCATAACATTGATATTGCATCCCTGAGGCAACTCACACTATCACGAAATATGTCGACCTCCGAGGCGATCCGATTAAGCAATAAGATTGCCCTACCCACAGGCATTACCATTGGCAGGTTGGTTCTGCAGCGTGGCAAATAAAACAATCTGTGCTGTCTTTGACGAAGGTAATTATCAGGGACAAATAGACCTATATCACTCAGGACATCCGAGTTCTGCATACGGCCGCCAATCAGCTGAAAGAAGTGAACTCCCAAGTGAATGTTCCTCCTTCTCTCCAATGATTGGTAGCTTAGCATACCTAGCAAGAATTCAGTCGGAAAGAGCCACGGGTAATAACCGCGCTCCCTGAGGTAAAGAAAGCTTCGGAGACATGTTTCGGACAACCGGTCCTTCCTCAGTGATATTATAAAGATATTTAAAATATTTGTAAACAATTTTATAATATTTTTAATATTTATATTATTGTATTGTATAATATCACTGAGGAATGACGGGTTGTCCGAAACATGTCTGATATTTCATTTTAATTTCATTTAAAGTTAGTGTTGTATATACATATGAAACGAATGGACGAGATAAGAATGGTTAAAATGTTGTATACAAATGTTGAATATGAAGAAAAGCATGGCATGACCAAATTAATCAAATACTAAAAGGCGGCCACATTCGAAGTCGGAAAAATGTTTGAGTTATACTTATCTCGACGAGTGTGCATATTACGATTTTAGAATGTAGAGGAATCTAGAGAGGTATGTCAGGACAGAGCAGTATGGCGGTCCATCCTCTCTGCCTACCCCTCCAAGGAAACGGCTTGATGGTTAGTTAGTTAATTTATTTATTTTAATTAACTTTTTATACGCTTTAATAAGGTTCTCCGCTACAATTATTAATCATTAAAGGCAAATTAATTTGAAAAACTCTTTCTGCATTTAGGAAACATGTCTCTTATGGATTTCCAATGAAAAGCAGGGCCCGTAGCACTTACTCCTTTTGCTGTATATCTAATCCGGCACTGAACACACCGCATTTCTCCGAAGGGGTAAGCAAAGACCATAAAACGCCACGCTCTTGTTTCGTGACGCATTTTCTAATCTCAACATTTATGCGACATATTGAATGTTCATAGATTTTTACGACTACTAAACAATGGCGTATTTTAATAATGCAATTAATTGAAATTTCAATATTTTCTTTGATTTTCATTAATTTCGTGTTACAGACAGTCTGTCGATGCCCGAGAGCCTGGTGAAACCGGTCAATGTTGAAACAAAGACAAACGTGAAACTAATTCACTCGTGCACTCCCTAGGCCCGTCCCCCGTCCATGCGGGACTTACGTTAAAAATATTAATCTTCTTCTTCTTCCTTATTGTAGACCTACGCGGACTGTTCTCCAGAGTGTTGCTCCTCCTGTGAGGTAGATTCCCAGCTGTCTTTCCATCTTTTAGGAGGTCTTCGTAGTAGTCTGGTGGTAGTCCATTCTTTGGACATGACCCTACTACGTATAGTCCCTTCGCTGTCTGCTCCATCTTATAATATCCTCAACCTCACATATCTCTCTTATTCTGGTGTTCCTCACGCGATCCCTCGGTGTCTTGCCTGCTATCGTCCTCAGTGTCTTCATTTCGGAAGTCCTCAAAACTTGTTTTATCCTGATTGTTTCTGCCCTTGCTTTGACGCCATATGTTATTATTGGTCTAATAAAAAAATAAAAAATTATATTTGCAACCAAAGGGGGGGGGGGGACCCAGACCACATTTAAGTTACGCTTCTCTCCCTCGATATCCACACATAGCAACACAACAGCAAAAGAAAATACACAATTGATACATAAATAACATATGTTAGAGAAAGAATAATAAAGAAATTATGCACAGCAGGAGGCACAGGAGGGAGGGATGCCCAATACTTACTTCCAGTACTGACATGGAGAAAAAACGCTTACACTCACCAAATCATAGGAAATATGAAAGAGCCATGCTACATATACAACTCAAAGGTCGGGAGTAATGGATGTCGTTGAAAGGGTGGCTAAGAACATGAATACAAAAGAAAATCAAGACAATAAGTGTGTAATGTATAGTTTTTTAACTATAAATAATAGAATAAAGATGGCGCCTATTGAATATCGATTGAAATATTGTAATTATGCAGATGTGTTTTATTTTGTGATTAGCACAGACTCGGGGAATTGTGTTTGCAAGAATTGCATTTTAAATAAATGTCTCATGAGACAAATAACGTAGATTTAATTGTAAATTAACTTAACAGGGCTATTTGAAAATACTTAAAAAGCTAAATATATGATGTCCCATATTGTTGAATCGGTTAGGTGCCTTACGTTGGTACCTATACTATAATTAAAATATTTTAAAAATATCTTATTCCAATTAAGCACTCTATGCTCAATGCCGTTTCAAAATCTATGGTTACCAGGCCGTAATGTTGATTTATAAACATGGGCCGATCTATCTGACAGCTGTCAAATATCAAAGAATCGTCGTAAAAAATATCGCGACTTTTTCGAAACAATTAATAAATATAAACATTTTAAACTATATTCTTGTAATATGTATTATTATTGAAGTTGCATGAGCTCCATTTAATAAAATAAGAACATTTATTTGCAACGATAATCTTAACTTGAAACTCCGACAAAGAATGATTAAATGTTATATATGGTCCGTTCTATTATATGGCTGCGAAACCTGGACTCCGAAAGTGAATGTAATGAACTGGCTGGAAGCGTTCGAGATGTGGATGTACCGCAGAATGCTCCGTATACCGTGAACCGATAAGGTCAGTAATGCAGACATACTACAGAGAGCAGACCCAATTGAGAGCTGTTGTCGACTGTGGAAATTAGAATGGTCTCATATATCATGTATAAAGGTGAGAAAAATACCACCTCCTTCGAATGATATTAATGGGTAAAGTGGAGGGATGTCGGGTAGTTGGTAGAAGGCAGCTGTCCTGGCTGCGGAACATTAAAGATTGGACAGGGATTACAAGAATTCAGAGCCTGTTCCAAGTGGCGCAGGACAGAGGTGCCTTTGCTGCAGTGATCGCCAACGTTGGGGGGAACCTGACACGGCGCTGAAAGAAGAAGAAGAAATATTATTATAATGAATTTTGAAATTTATGTATTATAAATTTTGAGGTAACATCGAAAGATTATTTTGAACATTTTACGTATCAAAGTTGTATACAAACTACTGGTATTTTATAAAATTCAATGTGCGTTCAATATAATTATGTATTACTAGAACGTTAATAAAGTAAACATACTGAAGGAAATGCAAATACGTAGGTACTTTAGAATTGGTCCGGCACGAGGAGAGAGGTTAGACAGAGTAAAATTGGCAAACCGGCACTGTGAAAACCCAAATGTATTATAATTAATTGTTTTAACACGTATATAAAGAGAAATAATACGACCGTAGTCGTATTTTACATTAATTTCACATTTATAATCGAAATAAAACACTAGATCACGGCACGAGGCATTTGCTAACGGCCCAAAAAAGCTCCATGTTGCAAATATTGTCTATATGCTTACGGCTATGTACTTCGTCTATGATTTTTGTGCACTGTTTCTCTATGACTTCCTATTTTTAAATATGTTTTTAGGCTATCGAGTACACATTGGACAGAATTTATGACATTTACGACATCGCACTTAAAGACAAAATTTTCGAATATAAAAATAATGAAACTTTTAAATTTAGAAAATGTTCTTTATTTTAGAATCACCTTATGTGAACTGTGAACAAAGAACGTATTATTGTCGGCGACCTCGACATGGAAAATGAATTTGTCAACTTTCTCTCAGCTAACGGCGTATATTTCTATAATATATTGATTTGCACTCAACAGAAATGCTTGTGCAAACAGCACTGCGAGATTAACGGTATTGCAAATAATCAATATCTAATTGGATTATTTTCATATCTGCACAAAACGCATAAGAATTCGTTTGTACAATGTACAAATAATTAAATGGGACACACGTTTTATTACTGTTAGTTAGAAAGTTTCAATCCTGGGATTGATTTGCAGCAATTTCTTCTATTCTTCTCTTCCATTCTTCCCTGTCTTGTGCGGCTCTTTTGAAATCTGCATATGATGAGCAGCGCACGCCCACCAACAGGTCCTCCAGGTACTCTCGGCGTGGGCGTCCCCTAGAGTTTGTCCCCTCGGTCATACCCTCCATTATGGCATGCAAGAGGTCTTCTTGTCGTATTACATGGCCGGTCCATCTTGCACGCCTTTTGGACAAGGTCCTTAGCAGGTGTCTTCCTCCTTCGATTCTTTGAAGAACCTCCTCATGCGTGATGTGGTCTCTTCACCGTATAGGACCACATCTCAAAAGCCTCTAGTCTCCGTTTATCTCTTTCGGATAGGCATCATGTTATTACTGTATTATTTTAAATAAATATAATCAAGCTAAATTCAAGCGGTCGCTATGTTGAAAATCGTAAAAAACCATACACTTACGCAAACTGTTATAATTGTATGAAAGTAAAGCGTGGACTTGATAAAACAAGGATTAAAATGGAACATATTATAAACAATATTTTTTGTTACCTCTAAATGCTTGCACTTTCTTATTATCATTGTCCCTTTGTACTATTTGATAAGTCTCTCCGATTGGCACTTGTACTGTCTCTCTTGTATTAAATAATAATAATAATAAGATTACTTTTGTTACCTCTAAATGCTTGCACTTTCTTATTATCATTGTCCCTTTGTACTATTTGATAAGTCTCTCCGATTGGCACTTGTACTGTCTCTCTTGTATTAAATAATAATAATAATAAGATTACTTTTGTTACCTCTAAATGCTTGTACTTTCTTTTAATTACTATCACTTTGTAGAATTTAATAACTCTCTCCGATTGGCACTTGTAATGTCTCTTTACTATTGTTACCTCTAAATGCTTGCACTTTCTTATTATCATTGTCCCTTTGTACTATTTGATAAGTCTCTCCGATTGGCACTTGTACCTCTCTTTATTATTTTGTTTTGTTATCCCTAAACGCCTGTAGGTACTTTCTTATTACAATTATTATTTTTTGCTATAATATTTGATAACTCTTTCCGAATGACACTTGTACCAAATCTTTAATTATGTTTTTGTTATATTTCAATGTTTGTACATTATTTTGCACGATTCGTTTAAACTATTTTGGATATATTTTTCTATTAGTAATAATTCATTTGTTCCAACTCATTTTGTTTGAATTATTTATTGGAAATAATGATAAAGAAAGTGTATGTAAACGACATAACTTAATTTTTAATTTTTATTCCTTGGACTCTCTCGAAAATAGGCGAACAATTAATGATATGATGTTGCTTCACAAAATCATTCACCTCAAAATAGACAACTCTGAACTTCTTAGTAAATTATTACCGAATACCCCTATGCTTCGCACAAGACACACTGCGAACCAAATATTCCACCTTCCTGCTTATCGGACTAACTACGCTCAGAGTGCGGCGGTGTACCGGACGTGCGACATGTACAATAAGTGCTTTAATAACATCGATGTGTTCCATCGTAATGAAAGTGATTTTAAAAAAATGGTTGGAGCAACCCCTCGGGGCGAATGAAACTAGTTACTCTACTTTTTCTTTTCTTGTCTTTTTCTTTTTTTACATTTTAAAATCATATTTCATCTTTAATTGTTCATTATTACTAATACTACTAGTTTTCTCTTTAGTCAGTTGTTACATAATATTTGTGGTAGAATGTAATTGGCCTTGTTTTGTTGTCTCTGTGTGTTTATATTCATATACTGTAATTGCCAACCCTCATGTATGGAAGTGAAGCTTGGAGCTGGCAAAAGAAGGATGAAAGCAGGATAAACGCCGTAGAAATGAGATCACTGAGAAGAATGTGCGGGAAAACGTTGTATGATAGAATACCGAACGATGAAATAAGAAACAAATGTAAGGCAGATGACTGCATCATGAATAAAATTAAAAAAGGATCCCTGAGGTGGTTCGGACATATAGAACGAATGGATGAAAGTAGAACGGTTAAAAAGTTGTACACAAGCAGCGTGAGTGGGAAAAGAAGCCGAGGACGACCGAGGAAAACATGGCATGACCAAATTAATCAATTACTAAAAGGCGGCCACATTCGAAGTCGGAACAATCGATGTGCGTGCATGGTAAGATGTATGGATGTAGAGGAATCTCGAGAGGTATGCCAGGACAGGCCAGTGTGGCGATCCATCCTCTCTGCCTACCCCTCCGGGGAAATGGCGTGATGGTTAGTTAGTTAGTTAGTTACTGTAATTGCTGTTTGTTACCCTCAATAATAAAAAATATAAATAAAATAACCTTAACAATAAATAGTAGAAGAACGAGGAAACAATAAAATCAATAAAATATGAAATGTCGACCACGTGAGTAGGAAGCGAAAGAAATATGTTTGTGTGGCGGTCCATTATTTCTGCCTACCCCTTCTGGAAGACGATGTGGTGGTTAGTTAATTAAGAAGATTTCGTGTCTAAAAATATGTGATCATTATTGTTACAGATAAGAAAATGGCCTGTAGATGGATAATTCTCTTAGCCGCTGTGGCAGCATGCGCAGCTGTGGAAAACTACAGACTGCCCGGAGACATACGGCCAAAGCACTACGACTTGAAGTTGCTCACACATCTGGACGAAGCTAGCAACTTCACATTTTCGGGGACGGTCAGAATACTGGTGAGTTAGATAACTTCATAAATAAAAGATAATATAACAACGCAGCCATAAAATTATTACTAAAGCGCTTGACCCGGATATTGAAATAAAATGCAAAAATTGAAGTTGCACGTGCTGTATTTAATAAAAAAAGTAAGCTTTTACTAAAAGCCGGGCAACACTGTTTTAAAAAAGCTCTCCACATCGGTCTCCACCAGCGGTTTAAAAACTGTGTAGACACATTATTTGAAACCAAAATTCGTTTGACCTTCAACAAACTTTGTGGACGGACGCGCGTTTAAACACGCATTCCACGTGTGGAGAGCTTGTTTACAACTGTGTGTGGACGCTACACTAACCGTGGGCTCCACAACTCTCCACCAAGGTCACCCCTGTGGAAAGTTTGTTTCAAACAGTGTGGCACGGCCTTAAGTACATTATTTCATCTGAATATTAACAAAATAAACGAATCATCAATCAATGATAAGATTTTTATGATCGTGGGTCTATCCTGTACGTACTAAAAATGAAAGCGGAATAAGACTCCAATCCGAACATAGAAGTTAGTTTTTTTTTTGATTAGCCAAACAATACGTCGTTACATCTAAGGATAAGCAGAGAGAAAAATAAGCTGCACTCACTAACCTGACACACTTTTAAATCTCTTTCCCCAGTGTCTTTAATTGTCAATTATGCAGATTGTCAATTTGACAGTTGACAGTTGATTTGTAGTCGGTACGTTTTGCCATTTCACCCAGTTGCTCGATAAAGCTGTCGAAAATCGGACTTCACGATTGCGCTTCATTCGAGCTAGCCGTGGCGCTCACGTGCCCAAAATCAAATTTAAACAATAATGGCATAAAATTTTCTATTAAATAAAGTCAATATCATAGACATTTACATTATTTAATGTGTTTTTATTCCATTTTAAATTTATATACCTCTAAAAAAAACACCCTTATACACATTGTTACATAAAGGATGTTTTTTTAGAGGTATACAAATTCAAAGTGAAAAAAACATATTAAAATAATTTTAATGTCTTTGACATTGGCTTTATTTAATAGATAATTTTATGCCATTATTGTTTAAATATGATTTCGGGCATATGAGCGTTACGGCTAGCTCGAATGAAAGGCAATCGTGAAGTCCAATTTTCAACAACGTTATCGAGCAACTTCGACACCTTTATTGAGCAACTGAGTGATATGGCAAAACGTACTGACTACAAATCAACTGTCAACCGTCAAATTGATAGTCTGTTGAAACAATGTTGCTAGTTTGAAAACCAAACCTCTAAAAAAAACACCCTATATTATAGATGATTTATTTGGTAGTTTTCATTTTATTACGTAGGGAAGAGGGGGCATAGTGGGGTCCTTAAGGTAAGATGGCTCTTAACCCTTTGATTGCCAGCAATTTTGTTACACTTATTTATAAATTGTCTTTTAATTCTAAATATGATTATTTTATTAACCTTTCCCTTACGGTGCTAAAATAAAAACGCGCGTTCCTTTGTTGGGTAGTCAGAACGCAATAAAAAAATTGCGATTTTAAATCGGAAAAATAATAACATTCATAGCTAATCCCCTTAATTAATTATAATTGAAGTAAAAAATTATAATAATTGAGATTTATTTGTTAAAAACATTTAAAAAAACATCTGGCAACGCTCACGGAACGGGCAGTGAGAACATTGAGCTCCTCGCGCCTCCACGGTTAAGTATGCAAGAGTGAGATGCAAATATAGTGTCGCGCACTCAGCGCTACGAATTTTGTTTCCGATGTTCACAAAATACCTCCGATGTACCCGATATATTTTGATTATTATTAATATTATTTTTTTAATCAATGCGTAAATATATTATGGAGGAATACCTAAAATCTTAACCTTGTATTTATTAAATGTATAGAGATATTGATGGTTATTAGAAGCAACGTGTAGAAGATACCCATCAAAGGGAAGGGAGGGTTAAAGATACTCGTATATCCAAATCGTAAATAATACTACCACTGACTCACTCCCTCACACTCTGTGTAAAATGTATATGATTCCTTTATAAATCATGTTTTCGGTCTGTCGGATTTGGCATTTCTCGCTGGTTTAGCCAAAGCCAGTAGGGGAGATGTAGGCAATGGGAGTCAGTTGGCAATGGGAGTCACCCCTTTAATTCGAAAACAATACGCGTGATGGCGGTTTCAGTGAAGTCATACGCTAGCTGTTTGCCGGTAACATCCGCTGTAGGCAGCTTACTCAGTTCGCATCACGTGCTAGAGAGTGGTAGACGTAACAAGTTTTCGGGCCCTTCTGATCTAATTTTTCGAGTGGACAAATCCGAAGGTAAGGATCAAACTACTGAGTGTTTCTTTTTGCGCTTGTGATATGTAATGACTAAAGCATTTTAGATCGTGATTTCAAACTCATTTTACCACTATCACTTTTACTTTTATGTCAAGGTAGGTTTTTTCTCTTTTTTACCGATGTAGGCAATCGGAGTCAGGTGACCCTTATTGTTAACATTTCCTGTCTTCGATAAAATAATCTTATTTTTGGTTTGTAGATACCGAACGTTCATCCTAGAAAGACAAATAAGGCTAACTGGTCTATAGCTAACCTGAAAAGGGCTGTGGAACTCATCGATGAACAAGGTTATTCAATAAGAAAAGCCGCGAAAACAATGAACATCCCATTTTCGAGTCTCCAGAAGAGGTACGCGAAAAAAATAGATAAAGAAGAAAATTCTGCAGGGAACGAACAATACTTCAGCGTCAGATATGAACACTGATGACTTGTACCAGGACGACAAAAACGATGATACAGAAGATTCTGACAACCAATGTCTTGTATGCGGCGAATTCGGGCGAGATAATGAGATGTGGTTCCGATGCACTTCATGTGGGCTTTGGGCTCATTCAGATTGCACTGGGTGGGACTCAGCTTGCAATTATGTGTACGATTTGTGTTGACCCCCATTGCCAACATACTGACCACCATTGCCAACAGATTTGGGCAATGGTGGTCAAACCTGTTTTTTTTTTAAATGATTATTGTTCCAAAAGTAAAAAGCCAAAGTGATTAAAGGTGATCTCAATTAATAGTTTAATAACTAAAGTTTATAATAAGGCTTAAGTAATAAATAGTTAACTAATAGTTTGGTTTTTTTTTCAATTCTCGCTTAAGTGACTCCCATTACCTACATCTCCCCTATATCGGCTTTTGGCAAACAAAGAGTTAAAATCGGGCAGGAGATCTACACATCCTATCTGAATTTAAATTTACTATTTGGTATCTGATGCATGATTTTGCATATAAACATGTATTTTAGTATTCTAAAGTCGGGTCCTATAAGCAATAATATTAAAAATGGGGTAGCTTGAGGGGCAATGTGGGGTATACAATTAATGAAAAAGCAAAACCACGGATTTTAATGAATTTATGATTTTTATTAATTAAAATTACCAGTTATGACTATTGAAAAGAAAAAATAAATTTATTGACAAATCCTAAACACAATTCTCTTCATGGCGCTACATCCCGGTGTGGGACTTGGCCTTCTCCACAGCAGTCCTCCACTGGCTCCTGTCCCAGGCCATCTCTCTCTATTCTCCAAATCCTCAACACTTACTTAGACAGACGATGTCGTCCACTGCTGGACATAGGCCTCCCCCATACTTCTCCATGTATCCCTGTCTTGTGCCTTTTGCATCCAATCGCCAGCAATTCTTCTAATGTCATCGGACCATCGTGTGGGGGGTCTCCCTCTGTTTCGTTTATCTTCGCGGGTTCTCCACTCTACCACCCTTCTGGTCCATCTATCGTCTACCAATCTTGCGACGACATCTGTTACTCCCGACCTTCTACGTATTTCAGTATTTCTTATCCGGTCTGAGAGTCTTACGTGTAGCATGGCTCTTTCTTGTTTCCTCTGTGCTACACGGAGTCTCCTTATGGTCGACTTGGTGAGTACTGGAAGTACGCGTTGATCATACATTTTACGTTTCAGACACTGAGGAATCTTACTATTAAAGAACTTCTTCTGATTGCCATATGCCACCCACCCAATACCGATTATTCCTCAACACACATAGTACATATATGAGTCGCTTCGTCATCCTCATTATTCTCCCCTGCGCAAGAGCAGTATCTTCATAGATTGCCCTTTATACATTTGATCCATCCCTCTGATGGTTGAAACCGTAGATAGCCATAGTTAATGTATTTAGCTTGTTCATCATCTTCATTGCCGAGGACGTATTTGGGGTCGTTTTTTCTTTACTAGGCTTTCCTTTTTCTTCTATTTTCTTTAAACTCTTTAACGCTGGTCAGTTTTCTTTTACATTATTATTATTTTGTTTCTTTGTCCTCTTCTGCAGAAACAAGATCTGATGTGACATATTTGGTAAATTTTCTTCTACGTTGATTGGCTTATTTATTTTCCTTAACGAGCAAACTGGATAGGCCGTAACATCAGGCATCCGGGCCTGTTTATTACTATCGCAGAGGGAATGGTTGAGGCCAAAAATTGCAAAGGCTGCCCAAGGGACGCCTATATGGACTATGTGATGGAAGACATGCGCTGTGGGAGCTACAAAGAGATTTAAAGTCTTGCTGGAGACAGGACTGAGTGAAGCTTGTTGCAGACCAATCCGCATGATTGTAAACATGAAGAAGAAACAGCGATGACAGATAAAGCAACGTTTGTTTAGAGGTGTATGTCAAAACATCCACAATTTTTTAGTTTGTTCTGAAAATTAATTGTCTTGTTTGATTCTTGTTTCAGCTCGATGTGGTCAAAGAGACGAAGTCGATAACCCTCCACTCCCAGGATCTGGAGATTGACGAGCAATCCGTCAAGGTCCTCGCGGGAAAACGGTCCATACCCGTCACTAACATCACCTACGACAAGCCGGTCAACTTCCTCATCATCCAGGTCGGGGAGAATCTGACTCCCGGCACGGAACACGACATCGCCATCTCGTTCTCCGGACTCCTGCTGGAGTCCTTGGTCGGGTTCTACCGCAGCAGCTACAAGAACAGTGCCACCGGCGAGAAAATGTAATTTTAACCCTTGTCGTACGCTAATATCCTACCTAATGTGCCTAATGGAAATGGCCAGTCAAATTGATAATATATACGTCAACGATATCCATTGATACTCATTGAAAATTATTGATGATCATTGATAATCATTAATAATCACTTATGATCACTGATGATAATTTATGATCAATGATGATCATTGACAATCATTGATAATCATTGACAATCATTGATGATCATTGACAATAATTGATGCCCATTGATGTTCGTTGTGATCATTGCGATCATTGATGATCATTAGGATCATTGATGATCATTGTGATCAACATTAATGATAACTGATGATCATTAATAATCATTAATGATCACTGATGATAAATTATGATCAATGATGATCATTGACAATCATTGATGATCATTGACAATTATTAATGGTCATTGATGTTCATTGTGATCATTGTTATCATTGATGATCAATGATGATCATTACGATCATTGATGATCATTACGATCATTGATGATCATTACGATCATTGATGATCATTACGATCATTGATGATCATTGAAAATCATTGATGATCATTGACAATCATTAATGGTCATTGATGTTCATTGTGATCATAGTTATCATTGATGATCAATGTGAGTTGATGATCATTGTGATCATTAATGATTATTACGATCATTGATGATCATTATGATCATTGATGATCTTTGCGATCATATGAGCATTGCGACCATTGATAATCATTACGATCTTTGATGATCATTGCAGTCATTGATGATAACAATTATTGTGATCATTGATGATCATTGATATGATTGATGATCATTGTGATCATTGATAATCATTAATGATCACTGATGATCACTGATGATAATTTATGATCAATGACGATCATTGATTATGATTATGATCAATAGATGCTCATTGTTGATTATTGATTATGAAAAATTGACGAGCGTGCGTGTTGCGATGCATAAATATAGAGGAAGCTCGAGAGATATGTCACGATAATGCAGAGTGGTGTTCCATTCTCACATATCTCCCCCTTTGGGGAAATGGCGTGATGGTTAGTTTGTTTGATATTGGATTACCATTCGTACTCAATCAAATTCTCTGGTCGTTTTTTCCTTGTGTGCAATATTGGGTGGAAATCAAGATCGTAGCTAATTCAGACATTTTCACAGATGGCTAGCCACGACCCAGTTCGAATCCACGGATGCCCGCCGCGCATTCCCGTGTTTCGATGAGCCAGCTATGAAAGCCACCTTCCTCGTGACGATGGGCCATAGGAAGGAGCTGACAGCCATTAGCAACATGCCTCTGGCGGAATCCACCCCTATGTAAGTACCAAACATTACTAGCTTTATCTATATTTGGACTTTTACCAATTTTTAAATTCAATTGTAATTGTGTCTGGATGCTCCCACTTCGTTATATGCACATATGCAGCTTAGATCGCTTAAAGTGCAGTCAAGATGTGACATCACATCCTAAAAAAGTCACAACTCTAAAGGAAGGCATTGGATTTGAGATGGATTTGTTGGATTTGAGATGGATTTGTTGGATTTGAGATGGATTTGTTATTTATAAGCAGAAATGTGTATTCCATATTGCGCATGCGTTTTCAACACAACGCAAGCCCATACTACGCTTACGTACTAAATCTAGGGTTATTTAGTTATATAGTTACTAAATCAACGATATTAAACCCTATAGTGCGGTTACCTACATTTGCAGCTCATATATTATATGAATGTATCATATAAACTTTTTACTTTAGTTCCTTACTACTAAATTGTACGTAATATTATTATGAATTGGACTATCTTCTTGACTGTAAATACAGATAATCGCAGTTCGAGCACATTTTTTTACTGCAAATGAAGCTAGCTGCACAATGGGGGTTAATATTCAATATCCAATGTGAGCAGAAATAATGGAATGTACAGGATTGAATCCAAGTATACTGAATCAGGAACCATGCGTTCTGTCCCAATATTCTGTATATGCGTACTATATTGCGCACGCGCATACTGCCGCGTGCTTGCGCACGCGCACACATAACTACACGTGCACTGACCGCATGCGCACTACTGTAGCACGATGCATAAAGCGATATCACGCATGCGCAAAGCGTTATCACGCTTGCACGATGCTTTAGGCGCATGCGTATGCGCTTCTTTAACACATGGCCGATCGAAATTGATATTATTTTGTTTTTATTTTTAAACCATGTTTTGGTTTCATGTCGTTATATTTTTTTGTAATCATTTCGTTTCTTCTAATATCTTAAACCGATTACAATTATAGTAGTAACATTTATGTAAAGTACTTTTATAATAAATAAACGAGATATTAAAACATTTCACGAACTTGATTATTACTTGCGTATTGACTTAGCATGGTGTATATTTTTCCAGTGAGGGAATGAAGGATTGGGTGTGGGACTCGTTCCAGAAATCGGTGCCCATGTCCACCTATCTCCTCGCCTTCATCATATCTGATTTCAAGTTCGTGCAATCGCCAGAATCCAAGAACAAGGTTGTCTTCAAGATATGGGCCAGAGAGGACGCCATTAACCAGGTTAGTCCACTGACAAGAATCTCAACAATAACGCGAATTGGTATCTTCTTCTTCTTCCTCAGCCCATTCCCGTCCACTTCTGGAGAAAGGCATCCTCCATTCGCTTACATGTCACTCTGTCCTGTGCAGACTGCATCCAGGTTATTCCGACGTATCTGTTCAGATCATCCCTCCACCGTAGTTACGGTCGCCCTGCACTTGCTTAATCGGGTCGACATATTTCATGATAGTGTTAGTTGCCTCAGGGATGCAATATCAATGTTGTGATTCTTTCTAATTCTTAATCTTAATCTATTTTATGCTTCTCTTATAAATTGTTATAATGTAATTGCAAACGATGTGGAATTATATGTCTGTAATGTTTGTGATTTTTATTAAAATAAATTAAATGAAAATATAGTAACACAAGTGAAGCCATCTTCCTTGCCTCCATTTTTAAAACTTTATATCATTTCTAAAGTGATGTCCCTGGTGGCAGAGTGGCAACAGCTATGACTGCCACACCAAGGATCCCGAGTTAGATTCCCGGCGATAAAACGAAATTCTCACGCTGGCTTTGGTCCGGTGTAGAATTCACCTGACAGTAAAATGGCGATAGATTAGCGTACAACAATAGCATGTTTGAATTTAAATATTAGTAGATTTTTCGGCTTGTACCAAATTTGCTACACTGGGTTAATGAACTATTGTCAATAGGACAGTGAAAGGACCAATCGGTTCATTTTTGACAATGATAACACGTTTCAATCAAATTTCTAGACGCCTCAATCGTATATACCTACATATTATTATATTATTATGTATTGAAAACAAATATGAAACAAAATTTCTTTATTATTACCTATGTATTTAGTGTGCTTCCACTTGTGTTAATGTTCGACCGGTTTCGGCAGCTTGCTTTCATTTAAAATGAACTTCTACCAAGAAATTTCAATTAAAAACATTAAATATTTTATATTATTTATATATTTATGTATATTATATATAAATGATCAATAAATCTCGAAAATAATTATTATTGGCGTGAATTTTAACTAGCATTTTCCAATGTGCATAAGTTATTTTTCACACAAGTTAGGTATGTATTGACTTCTGAATTAAAAGATATCGTAAATTTTCACTTAATCTATAAGCGTGAAATGTGCAATTTGCGCATATAATTTACGATTTACACAACACAAATCGCGTTCATTTTAAGGTTATAGTGTGCCTCTTGAGTTGTAAAACATTATAAAGTGTACACCAGTTCATGAATTCGATTTTTATTGAATGAGTGGGAATAAACTTTGTACATATTTTGTTTTTTTCCGTCTCGATCTACGGAACCAATAGGTTATCACTTCATTATCATATTATAAAAATTTGTTTCACTACTGTTGAAAAAAAACAACATTTTTATTAAATGTAGTAATAATATTATCAATCTCGAATAGGTGACATGATTAGCAGATGTGCTTTGGCTATTTTGTTTGATTTCAATCGCGCATCGTAAATGTCAGTGCATTTTCAAAATTTATAGTCATTCGTTCTGTTGGTTAAACAGGAAACTGCTTTATATATTAAGCAAAAGCTTCTGACAGCTCGCAATTAAATAATGTAATTAATTATAAATTACCTATGCGATTTAATTTTTCTCGCTTCCTATGAATGCGATGGTCATAATATATATAAAAAACATTGCGATGCCTGATTTATTAACGCAGTTAAACTTATACAAATCCTGTCAGTTAATTACCAATAAACCTGTCATAAATGCAATAATTTTATCGACTTTTTCTGTGTTTTATTGTTATTATTTTAATGTCATAAATTTCAATGCGCTCTTGAATAAAACCAATGATTTATAGAATATCATATGTTGTAGTCCATCACACACCCCAAATTGTTACAGGACGCAGCGGCGCCCTTTCTTAAATTTTGATCAGAGCTTCTTAAAATCATCCTCCATCCATGCGAGACTCTAACTTATTACTATAATATATATTAACTTATTTTGATGGATGGACAAAGCATGAAGCATTTGTCCACATTTATTCCACTGACTTGAAAAAACTCTTAAACATCCCTCACTGCACACAACATTCACTCAAGACATTTAAATAAAAAAACAGAATATATAACGAAATGTCATAATTTGGGGTAAAAGAGTTATTAATCTCCACAGGGAGTGTGTTTAAACAACCAAATTATCTATGCATCGGTATCTCTTAAGAGCGAAGAGTATAGACAAGTTGGATATAAATATTAAAATGACTTGTCAATGGGAAAAGTAAGATATGAAAAAATTAAACAATTTAACACACATATGTTAAAAAATAACTTTTAAACCAAAAACGTAATCAGTTTTTCAAAATTTTCTTCCTTCCTAACACAAAACCACTACACGTGAGGCTCTTCGAATCAACCTTGTCTTGCTGGGTTCTACTCTAGGTGGTTCTAGGTGTGCTTCGCTTTTTCTTCCCGTCCACAGAGGACCAGTCAAATGCGCCTGAGCAATGCAAACTGGGTTTTATCTTAGAGTGTGATCAATCCATAGCCATTTTTATGTAACAACTTGTTTTCTGATTGGCTTTTCCTCCTACCATGGCCCAGAGAACAGCATTGGACCCTGTCTGGGACTAGAATATCTTAAATATTGAGACACCTATTTATAAGCAACCTGAATTTACCAATTCTGACAGTGATAGATTTCAAAGTCTCGCATCCATACAATAGCACGCTTTTAACGCTGTTTCTAAATATTTGGAACTTAAGCTTTCTTAAAATACCGCTGAATCGTGATACAGAACAAACGAAGACCTCCCTTGCTTTATTAAGTCTGCTGACAACACTCTCTTCCATGCCTTTCAAGAGTTTTCTTCCGTAATGCCTTAGAATATATCAACATCATCATCATCAGCCATCATTTTGGACATAAGTCTCCTTCCCGACTTCTACAATTCCCTATCCTCCGCTATTCTGTGCCATTGACCTCCTGTCACTCTTTTATGTCATCAGACAATCTTGATTGTGGTCTGTCCGGGTTTTTGTGAATCGCTTCACGGTCGCCACTCCAGGGTGTGTCTGGTCCTTATTATTTCTTAATTTATTTACAATGAAGTTATTTTGCATGCTACATCGGCAACTTTGGTCATTTCTCTGATCCACTCATTTTGTTTCCTGTCTCGCAGACTGATGTTTAACATCTTCCTCTCCATTGCTCACTGGGTCACTCTGAGTTATGTACTGTTTTTTTGTGAACGTGATTGTTTCAAAACCGTGTAGTGGCCGTCCTCTCGTAGGCCTTAGTTACTCCCGAACACCAGTCAATAAACCAACCACCAACAGTAAACACGTCTTTATTGACTCACATAGGAGCCCACCGACTAAGCATCCTATAACCGTATGTCAGTCTGGAAGGATGCATATGTGGAATATCTTTTACTTCAGGTGGTTTGCGAATCATTTGGACCTAAGAATATGTGACAGTTTACAGAAAGCAGCCCATGCAAGGCCCTGTCTAGAATATATACTAACTTACTTCCTATGGCCATACAACTCTTGAAGAGTTTTAGCCTCCTTGATGATTTTTCACCAAGCTCCTCGATCCTGTGCCTTTTGCTCCCAACAGTCCGATTCGCCCAACCTAGCCAGAACATTGTCCATTAGGCACTGTCTAGGCCTTCCTAGAGGTCTTACTCCAGTCCGTCTAGACGCGTACAGGGTCTTGATTGCTCTGGTCTCTTCGGCTCGATATACGTGCCCAATTCATGCTAGGCAACCGGCTCTCACGGTGCTCGTTATAAAGGGCTGCTGGGTCATCGCACGGATCTCTTGGTTGGTCCTATGCCTCCAAGTTCCCGCTGCAACACCGGGTCTGGGTCCCAGGATAATTCTAAGTATTCTGTCTATACTAAGTATTGTCTATTCTATCTATATCTGTCTATTCACAGTCTACAATATATGCCACAGACAAATGTATCCGAAGAACATCTCTGGCAGGGAGTGGTTAAATATTTTTTAGTAAACTTTCACAAAAACAATGACACCAGGTCGGGGGTCACACCCGACCACTGTCAATTGCTCTTATCATTTAATAATTATTATTAATGAGATATTTGTGGTTAATGAAATTCCCATTAAGTTTAAATAATGCTATTAAAATATACTCTTGTAATTTTTTTCTGATAAGAATGTATAGATTAGTATTTTATTATGAATTAATTTTCAAACACGGCTGGATTTGAATATTTAAAACAAAACAAAACAATTGTTTGTTTCATCATTGTGGCATGGCAACCCAAACCGGGTCTTGGTTTTTCCATCACTTTCTTATTTTATGCCATATCTTCCGAATTAACATTAACGAGAAAACAAACATACAATGTTATAGAAATGGAATCTTTAATAATTGAATAACAAAATCACTGTTTTATTTTTTGCTAACTAACTAACCATCACGCCATTTCTCTGGAGGGGTAGGCAGAGAGGATGGATCGCCACAATGCTCTGTCCTGGCATACTTCTCGGGCTTCCTCTACATTCATACATTGTAACATGCACACACGTCGATTATTACGACTTCGAATGTAGCCGCCTTTTAGTAATTGATTAATTTGGTCATGCCATGTTTTCCTCGGTCGTCCTCGGCTTTTTTTTCCACTTATGCTGCTTGTGTAACACTTTTTAACCATTCTACTCTCATCCATTCGTTCCATATGTCCAAACCATCTCAGGGGTTTCTTTTTTTAATTTTATCCTTGATGCAGTCATCATTCTTCTTAGTAATCTCATTTCTATGGCGTTTATTCTGCTTTAATCCTTCTTTTGCCAGCTCCAAGCTTCACTTCCATACATGAGGTTTGGCACTAGAACTCCATTGTGTACTGCCATTTTTGGTTCTGTGGATATATTTCTATTTGCAGTAATTTTTTTTTAAGGATTAATTGTATCTCAATAGAGCCGAAGATGCAAATTGGAAACAGAATATGGTTGATCGAGGTGTTTACATGACCTGTCATTGGTTGGGTCAAGCGCACGCTTTATGTAATACAACATTCCCCATTCTGCCCTTCTTACGACCACCATGTCTGACAAATTTTTGGAAGATGTATATTGCTACAATTTAACACCACACTTCACATTTTTTAGTTCAATCTACACTAGCGCCATCTATTAAGATTGGATTAAGCATTAAGCAGAAAAATTATTTTTTGCTCATGAGTTTATTTATCTCAATAAGTTATGAAGATATGATATTATCATCATCAAGGGATCGATCTGAATGATACATTATTTATGACATATTTTAGCTTATTTCGTTCCCCTGATGGGTTAAGATAAAATTGTTTATTACAAAAATCATTTTGGTTTTGTAAAAATGTAATATTATCCAATTTCACAAAAAAATAATGTAGAATGTAAGAAAATATTATGAAAATAATATGAAAGGTTCAGTACGTTGGTTTGAACATATGAAACGCATGTGTGAAGAAAATTTAAGTTAACAATATGAATCGATTACGGAGTCCAGAAAGACAGATGAAAACATGGCTCGATCAAATTAATCAAATTTAAAAGGTTGCCAATGTTAGAAGTCTGAAGAATCGACTCGCATGTGACTTGCTATATGAATGTGGAGTGAGGTAGACAGATGTGTCAGGATAAAGTAGTGTGGCGGTCCCTTCTCTCTGCCTACCCTTCCGGAGAAAAGGCGTATTGTGTGTTTGTATTATACTTTTAAGTCCAATAACATAGAGGACTCCAAAATATTTCAAATACAATTTTTCCGAGATGTTACATAGGGTGTTTTTTTAGAGGTATACAATACACATTCAAAATGAAAAAAAAAACACATTAAAATATTGTTAATGTCTATGATATTGGCTTTATTTAATAGATAATTTTATGCATATGAGCGCCACGGCTAGCTCGAATGAAGCGCAATTGTGGAATTCAATTTTCGACAATTGTCGTCATTGTGGATGCGTATTATCCACTAGAGTGTACGTGGTGCGAAAACGATCCGCGATCTTCCGAATAACTTGCTCGGATGGACGATTATGTCGACCGTAAAATGGTCGCAGTGCACGATAAGTTTGGCGAAACGAACCATGATTTTCAAAATAAATTCTGACGTCAGTCTATTCATGGTGAAATGGCAAAACGTACTGACTACAAATCAACTGTCAACTGACAAATTGACAGTCTGTAAAAACAATGTTGGCAGTTTAAAAACCAAACCTGTAAAAAAACACCAACATAATGTTTTAAAAATTATTTTCAGACAATGTACGCATCAGAAGTGGGCCCAAAGGTGCTGTCCTACTTTGAGGAGTACTACGACGTGCCATACCCCCTGCCAAAGCAGGACATGGTGGCCATCCCGGACTTCAGCGCTGGTGCCATGGAGAACTGGGGCATTATCACCTACAGGGAGACAGCTCTCCTCTACTCCAATGTAACGTCTTCCACCACCAGCAAGGCCAGAGTTGCTTCCGTGAGTAATTTAACTATTAACCCTCCCTTCCCTATGATGGGTATCTTCTACACATTGCTTCTAATAACTAGTTGTAGTACTCCTAGATATCTGACGTTTCAATTATATCTTTACTACATCAAGAAATAGACAATTTCATTTCTCTAGTTATATTACTTGTGGTATCAGCATGGTAATGGTTTTACCTCGAAAGTAGTTAATATCAAAAAAGCTAGAATTACAGTGCTCAATGGTGTGCTTCTACCGACCCTTATGTATGGAAGCGAAGCATGGAACTGGCAAAAGAAGGATGAAAGTAGAATAAATGCAGTAGAAATGAGATCTCTTAGACGAATGTGTGCATACTCTGTGTATGATAGTGTCGAATGAAAATATAAGAAGTGAATGCGGTGCGAATGATGGTGTCATGAACAAAATAATGAAAGGATCATTAAGATGGTTTGGACATATGGAAAGAATGAATGAAGAAAAAAATGGTAAAAAAATTATATGTTAATGATGTAAATGGAACCAGAAATAGAGGAAGACCGAGGAAAACGTGGCACGATCAAATAAATCAAATATTGAATGTCAGCCACGTGAGGAGTCAGAGAAATCGACACGATGTATGAATGTTGAGGAAGCGAGAGAAATATGTCAGGAAAGAAAAGTGTGGCAGTCCATTCTTTCTGCCTACCCCTTCGGCGAGACGGCGTGATGGTTAGTTAGTTAGTTAATATCATAGAATAGAAAACTTTGAAATATCTAATTACAGAGTTGAGCCCACAATATATCCAAATCATTTTAAAAACTTTTTTTAATTTTAATAAATAAGCCTGTTTTTAATTCACTTAAAGCTGTCATCGCAAACAAAAACCTATCCAGAAAAGCTAAAATGGTAGTGCACAATGTTGTTCTTGTAACGACCATTATGTATGGAAGCGAAGCATGGAACTGGCAAAAGAAGGATGAAAGTAGAATAAATGCAGTAGAAATGGGATCTCTTAGATGAATATGTGGAAAATCTGTGTTTTATAGACTGTTGAATGAAAATATAAGAAAATGCTGTGCTAATGTATGAATGTTGAGGAAGTGAGAGTAGTATGTCAAGAAAGAAAAATGTGCCAGTCCCTTCGGGGAGACGGCGTGATGGTTAGTTAGTTAGTTAAAAATAAGCGTTTATCTGCCTTGTATTCTTTTTATTATTTCTGTGACTTTATCCTTCTTGTTCTTATTCTAAGCTTTATTTGCTTATTTGGTGTTTCAGGTTATTGCTCATGAGCTGGCTCATCAGTGGTTCGGGAACCTGGTCACCATGAAGTGGTGGACAGACCTGTGGCTGAACGAGGGTTTTGCCACCTACATGGCCACCTTAGGGTTGGACCACGTGCACCCCGACTGGGACGTGCTGCAAGAAGAATCCGCAGACAACCTGGTTGACGTCTTCAAACTGGACGCCCTAGACAGCTCCCACCCCGTAAGCTTATTATTTATTTACTTATTTTATTTATTTATTTATTTTAGGGTAACAAACAGCGAATAAGTATATATATAAAATACATTTGTGATATAAGTGCGATGGGCGAGAAATTGGAGCAAGTTACTGAATTTATGTATCTGGGAATCATGTTTACAAGAGACGGAAAAATGGAGAACGACATCGAAAGAAGGGTGGGAAAGCCATCGAAAGCTGGGAATAAAATAAATGGCGCACTCAAAGTCATTCCTGCAAATAGAAATATATCCACAGAAGCAAAGATGGCAGTACACAATGGAGTTCTAGTGCCACCCCTCATGTATGGAAGTGAAGCTTGAAGCTGGCAAAAGAAGGATGAAAGCAGGATAAACACTGTAGAAATGAGATCACTAAGAAGAATGTGCGGGAAAACGTTGTATGATAGAATACCGAATGATGAAATAAGAAAGAAATGTAAGGCAGATGACTGCATCATGAATAAAATTTAAAAAGGATCCCTGAGATGGTTTTGACATATAGAACGAATGGATGAGAGTAGAATGGTTAAAAAGTTGTACACAAGCAGCGTGAGTGGGAAAAGAAGCCGAGGACGACTGAGGAAAACATGGCATGACCAAATTAATCAATACTAAAAGGCGGTCACATTCGAAGTCGGAATAATCGATGTGCGTGCATGGTAAATTGTGCGTGCAAATTTTAAAGGTTGGTCATGTTAGAAGTCGGAGGAATCGACGTGCGTGTATGACTCGCTGTATGAATGTGGCGGAAGCTAAAGAGGTGTGCCAGGATAGAGAAGTGTGGCGGTCTATTCTCTCTGCCTACCCCTACGGAGTAACGGCGAGATGGTTTGTTGTTATTGTTGTATAAAAAGAAAACCAATAAAATAATTAATACCACATTACTATAATTTATTGTTAAAAGTTTGTGTCATTTCATGAATGGAATGTGTTTTCCATTATGTTTTTAAATATAAAATTAATAGATATGGTTCATTGATTTGTAGTTACACATACGGAACCGAAATAAATTATTTAAAAGAAAATTACTTACCTTGAAGTGTAAAAACTTTGATTTTGAACTAGTAACCTTCAAATTGTATTTAAAAACACTGTAATTATTAACCAATGAAGCATTGAAATAACCGAAACCAATGACAGACGGCATTCAGTTGTTTTTTGTATTGATTGATCCATATCCAATTTCAAACTCATTTAGAATGAACAGAAATGATTCTACTGAGACCTTACTTGTTAAAAAAAGAGTAAAGGCAAATTTACTTAAACTAACGGAAATGGGATTTAAAAAAAATTTGTAACCTTGAATATAGAAAGAAAAAATAATGTTAACCTTTTTTTCCATATTTGAAAATTATATCTTGGAAATCACTGGCCCACTTATCATAAATACTGCTCATTGAAAATTCGATAGCCTTAAAATAAAAACTTTTTATCTTCGTGGTTGTCAATGGTGGCGTTTTTGTGGAATTGAAATCATTTGGTTATTTTAAAAAATTACTTTTTAGTCCGGTACAGAACTTTTTTTGCTATTGACGCTTTGGAGATCGTTGTAGACTTCATTTCCAGAGTGGTTTGGTGATGCCGGTGGGGAGAGCAGTCAAACTGCTGAACATGATCGCTTCGGAGATCGATGTCTTTCATATTCGTGAAAGTACGTTCAGAAGACAAATACTCTCGACTTTGGAGAGTATCTTGTATTCCTAATGTCGAACCATCTCTCATGCGTTCCTGGTATTATATATTTATTATGTTTTACCTGTTCTCAATAGATGCCTTAAACTATAAAAAATGTTTGTAATGTCTTTTGAGAAAATAAACTGATTTGATTTGATTTGATTTGATATGTATGATGGGTGCCATAAGTTGAGCTTTAACAAATCTGTACCATGCTGCTGATAATTTCTAACCCAAAAGTGCCGTTATATTGTCATAGAAAAATATATTTAAAATAATCTAATGTCACGCACACGCACGCCACATACTAAAGAATAAAGACATACCCATAAATCTGAAAAGAAAAGTATATGAAATCCTCCTCCCCGTGATCACCTATGGCCTGGAAACCATTACACTAACTGCCAATACGGTACATAAACTAAAATGTGCGCAAAGGTCCATGGAAAGACAAATGTTATGCGTATGTCTAAAAGACAAAATAAGAAATGAAGAAATAAGACGCCGAACAAAAGTCATAGACATAATGGACCTTGTCGCTAAGCAGAAATGGCAGTGGGCAGGTCATGTCGCCAGACAGGGAACAGAGCGATGGGCACCCAGAGTCCTCAAATGGAGACCATGGGATAGAAAAAGAAGAGTGGGCCTACCCTAAAAAATATGGGCCGACGACATTATCCCTGTCGCGGGTAGAATGTGGCAAAGAAAAGCCCAAGATAGAGTGGAGTGGAAGAAAATAGAGGAGGCCTATATCCAGCAGTGGAGAGATGGCTGAGGAAGAAGAAGAAGAAGAACGTCACGCATTATGTTTTATCTCTTCAATACATATGGTGTGCCTCTGGTGACACCGGTGTAAAGAGTAATTAGTCTGCTGAACGCAGTCTCCTCGGAGATCGACGTATTTCATATTAATGAAAGTGCGTTCAAAGGACAAATACTCTTGACTTTGGAGAGTATCTTGTCTTCCTAATGTCGAACCATCTCTCATGCGTTCCTGGTATTATATTGTATATATTATATTATATTTTACCTGTACTCAATAGATGCTTTAAACATTGATATTGCTTATAATGTCTGTCGAGATAATAAACTGATTTGACTCATTTACATCCGTTTCACAGCAAAATGATAATCTATGCATTTATGAAATCCTGAAATGTTTATGAATAATGTAAATATTACTCTCAAAGCAACTGTATTTATGTTAATCACAAGAGTAGCTCACACATTATTTTTCAAGTCAACACGTGACACAAATTTAACTCCATTTATAAAAATAGACGTGTTCTTAATTACAGGAAGCTATAAAGTAAGAACTGTGAATTTTAAAAGGGGTAATATTATTTTAACTACAGGTTTCTGTTCCCATCGGAGAACCAAGCGAGATAGCCCAAATATTTGATGCCATTTCCTACAAGAAGGGATCGGCTATCATCCGTATGATGAATCTTTTCCTGGGCGAGAAGGTCTTCCGTGATGGTGTCAGCAAGTGAGTATTATAATTTCTTCTATATTTTCAAATACTCTATGACTTGTCATTGTGATATATTATTTTAATAGATATCCCCAGTGCTTTTTTTGTGGTAATACGGTGTTCCACCACCTTTTTTGCAGTATTTAATGCTTCAATAACAATCAAACAAATTATTATTAATAAAATTTGGAAAAATTAACATTTACATAATTGAATTTATCATCTTCATCCTCGCTCTCTTTTCGTAACAGAGAAACAATTTCATCATCTATCAACATTTGGAAACCTCGGTCATCCTCACTTTCCAACCATGCTTGTGCATCTTCCCTGTCACAATCATTAAAGCCAGCAATTTGGGGGAATAACTCACTCATCACCTCTTCCAAGTTCCTCAAGAGTTTTAGTAGCCTGAACAATCTCTTCACTTCGACCTATCAATTTATTTCAGGCGTTTTGAAGATTCTCTAAAATATGTAATTTTTAATATGAATATTTGATTCTGTTTTGCAGTTACCTGAAGAAATACAAATACAAGAACGCCGAACAAGATGATCTCTGGCAGTCACTGACGGAGGCCGCCCACAAGGCCTTAGCATTACCCAAGGACTACACTGTGAAGGAGATCATGGATAGCTGGACCCGCCAAGTTGGATATCCCCTTGTCACCATCACCAGGGACCTAGATGCAAACACAGCTCGAGTCTCACAGGTTAGTTTTCCACGTCAAATACTCACTTATTACTTCAGATGGACGTACAATTTTCTCGTTCAGAAGACAAATACTCTTTACTTTAGAGCGGGGGTCTCTAAACTTTCCAGTCTTAAGGTCATACTGATTACTCCAGTAAGTTCCAAGGCCCAAAACATTTTAATTTTCCTGCCATTATCTATAGTTTCTAGACTAGTCGCCGAGTATAATGTTCTATCTCCCAACATGCAGAACAACTAGCCTCTGGTGAGGAGAGCAATCAAACTGCAGAACATGATCGCTTCGGAGATGGAAATTTTTCGTATTGATGAAACAATGTTCAATGCTAAAGATAATGTCAAGTATTCAGCCTCATTAGCGTCAAACTTGTCGATGCTAGTGGAAAGCAAAGTTAGAATTTATAAACCATGCATCAGGCCCATAATGACCTACGGAATCTAAGCAAGAGCAGACACTCTCAGAACCAAACATCTCTTAAGAGTACCAGAAATGAGAACATTGCGACCTATTGTGGGGAGAACCCTTAGAGATAGGATACCCAATAAAGAAATTCGCAAATCGTAGTAGTAGTATCGCGTAGGCAGAGAAGACGATTCTGGAGGGATTCCGCGAATTCCTAATATCGTGATGCACAAGACACCAGAGGGCCGACGAACACCAGGACGAGATGGAGAGAAGGCTGGTCGTCTTCATCATAGGAAGAAAGTTGATATCCTGCATAAACAGATCGCAAGATCTACAATCAGAAAAAGAAGAATGTTGATGCATTCTTCCAAATTGGCGATTTAAACATTTTTATATTTTTACCCTTAGGATGCAGGTTATACTTAAATGACAGAATGCTGGAACAGGTTGCAAAGTTTAGATATCTGGGAGTGAACCTGCGTCAGTAAAATAAAAGGACAAGTCAACAAGGCTTCGGCGGTATCAGGTTGTCTCAAGGATATAATGAAAAACAAGTATATGAGACTGACAGTAAGGTCAGAATATATAAAACCTGCGTAAGGCCTATACTGACATATACCATTGAGACCAGAGCGGATACCACAAGAACGAAGGCTAAAGTACGGGTGGGGAGAGATGAGGATGCTGAGGATGATAGCAGGAAGGACTATTTGAGATAGGGTGAGGAACACGGCTATCCGCGTGATCTGCAAGGTGGAGGATGTCGTGAGATGGGGCAGACAACGCAGAAGATACTGGAATGCGCACGTGCAGAGGATGGATCCCACCAGAATCCCACATGCTGTGGCACATCAGATTCCTGCTGGCTGCCGTCTACCGGAAGACCACCGAAGAGATGGAGAGATAGTTGGGAGTCAACCGATTTTTCAAGAACAGACCAAAGGTCTATAAGGAGAAGAAGAAGAAGAAGAAGATATTTTTAATGTCTAATGATAACAAACCTTGATATAGGTACCAAAAAATGGCAGCAAGCTGTGGAAACCATATGCCGAAGTGGAATTAAACTTAATATTTATTATAAAAGAATTTTTAATTAAATAATATACATATTTTCATTATTCAAAATATGAATGTTTCTAATATCCAATTTTATATTTCCAGCGGCAATTCCAAGAGAAAAAGAAGATGGCACGTGCCGTGGAGCCGGTGTGGTGGGTACCCCTCAGCTTCAGGGCGGCAGACTCGCCCAACCCCCGGGACCAGAGCCCGCGGACCTGGCTGCCAGGTGTTGCCAACACCACGGTCGAGGGAATGCCAAACAAGGACCAGTGGGTGCTTTTCAATGTTGATATGGCAGGTAAATAATCTACATTGTACATGCTTTAGCTATAGGTTCTTCTTCACTAGTTTCAATCCAAGGGATTGGTTTGGAGAAAAGTGTAACATATTTGCAGGTTCTTGGGATGCTACTTGGGCTTTAATATGGTAGTTTCCCGTTGCTTCCCACATTTGTATACTATTATTTGGACCCAATTACTTTCTAAATTTTGATTCTCATGACATGTTATAAGCAGTCAATTCAAGTGAGGCTTGGCGCCTTAATGTCGTCCTGTAGGGCTATTTTCCAGGTGACTCAAGGTCTGCTTCACTTCCTCTTTCTACCTACAGGGGACCAATCTAATCACTCACACTGCAGGCTGGATTCTGTCTCAGGGTGTGACCGATCCATAGTCATTTACGCCTAACAACATGTTCTCTGATTGGCTTTTCGCCTCCCATAACTTAGAGAACGGCATTTGACACTGTTTGGGGCCAAAAGATCTTGAATATTGAGCGGAGACATCTAATTATAAACAGCTGGAGTTTTCCAATGACGCCCGTAGTAGATTTCCGAGTCTGGCATCTGTACTATATATAATAGTAGGGAGTAAATATAAGTTTATAAATATGAGACAATAAATTTTTTGGTTACTAAACCATTAATGTTTATGTACTGATACATATACATCTCTTAACCTTCCTTGCAGGAGTGTACAGAGTGAATTACGATAACCATAATTGGGAACTTCTACGAATGGCCCTCTTGGCTCCCGAGCACAGTGGAATAGCCCCTCTCAGCAGGTTCCAGCTCATCACAGATGCCATGGCCCACGCCTCGTCCAGTCAGCTCAGCTATAACCAGTCTATGAGGTCAGTTCTTAGATATAGTAATAATAATAATATGCTAACTTTTAAAGCACTGTGTTTGTGATATAATCACCTCAAGGGCGCATTTATTTATTTATACATAATACACAAATGAAACATAACAAACGAAAAACATTTAGGCGACTCTTTTGGACACAAAACGGTGTTACAAAAATAAGATAAAACAACATGAAACCAAAAAATCATACATATCAGAAGGAACCCAATATGTCGATGTCAGCGAGGCAATACTCTTTCCGGAATTTGTAATATTTTTTTATGAACACTGCCTCGCTGACACTGAAAATGTCCAAATCCGAGACGATTAGATTCAACGTCCGAATTGCTCTTCCTACTGGCATCACCAAAGGCAGGTTGGTTCTGCGTGACGAAGCAAAGAACAATTGATGTCGGCGCTGTCGCAGGTAAGGAACAAAAAGACCTATTTGCTCCAGAACATAGGGGTTCTCAATAGAGCCCCGAATTAGTTTGAAAAAATGCGTTGACAGTAATCCTTCCCTCCTCAGTTCGAGGGAGTTATACCCCAGCATACCCAAGAGAAATGCCGTTGGATATTGGCGCATCAAGATATTTTATCATAAATCTTAATATGAATGCTGCATCTGATATTCGTGATTGGTTATAAAATAATATAACAAAACAAATCTACAACTCGGGTTTTAATTTGGGTATGCAATAGTAAAAATATATGTTTTCAGCTTAGATCTTAGATCATTTATGCACTGAAGGTATGAAGGAAGATTGTTCCAAGCTGATGGACTGGCTACTGCAAAGAATCGATGCCCAAAATTTGTACTAGGGCAACGTTTTGGCTCAACTAATCTTCCTATTTCATTTATGTTAATTATTTAATAGGGAGTTTTGTATCATCTTTCTTGTGTCCAAAACCTCTGTCTCCTCAGAGATCGACGTTTTTCATATTAGTGAAGGTACGTTCAGGGGACAAATACTCTTGACTTTAGAAAGTATCTTGTCTTCCTAATGTCGGCCATTTCTAATGCGTTCCCGGTATTATGTTGTATGTGTATAATATTTGACCTGTAGTCAATAGATGCCTTAAACATTTATGCTGTTTGTAATGTCTTTTGAGTAAATAAACTGATTTGATTTGAAAAACAATCTTAAAGACCCTTTCATTATTTTGTTCATAACACTTTCATTCGCACTCCATTCACTTATTATATTTGCATTTGACACTCTATTTTTACAGATTTAGACATATTCTTCTAAGAGATCATTTATTCTACTTTCATCCATATTTTGTCAGTTCTATGCTTCATAAAGATTTGTACAAGAACACCATTGTGCACTGTCATCTTAGCCTTTTTGATCAACTTTTGTTTGCAATGATAACATTAAATACACCATTCACTTTGTTGCCTGAGCCAACCTTCCTTTGTAAACATACTTCCTAAATATACAAATTCATCTACTTGTTCCAGATTTTCACCATTTATGCTAGTTTTGCAGACTGTCATGCTTTTTTCTTTTTCGAAAATCATAACCTTGGACTTATTCACATTCATCATCAGATCATATTGCATGCGTACCCCATACATTCTATACACTAAGACTTGTAGTTCATGCTCGTTGCCTACAAGTAGGACAGTGTCATCCGCATACAGCTTACTGACACTCTCCTCATTTTGGCACCTACATCCAACCCTTTCTGCTGTTGCAAACACTTGCCCATAGATAGACAAATAAAAAAATTGTAAACATACTTCCTAAATATACAAATTCATCCTCTTGTTCCAGATTTTAAATCCTTTAATTGTGTTTGTAGCTTAATTAAGTACCTGGAAAAGGAGGAGGCGTACCTACCCTGGAAGGGAGCCCTGTCCAGCTTGAACAAAATCGGCTCCCTTCTCAGTAGGACGGAGGATTACGGAGCATTCCGCCGCTACATGCGTGGACTGCTCACACCGCAATTTGAGAGGCTCGGAGGACTGAAGGACAATGTCATAGTCACCCCGGGGAAACTGGACGCCGTGAAACACCAGGTAAACTAACCATCAGATCGCAAAGTGCAGCAGCAAGCTATATTATCATCTGAACAAATTAATTTAACCCTGATTAATCGTCCTACCTTTGGGTTATTTTCCGAGAAACTTGCAAAATACAAGCAGGTTTTTTATTAATGAAATTTAATTATATACTAATTTTATTTTTTTAAATTACGACACGTCAAATACTCGGCCGCACACTTCGCCTGCCCCTCGTAAAACTATCATATTTATGAAGACTTGTGCTCAAGTTTTGATGGCACACGCGCGTATCCCTAAAACTTTGTACATTTTAGGTACATTACTTTTTCTCAAGCCCGTACGTGATACGGGATATCGTAGAATGATACAGTCAAAGTGAACATATCACGTACGTTCAAATAGGTAGGGTGGTTAATACAAATGAAAACGTCAGTTTTCTAGAAGTTTTATTATATTTTATGGGAATGACATGTTTCGCCCTTCTAAGGCATTATCAAATGTTTGAAATCACCATTATCAAATGTTAAATAACATTTGATAATTCCTTAGAAGGGCGAAACATGTCATTCCCATAAAATATAATAAAACTTCTAGAAAACTAACGTTTTCATTCGAAATTGATTATTTAATATGGAGTTTTACATGATTGTTCAAGTAACAATAAATATTATAACCCTATTTATTGTTTCTTGAACAATGATGTAAAACGTCATATTAAATAATTAATACTAATGAAAACGTCTGTTTTATAGAAGTTTTATTATATTTTATGCGAATGACATGTTTCGCCTGTCTAAGACATTATCAAATATCATTTGATTTGATAATTCCTTAGCCCATTTGATAGCACATTAATACCTTAGCTAGGCAAAACATGTCAATCACATAAAATATAATAAAACTTCTAAAAAAACAGATGTTTTCATTAGTATTGATTATTTTAACCTTCATTGTGTGGCATCATTTGAGTAAAATAAATATAATAATAATAATAAATTGGATAATTTATAAAGCGCCATTTTTATGAATTGCTCATCTCAAGGGCGCTGTAGAAGATGCTCCGTCTTATCAATCTTAATGTTTTGGCACATAGTAAAAGTTCACAAATTATTTCCAAGAATTTGGGCGTTCCCTCATAAATCATCCTGTTGCACTTCGCACAATTCACTGGACACTCGGACACTCGGACACACATGTGGCAAATATGACCCAAACTGCAGATGTGTATGCTTGCGTGCGTGCGGGACCCAAATCTTTTTTTGCCAACTTCTTTAAGATCCTCTAATACTGGACTAAGATTTACTGACTATTTTTGATAATTTATCGATGGTCAGCATCGAATCGTCTTCGATTGCAGACTTCAAGGCTGGTTCTTCCACCTAGATTTTTCCACTTCGAGGGTCGTTTTAGAAAATCAAATCACCTGATTATTTTTTTTAAGCCATTTGGCATTAACTGACATCCAATATATCACCATAAATCTTATTTGTAGCCTCTGTTGCTTACTTTTTCATATGGTATTGTAAAAGCATACATTTTCATAGATGTTGTTCCAACGGACACGTCTCTCTTGTTGTCATTGTCGTAAGAAGGATACAGGGGGCTATTATATTAATCTCAGGCTGACGAAAAAGTAGAAGCTTATACGCGAAACTTCAAAACATGTCCTTACTGCTCAACAGACCGAAGGAAACTCTTTTGAAGATGGTGCATAAAAAAAACGACATTACTTATGGGTACCCCTAATATAGGTGTTTTTTTTTAGAGGTATAGAATACATATTAAAATGAAAAATAACCACATTAAAATAATGTTTATGTCTATGATATTGGCTTTATTTAATAGATAATTTTATGCAATCAATGTTTAAATATGATTTCGGGCATATGAACACCACGGCTAGCTTGAATGAAGCACAACCGTGAAGTCCAATTTTCTTTGCGGATGCCTATTATCCACTAGAGTGTACGTGGTGCGAAAACGATCCATGGTCTTCCGAATAACTTGCTCGGATGGACGATTATGTCGACTGTAAAATGGACATAGCGCACGATAAGTTTGGCGAACCGAACCATGATTTTCAAAATAAATTTGCACAATTTGCAAGCGCTGTTCTTACGTCAGCCTATTCATGTAGAAATGGCAAAACGTACTGACTGCAAATTAACTGTCAAATGTCAAATTGACAGTCTGTAGAAACAATGTTGCCAGTTTAAAAACCAAACCTCTAAAAAAACACCCTATATATGGCCGAGCCGTAGAGGGCTCCTTCCGCTTACCCGAAGCTGTTATAGGCGCAGCGGCGCCTTTCGTCAGCATCATTCGTGCATTCCCTAGGCCCGTCCCCCGTCCATGTGGGACTTACGTTAAAAAAAATCATAATATATGTTTATTTTCAACCAACCCAGACCACATTTAAGCTACGCTATTCTCCCTCGATGTTCCGCTCTAATAGTAAGGAACTTAAGGTACATTAATATATAAGCTACAAATGTAGCCAGCCGCTCCATAGAGGTTAAGCAATTTGCTATTACGTATATTGTAGTACTCATAGATGGCGTCGTATAATCATAAAATTATTCTTGTTACAGGTTCTCATCAGCTCCTGGTCATGCAGAATGGGAGTGGCCAACTGTGAGGAAAATGCTCAGAAACTATTCAAGAAGTGGATGGAGACGAGTGATCCTGATCTTGATAATCCGTAAGAAATTTTTAATAAACCTAACACGCTGGTTGAAGCATTTTGATTTTTTTCTCAATTTAAAAATTCAAGATTCAATGTGCACTTGATTGTATGCAGCCATTTTGTTCCATTTTGACATAAAAATATTGTTTCATTTTTTTATTTTTTATTATTATTATTATTTTTTTTTAAAAGGATTTTAATCAATGATATTAGAATTATTTTACAATCTTCAATGTGAGCAGCAAATAGCTCATTATTATGAAGAAGGAATCTGGTCGTGTCCAGGTTTTAACCCATGTCCCCTGGATCAGGAGCCAAGCGTTCTATCCCCTAGACCACCACCCGAAATTAAATTGATGGATACTAATTTAACAATGCAACGTAACCTAATTACTTGCAGATTAAACATGTACATTTTTCAATGATTTTGGGTTGGGTAAAAATGTATTTTAATCCGATTTTAATTATTATTTTTCAACTTGCAACCTTATACTGGTGTTCTCCAACACATTACACACGTGTTAATTTTAATATTGACAGAATAATAAAATGGCACCTTCACTTTGCAGTTCTTGCTACCGAAACAAATATATTCTATTTCTACAAGGGTTGTCCGTAAAATAAGTTTTCCTGTTTGCCACGGGCGCGCGGATCGCTGTTACGTGCGATCCGGCAACAATCGTCAGGAATCAAAAAGATGGTGACCCGGATGAAAAATTGCATCGAAGTCAACGGGGACTATGTAGAAAAATAGCTGAAAGTCGAAGCTTTCCAATGATGTATTCCTCGTTGTAAATAAAAATGGTTTTCATTATGAAAAAATAGGGAAACTTTTTTTACGGACAACCCTCGTATTTAGTTTATTAGGTTATCCAAAGTAAAAATTATATAATAAAAGATTTTAATATTCCGAAAACTGTTCTTGAATTGATTTTAGAATCCCGAATGACCTTCGCAATATTGTGTACTGCAAGGGCGTGGCCATGGGTGGTGAGAACGAGTGGGAGTTCTTGTGGCAGAGGTACATTAAGGCCAACGTGGCTAGTGAGAAGGCGACTCTCCTCAACGGACTGGGCTGCACCAAGGAGAGCTGGCTGATGGCTAGGTACTGACTTCACAATCACTTTATAGGGTACCACCCTTTACTGCATGAAAACTTGTGTTCTAAAATCACTATTCCTGTTTAACCTTTCCCTTACGGTGCTAAAATAAAAACGCACGTTCCTGTGTTGGGTAGTCAGTACCCAATCAAAAATTAGCGATTTTAAATCGGAAAAATAAGAACATTCATAGCTAATCCCCTTAATTAATTATAATTGAAGTCAAAAATTATTATAATTGAGATTTATTTGCTAAAAACATTTTGAAAAAACATCTTGCAACGCTCACGGGACGGGCATAGGTTCACTCTGGTTGCAAGCCCAAGAGTTACTGCTGGTGGCAGTGAGAACATTGATCTCCTCGCGCTTCCACAGTGAAGTATGCAAAAGTGAGATGCGAATATAGTGTCGCGCACTCAGTGCCACGAATTTTGTTTCTGATGTTCACAAAATACCTCCGATGTACCCGATAAATTTTGATTATTATTAATATTATTTTTTTAATGAATGCGTAAATATATTATGGAGGAATACCTTGTATTTATTATATTTATATATTGATGGTTATTAGAAGCAACGTGTAGAAGATACCCATCACAGGGAAGGGAGGGTTAAAAAAAAATAAAAGACTTCCTAGTTAGATTCTAGCCACAATACTTATATTGAACATGTTCTTTTCGGAAATCAATGTCTTCTAGTTAGTGAATTTATTGATTGATATTGCAGAGTATCATGTCTTTCTAAAGTCAA
The DNA here is from genome assembly GCA_022606425.2 of Lepidostoma basale. Taxonomy (NCBI): domain Eukaryota; kingdom Metazoa; phylum Arthropoda; class Insecta; order Trichoptera; family Lepidostomatidae; genus Lepidostoma; species Lepidostoma basale. Next base: position 10,598 of record JAHDVF020000745.1, on the reverse strand, counting down.
ACCAACTTTTATGCATCTGAGAAGCCCCGGTGGGAGCGAAACCGGTTGGTTTTGACAATAATTAAGTGGTGTAAAAATAATTATAAGTGTTTTATAATTATTTTTAATAATGCCACTTCACAAATTAAGTGCTTCATATGAAAATATAAATATGTTTGTAATGTCTTTTGAAAAAACACACTGGATTTATTTACCAAGATGGCTGATAAGAGAATTTATTTATAATCTACTGTGTTAGAATTTTAACTTATTGAATGCTAAGGCATTACACTGTGGAATTCCGTAGTAATATACTTAGGAAATTGAAAAACTTTGTTTAATCCACTATTTATTAAAAAAATATTAAAAAACACGACATGTTTCGGAGGATACCTCCATCTTCTGCTGTAAAAATATAATAAAAACTAAACAAAGAAAGACTAATAAATAAAAAAAGCATTTAAAATTCAGTACAATAATTCAAATTTAAAAATGAACCTGGGCTATTTGTTATAAGAAGGTACTAACAACTTTTTTTTAACAGTAAGAACTAATAAATAATGTTAAATAATAATAGTACATGATGATAATATAAAAATATATATTAAAAATTGTAATTTAGAAAAAACATACATTTAAAAAGACATAATTTATATAGAAATTATAATAATCAGATTCCTCCTTTTACTCCTTTCTCCTTAAATACTTTGTCTACATTTAATCTCCCAAGCTCCCATTCCCAATCAAATGCAAATTAATCGTTTATTAATTTCTATATAAATTATGTCTTTTCAAATGTATGTTTTTTCTAAATTACATTTTTTTTATATTATCATCATGTATTATTAAGAAATCAACTGAGATGCGAAGTCTCCGTACGCCAGGAGGAAATTGAACAGGTGGACCTATTCAGATATCTCGGAAGCGAAGTAACCAGCTCTAATGACCTCCCCAGAGAAGTAAGGTCACAGGTGGATAGGGCTGCAGCAGTTGCAGGCTGCCTGAAAGATGTCATATGGAGAAACAGGGACATGAGGACTGACAGCAAGGTACGCATCTACAAGACCTGTGTGCGACCAATCCTCACATATGGCATTGAATCGAGGGCAGATACTGTCAAGACAAAGAGCATGCTCAGGACAACCGAGATGAAAACGCTCCGCGCTATAGCTGGCAAGACCCTACGTGATCGAGTTAGGAATACAGCAATCCGAGAAATCTGCGAGGTCGAAGATGTGGTCAGATGGGGACGTCAAAGACGGCGATACTGGCATGAACACGTAGAAAGGATGAGCTCAAATAGAATAACACACATAGCTCTCCATGGAACGCCAAACGGACAACGCCGACCAGGAAGACCCCCGAAACGGTGGAGAGAAAGCTGGAGTTCAGCATCTCAAGAGGACCCGCCTGAAATAACAGACTCCTGAGTCTACAAAAAGGGAAGAAGAAGAGAAGAAGAAGAGTATTATTAATATTTAATATTATTTATTAGTTCTTACAGTTAAAAAATAATTGTTAGTACCTACTTATAACAAATATCCCAGGTTAATTTTTAAATTTGAATTATTGTATCGAATTTTAAATGCGTTTTATTTATTTATTAGGCTTTCATTGTTTAGTTTTTATTATATTTTTACTTGAATAAATCAAGTCAAATGTACACATTGATAAATTGTAATGTATGTTGGGTGTTATTCTAAATAATCAAATTATAAATATTTTTCAGAATACTAGAGGCCTCAATCAAAAAGGATGGAGAAATCAGAAAGCAGGATTCCCATAGTGCGTTTAGTTCTGTGGGATATGGCGCTCCCGGCTATTACGTCGCTAGAGACTTCCTCTACTCCAGGGTCAATGACATTGCCAAATAGTGAGTACTCTTCAAAAACAATAAATATAAAGTCAATCTAACAGGCGGCTAATAGAACATTTAATACATAGAAATAAATCTTAAGAATCCACCATTTTATCTTCAGGTTTTGTGTGGTTAAGCGTCGGTAAGATAGAAATCTGCAATTTTGATTACTCAATTCATCATTTGTTCTTCAGATTTTGTGTAATAATTTTATTTGTAGGTAAGATAGAAATCTGTAATTTTGAATTCTAGTTTATGGTAATGGAATTTTCTATATTATGTTTAATTTGACATTTGACTGCGAATTGAATGTGTTTTATTGCTCAACAAAATGCCTTTGAAATTTATTTTCCAGGTCAAAATGCATATATAACTTAAATTGTGTGAATTTTGAATTTGGTTTGAACCGTGTTAATTTCAATATTGAGTTTCCTTATAATTTTATTTTCTTATTTCAGCCACAAGAGTCACCTGAGTATTCTGGGACGTTACGTAAACACCATCGCTTCACAGATCATCACGAGGCATGAACTTAAAGAAGTGAGTTTCATTTTAAATTTATATTACATTGGTTCACAGAAGACTCGAAAGTGGTTCTGTGATATGGAGTCCTCGCAATAGGATATATTCCCTTATGCTAAAGAGGGTACAGAAAAAAATTCTGAGAGTATGGTAGCTATCCATGGCTCTATCGCATGACATTTCTTTTGGGAATATAGGGAACCGACTTTACTTAGCTTCGAAGACGTGGGTTTCTTATAACCCATTTCTTTGGATTAAACTGGGGATATTTCTTTAACTAAGCCGTGCTGGAGGGTGTTGGTCTTTTTTTTCCTGACAGATATCTCTGACAGTATCAACAACAACAACAACAAACCATCACGCCGTTTCTCCGCAGGGGTAGGTAGAGAGAATGGACCGCCACACTTCTCTATCCTGACATACCTCTCTAGCTTCCTCCACATTCATACATCGAGTCATACACGCACGTCCATTCTTCCGGCTTCTGACATGACCAACCTTTAAAATTTGATTAATTTGGTCATGCCATGTTTTCCTCGGTCTACCTCGACTCCTTACTCCACATACATCGTTAACGTATACTTTTTTAACCATTCTTTCTTCACCCATGCGCTCCATATGTCCGAACCAATGCAGCGATCCTTTCATAATTTTGTTCATAATACCTTCTTTCTCTCTACATTCCTTCCTAATATCAGGTTAGGGACCTCATCTCTACCGCATTTATTCTGCTCTCATCTTTCTTCTGCCAGTTCCATGCTTCGCTTCCATACAGTATCAACATAGATTGTTTTTACCTACCGGCTGCCAGAACCAACCTGCCTTTGGCGAGACTGGTGGGTAGAGCAATCAGTCTGCTGAACATGATCTCCTCGGAGATTGATGTCTTTCATATTAGTGAAAGTATGTACAAAAGGCAAATTCTCTTGATATTGAAGAATATCTTGTCATCCTAAAGTCGAACCATCTCTCGTGCTTTCGTGGTATTAAATATTATATTTTACCCATTCTAAATACACGCCTTAAACCTTAATTTTGTTTGTAACGTATATTGATGAATAAACTTATTTTGAATTTGAATAAATTTTCTTCAAATGGTGGAAAATAAATGGTATTATTTAGAATACAGTTAAAAATATATATAAATAGATAATATATCTAAAGCCTTTGGAGTTGAATCCTGTATATATAATTTAGATAATAATTTCATCAACAGATGTCACTTCATTGAATGGTTGATGAAATAGAAGATAAAAATGTTTAAATTGGTTAGTAATTTCACCAACAGATGTCACTCTCGTATATAATTAACATATTTGGACTTTTCAGTTTTTTTTTATACTATTTTACTTTGTTTTTATTTGAATTCAAATACCAGACTTGAATGTTTATCAACCAAAATCGGACATATTCCATTCCAATACAGACATTTTTAAAATAACCCCATTTTCTTTAAGTTTTAATCTGAGGGATTGCTTTGCACCAAAGTCTTGGAATGCCACTTGGGCCTTTTTTTCAAAAGATAGCTAGTGTATCGCCATTTTCATTGTCACGTGAATTCTACCAGACCAAAGATTTTTTACATTGACATCTCCGGGAATCGAACCTGAGACCTTCGGTGTGGAAATCATAGCTGTTGAATATAATATAGAAGGCCGTCAATTTCATTTAAAATTCTTCTTCTTCTCCTTATAGACCTTTGGTCTATTCCTGAAATCAGGCTGGCCTCTCTTGGGAGGTTGACTCCCAACTATCTCTCCATCTCTTCGGCGGTCTTCCGGGGGGATGGCAGCCGGCAGGAATCTGATGCGCCACAGCGTGTGGGATTCTGGTGGGATCCATCCTCTGCACGTGCGCATTCCAGTATCTTCTGCGTTGTCTGCCCCATCTCACGACATCCTCCACCTTGCAGATCTCGCGGATAGCCGTGTTCCTCACCCTATCTCGAATAGTCCTTCCTGCTATCATCCTCAGCGTCCTCATCTCTGCCACCCGTACTTTAGCCTTCGTTCTTGTGGTATCCGCTCTGGTCTCAATGGTATATATGTCAGTATAGGCCTTACGCAGGTTTTATATATTCTGACCTTACTGTCAGTTCTCATATACTTGTTTTTCCATATTATATCCTTGAGACAACCTGATACCGCCGAAGCCTTGTTGACTTGTCCTATTGTTTCACTGACAAGATCATTTTGACTGAGCAGATCCACTCTCAGATATCTAAACTTTGCAACCTTTTCCAGCATTCTGTCATTTAAGGATAACCTGCATCCTAAGGGTTCTTTTGAGAATGTCAAAAAATTTATAATTATTTTTTTTCAGCTCATCCGCTGGACCGAAGAGAACAAGGTCCTCCTGCAAGAATCCAGTTTGTCTGTGAAGCAAGCTATCGAGTCTGCTACCAACAACTTGGAATGGCTAGAGACGCATAGATATAATATTGTAGGTGTTCTGAAATGTCTTGCGGAGTAAGTTTTACTACCAAAGGTAAAATAAATGTATTTTGAGATGTGATACATACCCATTTCAAAACTAATCAAACATGTACTTAATTTATTTGCTAAGGACTGGTGGAGACATTGAATTTCTCTTGTGTATTGAAAAAAATTATAATATTTAGCTAGTAGAAAAAAGAAACAAAAAACGGGTTTTATAATAATGTTATCCGATTGATTATTATGACATATAATTCATTTTATAAAGATTTTACCACATTTACAATAAATAAACCGAAAAAATTCTGTAAAATTTTCATCAAAATCTGTTTACAATGGATTTTACACTATTCCTACATTTAAGTAACTTTTTTTTTAAATGTTTAGAATGTATTTATATATCGATAATCAGCCTAAAATATTTTTTTAGCAGTGCTGGTTTCACTGTGAATGCTTATTTTATCTATTAGACAAAAAAGTTTTGACAAGACAAAAGAAGCTGGTTGCAGTACTCAACTTTATTTGAAATTAATGGAATAGGTTTTAAAATTGTCTATTGTGTCTTCGTGTGTATGGTGCTTACCCTTCCAGATTAACGGGACAAGTTTAATGACTTACTATCAAATTGGTTTTAATGATCTTGTATACAAGTGACAACCTCTTTAGATTAATTGAATTAAATGTGACCAAATTCTAATTGAAAATTGATGGCGCACCAGTCAAAAACTTAATTATTAATCAGATTGTTTATAATAAATTGATAAGAATATTTTATATATTGAACAATTATTTTATTAATAAATTATATATTACAATTGTTTTTTTTATTTCTAAATCTTACTCCTTAAAAAAATGCAAATAATTATTAATAGGCATTGATCATTTTAATATAATATGTTTTGATAATACCATAAAATCTAAAAACACATGTATTTTGAAAAAAATAAAGTGAATGAAGCACATTCTTAATTAATAAATAAATATTTAAATTGTAAATTGAAACAAATATACAATTTCAATATTTATTTATTTATATTTTAAATTGAGCACTAATACGTATACGCATAAAATGTTTATAGTATAGTATGCCAAAGTCTCGCTCAATATTCAAGTGACAAATGCCGTTCTCTTTACCATGGCAGGCGAAAAGCCAATTAGAGAACAAGTCGCTAGGCGCAAATGGCTGTGGATCGGTCACACTCTGAGACGGAACCCAGCCTGCATCGCTCAGGGCGCACTAGACTGGTCCCCTATGGGGACAAAGAGGAAGCGAGGCAGACCTAGAGCCACCTGGAGAAGAGCCCTGCAGGACAAGGTTAAAGCAGAAGGCCTCACTTGGGATGATGTTAGGCATCAGGCATGCGATATAGGTCGGGTGGAGAAGGTTCCGTGAAGCCCTGCACCACAGAGGTGTGACAGGACAAGAAGAAGATGATGCCAAAGTATGAAATCAAAAATAAAAATGTTTAATGGAACAAAAGTCATTTATACAATATTTTAATAAAGTACTTAATTATCTATCTTATCTAATTATCTAACTAATAGTCATGCATAGGCAATAGATATTTCCAATAACTGTTAAACTGTAGTTCATCGTCAGCCTGTCTCCATCCATTGCTGGACGTAAGCCTCTCCACCTCCGCGCCATCCCTCTCGGTCTCTCGCCAGTGTTCTCCAGGTCCTTCCCGCCGTTGGCATAATATCATCGCTCCACCTGGTGGGCTGTCTCCTGACACTCTCCGGCCCAACTTTGGCCTCCATTATTAACTTTCTGGCTCCATCTTCCATCATCCCGTCGGCACAGAAGTCCATCCCTTTGCCACTTCATCATCGCAATGCGTATTCCTAAACATATCCCTATTAACTATTTTTTTACTCGAATAAATTCTTTTCCAAGAAATAAGCAAATATGATAACAAATAAAAATGCATATCCTAGGAATCTCAAAAACTAATACATGGTTTACAATCTATTTTAGAATGAAAATAAACTGATTTTGAATATGTCTAATCAGTTGATCGTTTGAAAACCTAAGCTAATCATAAATTCATTAATTTGTGACAAAAATACTTATCCAAAAAAGATATATTATAGTTATGGTAAGGCTATGGTAATAAAGTCAAGTAAATATCAATTTAGTCTAATAATAATAGTACAGTAACATGGAGGACTAGTTTGTCAAAAAAATTATATAAAATCATTTTTTATCGGAGAATATGAAAATAAATTAATACAATGTTATTAAAATAAACAAAAGTTGTTTAAAAATAGAAGAACTACAAATTCTATAAATGATATGAAATATTCACGACTCGTGTTTCGTCTTATGAGGACATCTTCGAGTGTGCAGGCTTAAATATAATGTCCCCGCCACTTCTACACAGATTATTTGTGGAAGTGGTTAACAATTATAGGTGCATTGCTAGTTTAATTTCTGGGTATTTCTGTGGACAGTGATTGATAAAAAGAGTCAGCCAATCAATGTCCACAGAAATACCCAGAAATTAAACTAGCAATGCACCTATAATTGTTAACCACTTCCACAAATAATCTGTGTAGAAGTGGCGGGGACATACCCCAAAGTCAATACAAGTAACACATTATATTTAAGCCTGCACACTCGAAGATGTCCTCATAAGACGAAACACGAGTCGTGAATATTTCATATCATTTATAGAATTTGTAGTTCTTCTATTTTTAAACAACTTTTGTTTATTTTAATAACATCATTATGGAATTCTATACACTTAATCATACATCGATTAATAACATGTACATTATTAAAAAATATATTATAGTCAATAATATTTCCTGTCATGATCTGAGAGTATCAATAAATTTTTTTTTAAGGATTAATTGTATCTCAATAGAGACGAAAACGCAAATTGGAAACAGAATATGGTGGTCGAGGCGTTTACAGGACTTAAGACCTGTCATTGGTTGGGTTAAACGTACACTTTTATATAATACAACATTCTCCATTCCGCTTCTTACGACCACCACGTCTGACAAATTTTTGGAAGATGTATATGCTACAATGTTGGGGAACACTTCACATTTTTTAGTTCAATCTACACTAGCGCCATCTATTAAGATTGGATGTAAGCATTAAGCAGAAGATCTTTATTAACGCAATGTGAAAGGCTACTGCCATTAACATACATTGCTAGATAATGCCTGGAGATGTCTCTCCATTTTTTATGCTTTTATTTAAAAAGTTATTCTATAAATAAAATAATAAACACACTTTCCCTTGTAAGAATTTAAAAATTATTCTTAACGCACTGTTAAAATACTACATTTTAATATCATTAAATAAATACTAAAATAAATTATGGAGTACACTTAGAGTAATAAATAACAAAAAGTTCACGTTAATAAATACAAATTGACATGTAATTACAACACTAACATTAATTAAGTAGTAAAATTGACTTTTTAAAAATAAAGCAACAGAATAGTACTTACATACATTTGGTAGACAATTATTTATAACAAAAAATGTTATATAATGCATGCATTCAATAATATAGAAAATAAACAACAATATCGCCGTAGTAATAAATCTTCAAAATAACTACAACATGAAGATAAATAAAGACAAAACAAAGCTGCTAACTGTAGGTCGAACGCAACATCAGATGAGAGTAGTGATGTCAGGAGTTCCACTAAAGAACACCAAGGAGTTTTTCTACCTCGAGAGCAAAATAACATGGGACGGTCAGTCTAAGAGCGAGGTCGACAGCCGTATACATCAGGCTAGGCTTGCATTTAATAAAAGGTCGAAAATAATAGAATCGAATAATATAGACCTAAAACTGAGAATACTCCTCATCAAGACCTATGTATGGAGTATTTTGATGTACGGCTGCGAGACATGGTGCCTATCCGAAAGAGACAAATGGAGACTAGAGGCTTTTGTGATGTGACTATTAAGAAATTCCTGGAGAGACCACATCACGAATGAGGAGGTTCTTCAAAGAATCAAAGGAGAAAGGCACCTGCTCAGGACCTTGTCCGAAAGGTGTGCAAGATGTATCGGCCATGTAATACGTCAAGAAGGCCTCTTACATGCCATAATGGAGGGTATGACCGAGGGGACAAACTCTAGGGGACGCCCACGCCGAGAGTACCTGGAGGATCTGTTGGTGGACGTGCGCTGCTCATCATATGCAGATTTCAAAAGAGCCGCAGAAGACAGGGAAGAATGGAAGAGAAGAAACCAATCCCAGGATTGAATCTTTCTAACTAACTAATAAATTTAAATCATATTCTAGATATTAGTTATCTTTTTGAATGATAAACTTTTTTGTAATAGTGGCAATCTCGTGCGAAGAGTTCAAAACAAATGCATGATTGTACGGAACTTCTTTAATATTCAAATCTGGAATGATTTCTTGTAGTTTTACAAAGCGTTCACCGGGAGCCCAGCCATCATGTTCGGTGTAAACGATATTGATTCTTTTTTTATTAAGTTTCAAATTATCGATGTCGAGTTTTTTTATTAGATCCATTTCATCAAAGGCCAGAAATAAAACCTTTTCTATCACAGTCGTACGAAGATACTTAAGAACCGTAGCTAAGTTATCGTAAGGAATTTTATTCAAATGAAAGAAAATGTAAATTAAGTATGTTTTAACAATAAAAGGTAAACACGTAAAGATAAATAGAAAGAAAAATATGACAGGAGTAATTTTACGAAAGATTTTGTTTAACCAGAATCCATTTGGTGTATCAGCTATGTATTCTAATGTCGGGAAAAGTAATGTCGTCGAAACCACTCGTTCGGAGATTTCTGGATGTTTGAGGAGTTCCATCGCCATCCAAGCTCCGATGGAGTGTCCGATGAGATGGATTTTGGCCGATTTCTCAATCATATCAGTTAAGAATTCTATTTTCTGTTGCAACTGTCCATTTAGATTGAAGTTTTTCTCTCGTCCTTTCACCCTACCGACTCCTTGCTCTTTCGGAATGTCTTCTTCATTTGGTTCCTCGTGACCCCCATGTCCTAAAATAAATTATTAAATTAAACATATTTGAATCTAGTCTATTCAGATCATAAATACATTTGAGTTACAACCTGTTTCATTATGCTTCCCGCCATTTTATTTTATCGAGATTGCATAGATATCAATAAAGTGTCAAAGATTTAGCTTTACAACAATTCCAATAGATGTCGCCTTATGAAAAATAAAATAAGTTCTTAAAGGTAAGGATTAATTTTATCTCAATAGAGAGACGAAGATGCAAACTGGAAACTGAATATGGTGATCGAGGTGTTTACAGGACTTATGACCTGTCATTGGTTGGGTTAAGCGCACGCTTTATGTAATTACAACATTCCCCATTCCACCTTTCTTATGACCACCATGTCTGACAAATTTTTGGAAGTTGTATATATGTTAATATCCAAGACCACAATTCACATGTCAGTTTCAATTTACAGACCAGCGCCATCTATGAAGATTAGATTTAAGCATTTGTTGAAAAAACAACAGCTGTAATGAAGCTAAAGATAACTGGAGATGAAAGCATTACTGAATACTGAGACACTAATGTTTTTGTAATTTAGCGGGAAAAAATGTTTAGTACAACTAACCAGCGTAAGACAGCCTTCACTCGAGGCCGTAAAAAAAATATTTATGGTTTAACAAGTGGCAGTTGAAATTATGAGCAAAAAATTTTATATTGTGATTCATTCTAGAAACATTTCGTATTTATTAAAAACATTGTCTTCAACATGTCAAATTTTGACATGTGCATATTTATGTTAATTTTTTTAGTTCTTATGAATAGTCGAAATT